>JAJJWW010016410.1:0-426066 GCA_023531295.1 Papaver armeniacum | reverse complement strand
TTCCAAACTCTAGCAAAATTCACCGACGTGAGACTTCCGCCAAAGATGCCGCATTTATACTTTCCTGCATAACCAACAACCGCCAAGACGCGTATGGGTACGCATACTCCAAAAGTTCCCATTTTGGACTTATACACAAATGTGATAACACACTATGTTTATATCCAAACATGGTTACATGATTCTAAACTCTTTATTTCAATCATTGAAACTTTCTTAGAGGATGACAATAGCCGTTTTCACACAATATTAGCATCAAAGCAATTTTCAAGATATTAAAATAATCATAACGAAACATTCCAAGTCTACACCAAATGATTGTATCACACAAACCATGTAAGATGTTACTCCGCAATTTTCACATGATCATATTCACACTCATCAAGAATATAAGATGAACTTGGTCGGCGAAATCTTGCCAACACATATTTCGAGAAATATGCAAACGAGATAAACTCAACTCAAATCTCAAATGTGTATAATAGAAAACTATATCGTAATATGACTTATATATCAATATAGAAGATAGAGTAGAAATAGACTTTCCAAGTGATAGATGAGTTTATCTCCACATACCTTTTATTGATGAAGTTCCACAAGCTCCACTTAGTAGTTCTTCGTCTTCAAATGATGAACGCCGTAAAGTCTAAGCTCAACTACACAATCTATGTCCTAGTCCGATAAATCTATAAATAGGCTAGAAATCAATACTTATAGTTTTGATCACTAGCATTGACAAACATGCTTGAGATAGCAACGCATGCGAGTTCGACAAGCAAAGATCTTCTCTAACAAAGCTACACCAGCTTACAAGGATCGGTTCATCTACATATGGTATTACTTGTGGTCGGTCACACTATTACTGGACCAGTTATACTAATTACAAGGATCGGTCACATAACACTTATGATCGGTCACACCAATTACTGTGGATCGATCACACCAATTACAAGGATCGATCATACCTTCACATGGTGATTACTTAGGATCGAGTACACTAATTATCAAAAAGTAGTCATACCAAATCATAAGTCTAGGCATTGTAATTAGTTATACCAAGATACATAACCTAAGTTAAGATCGATTCTACAAACTCACACATATTGGTCATCCAAAGATTTGCAATGAATAGCCGAACCAATAATCATATTGATTTACCTTTCGATTCCACTTCTAAACAAGTTCATGAATGTACTTCCTTTAAACAAATGTAAAACATTGTTTCTAGGATGAAATATTCACCATAACCCATTCACATAATCATAACAATATATACAAGATTATGTCGACGTCCATATCTACGGTTCAAAAGATAAGCGTTATACTTCTTAGTCTAATTCCTTAATACTATGATCATACTATTATGATCATGTCACATCGAAAGAGTTTTATACAATATGTACAATTTATACACTTGTAGTTATGTTTTTCAATATAGCACGACTTGAAAATACGTTAGGAATGAAATGGTTCAAGTCAATATTACTAACCTCAAGTGGAAGGATGATGTCGTCGTTGTAGTTCGTTGCTTCTTCATATTCTTTGGGTCTTCGGAGTAATACTTGTATTCTCAACATTCCTAGACTTTCTAGTCTAACCTTAACGAAGTTGACTATAGTATTAATCAAGCGACTCTAGATGAGTTTTGATACTAAAATATGACAACCAAACTTGACATACCAACGCTTTGCCGAGTTAACCGAGCTATGTCTAACTTAGGTGTTATGCAGGTTTTTAAGAAGACAATTGAAGATTTGAAGATCGAAGAAGATTTTCTTATTAGTTTTCGTATTATGTGAATTTGTGCACACATCTTGATCGGATGGGATCCAACTAGATCTTGTTTATCTTTGATAGACTTGTGATTATCTAGATGTTAAGATCGACATAACTTTATAGTTAGTATTTGAGTTCTATATTGTTTGATTGGAAAAGTGAAATTGAGCCTTCGTTGACAACTCAAGTAATCAAGTTTTTGGGTTGATCTAACCAGATAAAGGAGTTTATTAGCTTAAATATAAGAGCCTTTGTTGACAACTCAAACATATGTTTCACTAAGGATTGAATAGAGTGGTTACTAAATATTTTTATTCCTTTATCGTTTTGAGCACGACCAAAGGAGTGGTGACTCGTGTGTGACTCTATAAGTCGAAGACGTAGGATACTTGAGGAAACTAAGTAGCTAGGGGTAGTCTACTTGGTCTCAACTATATGAAATTGGTATTAGATTTTGTGTAGCGGCTTAATTTTGAGAGCATTCATAATCTGGACTAGGTCCCCTGGTTTTTTTGCATTTGCGTTTCTCGTTAACAAAATCTTCTTTGTATCGTTTACTTTATATTCCGCCAATTATGATTTGTTTATTATAATTTAAAGTAAATACACTTGTAAGTTAATCCTTGTCACTTGATATTGATCGTATAGTGTTTTAGGTTTATACCGTCACCTATTATCAAGTGAACACTTTGTTGTTGTATCGTTTCGATCTCGTATCCATACGATCACACAAAAAGTATACCATAGTTGTTGTATTGTCTCAAATTTGTCCATAGACGATCACACTTGGTAAAGGACTTATAAATTGATATTTAAAAGATTGCATGTGTATTTGGGTACCCTCGTATTTTCAATTGGTATCGTAGAGCCAGGCAAACACGAAAATATTTAATAATCTGTGTTGGAGTGCGATCCAACCTATAAGAAATGAACTCGAATTCACATGAATCGATTTCTCGTGAACGTCCCGCCAATATTTGATGGAACTAACTATCCGTGGTGGAAATCTGCTATGAAATCTTTTTCTTGATCACACAATTTTAATACTTGGTTATTAGTCGTTAATGGATATAATCGTCCCGAAAATAGAAGGATCGAAATCGAGTTTAAACACTTAGTAGATTATACAAGTGAAGAAAAGACTTTTACAAAGCGTAAATTGAGATGGTTTGAATGTTATTATACATGCTTTGTAAGTCGGATTTGCAATATCATGTATCCACATGACAAGACTTAAAAGGAAGCTTGGGATAATCTTGAATCGTATTCGAAGGTAATACATTAGAAAAGGAAGCTAGACTTCAAAACCTCACTTCGATTGGGAAAACCTTCGTATGGATGATAATGATACTTTTGAAGAGTTTCATGTTAAATTCTCCGAGATAGTTAATGCTTTTTATCTCTTGGAAAGGTTATTTCGAAAAAAGATATAGTATGCAAAATTCTCAGATCGTTGCCATATAGATACGAATCAAAGAAACATGCAATCATGGAAGCAAATGATCTTTCAACTCTCTCTCGAAGCACACTTGTTGGAAAGTTAAAGATCTCTCGATCATGAATCCCAATCTATTCAAGCTAAAGGAATCGCTTTTAAAGCCGATTTTTTTCAAAATCTACCGTGGAGAAAAATAAATTGATATATGATTGATGAATTGATTCGAGAAGATTCCGATGATGATGTTGAATTAACATTGTCATTGATTATTAGACAGTTTGAGATCTCTTAAAGAAAAGGAAAAAGAGATTCGTAAAATATAATCATCGTGATTTCTCTCCCTCATGATCGTGTTTGATCAAGAACAAAAAAAAGATCAAGAAGAAGATGATGAATATCGCCTCATTGCTTCAAGTGTAAAGGTTTTGGTCATTTGGCTAAAGACTTTCCTAATCTAAGGAAATACACTGGAAGTAAGGCATTAGCTATAACTCGGGACGAGACCTCGACTCATACAACCCTGAAGAAGAGAAAACAACTAATATTGCATTAATTGTTAATTTAATCCCATCTTGTTCCATAAGTGATTTTACCATTTTGAAAATGGATACATCTTCCGCTGTTGAAAATCCTACTAATGGTACAAGGGAAAATAAGACAAAGTGCAAAACTGTCTCAAACCCAAGAATTGCTAAGATGTCCTTTGCAAATTTCAACCAATCTCCCAGAAAACTTTGATGTACTGAGGTAACAAGAGAAGATCTAAGAGTCATACTTCACTAGATCAAGAATATTCTAAATCCCATAATGAATAAAATCTCATACTAATGCCACCTAATCGGTATTAGATTGCATCCCATTTGTGAGTGAGGAAGCAAAATAAAGGCACTTGTGTGTAGATTATGGAAATAAAATCTAGTAATTAAGACTATATTCTTGTTTGTAGGAATATTATATTTTCGGTAGTATGATATTCTGGAAATATTTTCCGGAAATTATAAAGGATCCTCATAATTCTCTGGGCTTTCCTTGTTCGAACTATGAGTCAGGATCCAATGTCTTCTCTTGCAAAGGTGCTTGCTCTAAAAAAGAGTTCTTTTCGAATAATTCTACACCATCCCTTGATGCTAAGAAACCAAGAAAAAGATCAAAAAGAGAGATTGACTTAGCAAGAAGGAAAGAGAAAATCCGTATTAGATTCCATCCCTTGATGCTAAAATCTCATACTAATGCCACCTAATCGGTATTAGATTACATGCTATTGCAGAGTCCTTCTCAAAACTTCTCAACTGTAAGAGATTCTGGTCAAGCAACAAGGTATCTTCTTGAGGAAATTCACAAGCTCAAGATTGAGAATAATAACCCACCTTTCTCTAGTGCTGATGTGAAGGATTAATTTGCTCATAAAATAAAAATAAGATTGAGTTCTTATTTAGGAATAAACTATTCAAATTGTTGATTTATTTCGATATTTTGTATAAGGACTATTTGAATAAAACTATCAACTATTTATGAATAAATAAAAATTTATTTCATATAATCTTTGTTTCATTACCTGATAGTTCTGATTGCATACCCTGTGTGAATGATTATATTTTATGTTATTGCTTTCGGTTTATGAGATGTTAGTTTCGGTTTTTATTAACCTAATTTTCGATCTCATATTGTTTATCCCTTTATGGTATGCGTGATTTTGATTTAGCGGGATTAAGTTCTAGCCTTTTTTGGTAGGCATTATCAAAGGAGTTTATTAGCTTAAACATAAGAGCCTTTGTTGACAACTCAAGTATATCTTTCACCAAAGATTGAATAGAGTGGTAACCAAACAGTTTTATTCCTTTACTGTTTAGAATACGATCCAAAGGAGTGGTGATTCACGTGTGTGATTCTAGAAGTCGAAGACGCAGGGATACTGAGAAAACTAAGTAGCTAGGGGTAGTCTACTTGGTCTCAACTATACAATATTGGCATTAGATTTTTGTATAGGCAGCTTAATTACGAGAGTATTCAAAATCGGACTAGGTCCCGAGGTTTTTCTCGCATTTGTGGTTTCCTCGTTAACAAAATCTTGCCGTGTCATTTACTTTATTATTCAAATTATAATTTAAAGTAAATACACTTGTAAGTTAATCCTCGTCACTTGATATTTGATCCTATAATGTTTCGGTTTTGTACCGTACCTATTATCAAGTGAACACTTTGTTGTTGTATTGTCTCGCCCTCGTATCCATAGCCGATCACACAAAGTGTATACCATAGTTGTTGTATTGTCTCGAATTTTTCCATAGATGATCTCACTTGGTAAAGGACTTATATGTTAAAATTTAAAAGATTGTAGTGTATTTGGGTACCCTCATCTTTCTAATAATATTTTGTTATATGTTTGTTTTTGTTATTTCCCTTATGTATGTTGTGTCCTTTTAGTTTTATAACACATCTATTAGCACTTAGACTTATCTAGTATTTCCCCTAATTAGTATGCATGTTTTCTTGTTGTATTAGAGTTTAGTTAAGTACTAGATAAGTAGTTGTACTCTGTACAAAAGTCTTCTTGTATCTTGTATGGTCTCCTCATAATGCTTGTTTATGTAATATAAAGTATTTAGTAGTTTTGATGTGTGCTTATTCTTTTGAACCTTTAACCCATTCATCCTTTCCAGGCTTAATCCTGAGAATCAGTTTTTGAATGTATTTCTATCCTAATTCTTTTGAATATTACCGCTAATCCACGGATTCAAAATTTGGACCACATTTCTAGCTCTAGGCTTTCCTTTCATCTCTCTCGACATAGTTAAACCAACTGTTTCTTCAATCTTTAAGTTGTTTCTGTGTCATGCTTTGTTGTGCCAATTATACTAAACTAATTGTTTCTTTAGTTTTGTTGAGATATTCTGCTTGTTTGTTGTATGTTTATTGTATTATTATTTCTGGCTCACTAAGTTGCATATTCATCTGGTCTACAAGTTTCCTTTCAACTTGTCAATCACACAATACCACTACATCGACCTCAACAATACAGTGGAAAGGATCTGCGTAACTAACTCTTACCCAATAATATTCCATAATTCTCTACTCATGCAACGACACACACACAACTACTCTATTACCCTTCTTTGGAAATTTGAATAATTTTGTAAGAGCATAACCCGGTAGAACCCACCAAGCGTTGGTATGTCAAGTTTGGTTGTCACATTTTAGTATCAAAACTCGTCTAGAGTCGCTTGATCATTTACCAGAGTCAACTTCATTTAGGTTAGACTAGAAAGTCTTGGAATGTTAAGACGTACAAGTATTACTCTGAAGACCTGAAGAAAGTGAAGAAGTAACGACTGCAACGAAGACATCATCCTTCCTCTTGAGGTTAGTAATACTGACTTGACTTGTTTTCATTCCCAATGTATCTTTCAAGTCGCATTATATTGAAAACATAACATGTGAAGTTGTATATATAATGCTCTAGTGATTAGACTTGGTAATATCATGATGATCAAATTCTCAAGGAATTATATTGTGAAGTATAATGCTTATCTTTTTAACTTAAATACGACATCAACATAATTTAGGTATTTAGTTACTTGATTATGTGTAAGATATAGGTGTGGTTTCATCCTGAAAACTATGTATTATTACATTGGTTTAAGGAAGTAGATGTATGAACTTGTTTCACAATCGAAATGGAAATCATGAGTGTGTTGGTATGGTTGTTTATTGAATATCTTTTGGATGACCAATAATAGATGACAAGGTAGAACCTATCTTAACTTATGTTGAGAATTGAGGTATAACCGGTCTGACCTATAATGTGTAGCATGTTGTAATCGGTCAAAAGCTACTTTGTGAATCAAGGTATAACCGGTCACAAGCTACATTGGGATGTTAGTTGTAATCGGTCACAAGCTACTTTGGGAAACAAGGTGTAACCGATCACAAGCTAGTTTGGGGTGCATGGTGTAACTAGTCACAACCTATTTTGGGAAGCATGGTATAACCGGTCAAAACATATATTGTGAGTCATGGTATAACCGATCCAAGGAGCAAAACCAAGTTTCCAATATTCACATATCTCTTTATGTTTTGTGTGATTTTGGATTTAGGGTTTGCCGAGATGAGAAACTTCTAGATGTCGACATTATTTGAACATGTACATAAATCTTATCATTAATTGTTCAAAGATATTCCTTGATACTCAAGGTGATCCCAAACCGAAATGTTGAAAAGCATTTAATTAAATTACTAGCAATTAAAGCATATCATTTTAAAAAAGGTTTACTAGTTAATGTGCAAAACTAATAATAGAAACTTTCTAAGAGAGATTTTGGAATTATGGTTTGGCATTTAAGTGGAAATAGGAAAAACGAAATTAGGTACTTTAATGAATATCTTGAGAATATTTTCGGTTTTGGAATTTCCTTGATGTGCAAAAACCTTGGTCTATAAATACTTGAGTTTGCATTTCTTGCGAACCATCCTAAGAGCCTCCGGCAAACTTCATTCGTGTTGTTTCGGGTGGAGTCGTCTATCCCAGGAGAGGAAAGTACCTTAATTAAGCGAAATCTCTTACAACCTCTCGTTTAAAGACTTTCGTGGGATCAAGAAGCTCTACGAGTACCGTTGGTGAGAAACTAGATAATTGCATTGTTATTTTAGTTTTCCATTATTGATTTGATTGACTAATGTTTGTTGAAACTTTGATTGCAACTAGTTTGATTATTCTTGAGAGCTTTTCTTCGACATAAGGGTCACTCAAACTAGATCAAAGTATCGACGGGATCTTTAAAACCATTTTTGGATCTAAAAACATCTTGTGATAATTCATTGTTAACCCACTCCATTCTCATGTGTGGTTGATCACAAGAGGATTCAAGTTTGTGTTGTGCAGGTTATTGAGAAGGCAATTGAAGATTTGAAGACAAAGAAGATTTTCTTATTAGTTTTCATATCTTGTGAATTTTGTGCACACATCTTGATCGGCTGGGATCCAAGTAGAATCGTGCTTATCTTTGATAGGCTTGATTGTCTAGTTGTGTGAGATCGTCATCACTTTATAGTTACTCTTTGAGTTTTATATTGATTGATTACGAATCCGGAAATTGGTTATTTCGGTAATCAAAGTTTGGATTGATTTAACTAGACACAGGAGTTTATTAGTTTAAACGGAAGAGCCTTTGTTGACAACTCAAACATATTTTTCACCAAAGATCGATTAGAGTGGTTACCAAGTAGATTCATTCCTTTGATGTTTGAAATACGATTTAAAGGAGTGGTGATTCACCTGCGTGGCTCTAGAAGTCGAAGGCGTCGGGATACTGAGGAAACTAAGTAGCTAGGGTATTCAAAACTATACGAAGTTGACATTAGATTTTGTATAGCGGATTAATTCTGAGAGTATTCAAAACTGGACTGGTCCCGGAGTTTCTCTGCATTTGCGGTTTCCTCGTTAACAAAATCTTGTTGTATCATTTACTCTTCTTTTTTTTCCGCAATTACAATTTGTTTATTATAATTTAAAGTAAATGCACTTGTATGTTAATCCTAATCACTTGATATTGATCCTATAGTGTTTCAGTTTAATCCCGAACCTATTATCAAGTGAACACTTTGTTGTTGTATTGTTTCAATTTCATATCCAGAGACGATCACACAAAGTGTATACCATAGTTGTTGTATTGTCTCGACTTTGACCATAAACGATCTGTAATATCCAGTAATTTTAATTTGGGTTTTGGGTGAACCCAACCCGTGTTTATGGTGCTGGGATCGTGCAATCTGGGTGCACAAGTGCCGGTGTTGTTGTGCTTTGCATATGAAACGCCAGGTGAGTGCCATAAGTCCCAAGTGGGGTGTTATTAACAGATTTAGTCATCTTATAACGATGGAACAATCTCATTATGTAACACCCTGTATTTTTATTTTTTGAATTTGAGATGAAATTCTTTTTAAGGGGTTAATAATGTAACACCCCCGTATTTTGATTTCGAATTTCTAAATAAATTCTTTTTAAGGGTTAATAATGTAAAACCCCGGAATTTTCTTCATACGATTTTCGCGCCTTTAAACCCATCCATATTGTTTTATTTGAATTTTGATTAATACTTACATTGTAAAGAAAAAAAATGTATATTAAACTTTGAGTATATTTATGATTTCCAAAAAAAAATTAACAAAATAATAATCATAAATTTTAATTACGTAGTGATTATGCAGTGTCACATGTATATATTTTGTTGCTAGAATTGGTGCATCTATCAATTGTTATTAAATAGTGGGGTGTATTAATCTAAGTAATATATCCCTTATCGAAACTTGAGTGGTGATTAAAAGTAAGCTAGGGTTTTATGAACAAAAATACGTAAAGGTAAAAGAAACCAAAAAGCAAAAGTGAGCCGTCACTTTCTTCTTCTCTACATTTTCTTCTTTTTGTCTCCTAGCACAAAAACCCAAAACCATCATTTTCATCTCTCTTTCACTTTTGTTTTTCTCACATTGTATTTCTTCTACTTCCATAAAACAACAAAAGAGAAAAGATAAACATCACTTTCACTTTCACCTTCTCTCTTTCTCTTTCTCTCTGATTTTTCTTTTTAAAACAACAAAAGAAAATCAAATCCCTTTTACCTATCACTTTCACTACATTCTTCGCATGATTTTATTTATATTATACAAGAAGATAAAGATAAAATCATATGATTTATTATGCTTGGAAAAAGGAGTTTCACTTGAATCAAGGTTTTTGGAAAGCTATTTGAGGTAGGGGGTTTCTATCTAATATCAGAACTAAAACCCATTTTAGCATTAAAATCACATTGATTGATTTATTTATCTTATTTTATTTTAATAATCATGATTTTTGTTTTAAATTTGTTATGTTGGTTTTGTATGAATTGATTTATTTATGAAATTTTATATATTGATTACTAATTATTATTGGTTTATTTACTATTTTAGATTTTTATTTTAACATTTGATGTAGGTAGTTTTGTGTTTCTCTATTGTTATAAAAGTATATCAATGCATGATTATTGAGTTGTATTTTGTGAAAGTTACTTTGGTGCATTATAATAGTGAATAGAAATAAGTTTAGATTTGCGAAAGTCGTTTAATGCATTAGTAAATGGATCTTACTTGATTAAGTTTAAGGGATTCTAAACATGATTTGGTGCGTGTAGGATTGTTTATGGGTGAAAACTATTCTATTAGGATTTGGTAATTTGGGGTGTGTGGATGAGGAATGAATCTAAACCCTAAACAAATGCAACTTCTTGTGGTGAGTGCTTGTAGATTTGGAAATCAATATGTGCAAGTCCTACCTAAACCAAGAAATGGCCATTCCGGACTTGTTTGATCCACAAAGTGAAGGAGATGGGGTTGATCTTAGGGAGGGAAGCGAAGAAGGTGTTGAGATTGTGAAGGTGTTGGCTTGCTTATGACTTGTAAATGTAAAGCCGAATCGGCTTGTAGGAGTAAGCAATCAGTTCCGGTGTTTGAATACGATTGTATAAACACTTGCCTCTGTTGTCTGGACTTGTTTTGTTTCTCTTGTCTCCTGTTTTTTTTCCTTTTTTGTTGAAAATAGGGAGGAGAACCTATTTATACAAGTCATTTGAGCCTTATTCACGTCTCTCGTGGGAAGTGGAGGAAGTGGAGTGATGGAGTAGTGGAGGTGTGCGTTGGTGTTACACGACCAATCTTGCCCACTTCTCCCGTCATCTCTAACCGTCCATGACTTCCCGACACGTTCTTGTGATGGCGCGTTACACGCGCACGCGTAAACCGCCGGACCAATACCCAGTATGTATCCCCGATTTGTGACATGATTGATGTTGCGGAATATGTGGATCGTGGATCCACGAAAGGTAGCATGTAATGCTAAGTTGAATAATCTGCGTTATTCGAGAAAGTTGATACCTCGTGAAGTATCGTGTGTATTTTATGCAGTGCGCATCATGGTGTGGTAAAGTGACGGGAGATGACGCCTCACCGACCAATTAACTCCCCGACTGGGTTGTATAACCAAGCCGGTGAAGTTGGACGGACGAGATGATCTTTGAGACACTCATCTGCGGCCGTTGGTGGAATTAGGGTTTTACAAGAGGTGCGTAAGCATCCTCTTCGACCGGTCGAATCCTGACTTGGGATATGACTTTGGCAAAGCCGACCGTACATGCGTGTAGACGGCATGACTCGGTGTAGGCGCCTATACCCATTACCTCACGAAAGTATGATCTGGGCCACTCAATTCGTCCGGTGAAGTTGAATGGTCAAGATCAATTTGTGACAGAAAACCGATCTTGCAATAGCGCGCGTCATGCCCACTTCGGGCGCACGTTCCAAGGTGACCAATCTTGGTCGGTCTTGGCCGATCGGCCCAGTGTGAAGGTGGTAGGCTGGTGTTCACGCCTATACCGAATATCCCATGAAAACGTGATCAGGCCACTCAAATCGTCCGGCGAAGTTGAGCGGTTGAGATCGGTTGCGGCTTGGGAGGTGTGACCACGCTAGTTTGGGCGCGCGTCTTGGAACAACCAGGCATGATATGCCTTGGCCGATCGGGTGAGGGGATAGATGGGTCCACGGTGGTCATGCTTTGGTATGACCGGACTGCGTAATCTAATCTTGGACCCTCGATTCGTGCGGAGAAGATGGACGCTCGTGATACTCAAAACCCTAATTTTGGGTTTCAAGGCCGTGCGACCATGCTTTATTCGGCGTACGGGTGGGATAACCAACCATGGTTGGTCCCGACCGATTGGTCGGTATGTGCAGGCGCCCATGGTAATTGTGTTGACATGCTCTGGGCCCTTTGAATCTATATCTACACCCTCCATCTATACCTGCGAAGATGGATGGTTGAGACTGTTTTGCGACACATGCAATATGGCGCAAACCCTAATTTAGGGTTTTCCGCCCATACGCTCGGTTTGGACGTTTTGGCAAGCTAGGCCAATCTGCGGGAGGCCGACCATGCGGGATCCGCGTTGGTTCGGCAGTGGATATTCCATACCGCTGGGGTGATGGAATTGATCTCGGGTCATCCAATCATGCTTGTGGAGTTGGATGACCGTGATCATATTCGAACCGATACGGTCAAATCCGGATGCTCAATCGGGCTAGTATAACACACCAAGAGTTAGCTCATGCGGTATTTCGTACATGGTTTCATTATAATGCTTGGAGGTTCGTGTTGCTCTGCGTAAGAGCAACACTCTCGATAAATGCCGCCGCACCGATAATGAGTACGAAATACAAGGCTGATTGCGTATTATTTAATAATGCTAGAAATTCACAGGGTATATGGGATTGTTGTTATATGCTCCAACCTGGATGAATTTCGTGTATTCACAGAATGGGATTGTTGCCACATGCTCCATTCTAGGTGAATTAAGCGAGGGAGTATCCAACACTTATTGATGGCCTTATCTTTTACAAGATTTCAGTGCATAATTTTCTGGTTTTTACAATTTTAACCTTAAATGAAAATCCACCATCAACATTAAGTCCCCTGCCTAGCACATAATGGTTACGCTATTGTGGGGTAGGCATGAGATGGTGACATACATATGTGCGAAAGACAGGATGAAAGAAGTTTACCCGAAGAGTATTGACCGACCGCTAGTCGCCCACGCCGTTGTGCTTGTATGGAATCCTTTGGTGGGACCGGTTTCCTTCTTTGGGTATTTGAATCAGAAAAGGAATCCAAAAAAGAGGTATCCTTGTTCTGTTGGGATTCTTTTAATTTTTTGTCTATAAAAGAGACCAACCCCTTTGCTTTTTCTCACGATTTTTTTTTTTTTTTGTTGAGCAGCAGCTCCCGTCTCGTGACTGCCATCAAGTCCACTCCCGCTAACGCAGATTCTTTTTCTTAGAGTTGCCGCCGTCGTTGCCGGAGTTGCTGCCGTCCAAGGTAAGTTTCGCTCTTTTTTTTTTATAAAGGTAAAACCCTAGTTTGCTAGGTAAACACCTTTTGTAAGATGTGCATATGCTTAGTTTTTCCACCGAGGTTGATACGCCAATATTTTCTAGAATTGCTTAGTAAAACAACCCGTGAATCCATGATCATGTTGTTTTTTGCTTCTTTCCACCATTGCATGCAAAACCTAGCTTTTAGGTTGTATCTTGAAAAGAAAAACCTTGGCTTGAATCTCGTAGACACGATTCCCATGAATAAAGAAAAATCGTGTTATGACGTGTGCTGCGGATGAACGGGGCCCGCCATGTATGCTTGATTGAACGTGGGTTTCACCCACATATGCTTGACTCGAAAGTCGACCTTATATTAGTCTTGTGCCGGGCTTGAAACTTGAGTAACACCGAACTTGAAATTTATAACGGACTTGAAACTTGTACCGGACTTGAAACCAATACCAGCATCGAAACTTGTCCGGACTTGAAACCAAAACCAGATCAAACTCGTCTGGACTTGAAACCAATACCAGATCGAAACTTGTACTGGACTTGAAACCAATACCAGACCGAAACTTGTACCGGACACAAACCAATACCGGACTTGAAACTTGAGTAATCTTGGTGTTTGGACCTAATCCTAGCTTTGTGCATTTCAACGTGTCTTGTCGTGCGTGACTACACGCTTCATGCGCTTTTGATACAAGTTCTAACTCCCGTCTTTTATTTCATTGTGGAATGGAGAGAGGTGCAGGTTGTCAAATTGTTATGGTTTCCTATATAAAACACCCGAAAGAATTTCGATGTGTAAATAAAAATAAACAAAAAAGCAAATAAAGTACGCAAATCAAGGATGTGAAAGTATTGGTTACGGATTTCTTTTCATTCACGAACATGGTTTCACCACAATAACTAGAATTGATATTTTAATCTCAACTTTTATCCAAAGACCCTAGAATACCTTGATCGCAAGAATATCCCGCAAATCTCCTCATGTCATCAACAAACACATTAAAGATGCGAATATGAATTAAATCTAAAGGAACAAACTCTAACGTGTAAAAGCACTAATCAAGTTTAATTCCCTGGATGCATTAAGTTCTATGAAATCAGGCCAATCAAAGCAATTGAACGGGAAAGCGCACTAATTCAATTTAACAAAGGTTTACGATTCACATATGATCATAAGAATATATCACTACAACCATAATCATTGGTTATGCTACTTGTATTCCAAGGAATATCACTTTGCGTATAATAAACCCTAAACCAGCAATAGATGTGATTAGAAGTTCTACCAATTTGCAACTTAACAAACAATCAATCAATCATAAAACAATATTTCGAGAGAATTGCAAACGATAATTATGAGACAAAACTAATATATTGAATCGAATCATATTTTGTGAAAAATCGACTATTCCATAACCACAATAAACTTAGACTACTAATATTCAAGGAGTTCATCACAAGAAGAAAGAGAAAAGACTTCATGGTTACAAACCTAGAATAAAGTAGAGAAGAGATAATAAAACGTGGTCCCAAAAATTGTGGTAAGTCTTCCCTTTTATATTCTTTTTTCCTTCCAAAACTAGGTTTTGTCTTCAAAGTCCATTAGTTGGAAATTCACCCTAAACTTCACCATGGAGAGAAACCTGTAGAAATTTTGTCCCAAAACGCTCGCTGGGAAAGCGGGGATTATGGCGAGATCCGCCCAGGAAAATCATGCCCTGGAAAGTGTCTCGGGTAAAAAAGAGGCAAAGTCAAAACTGTCACTTAGGTCCAGCGAACGGCAATGTCAGAATCGGGTCGGATTCGGAGTCAAGGCTCACCCGAGCCAAACCGGCCGATCATTGAGTCGATGAGTCACCAAGCAATCACACTGGACCACTGAGTGAGTCTGAGTGGCTCAGCCACGTGACAAAGCCAGGTTTGCTGCGACAATCATCAAGGCCACGCCTCACAACCATCTGCCATGCATAGTTTTGCGTGCCATCTGCCGTGCATCTAACACCGATTCAAGCCAAATTCCTCCTTGAACCGCACCCGATATTCTCGCAACATCACCAACCATTCTTTTCTAGACTCGCAAACTTGAGACAATCACTCATATCTCGCTAATCCTCGGCAACAGATTGTACAACCGCACGCCGTCGCCTGCACTAAACCGAAACACTCTCTTGCAATACAGCCTCTACTCCACTATCACATCCTAGACTCAACTCCGTAACTTCCTTCTCCATCATAACCTGCAGCATTAATGCATTCATCGCAGCAAACCCATCACAGCAACAACACAGTCGAGCTCCATCTTCTAGACATACCCAGAATCCATCTGAAGCAGCTAACACAACTTCCTCTCATATGTTACATGACTGCAACTAACTTCACGCAAACCCAGATTCATTCAAAACCACCCAGCAGTCCACAAGCTCAGCTCCTGTGCAGCTGCAAATCAACATTCACCTGCAGATTCAATTCCAGTTGCAGCTCACTTCACTTAAGCATAACAACTCCACCTCTACTCCTTAGTTCTCAACTGCACTTGTATTTGCACCTGCAGCTAGAGCCAGGGCACCATCAGCTGCTCAGCTCACAGGCCACCTGCAATCTTTCAATGGCTGCAACATCCTTATAGCTCAATCAAATCCAGTCCCATTCAATCCACCTGAACCAACTATCTCAAGCCATCAGTTCCATGTACTTCTCATTGCCATTGCTTGTCATCTCCTGCCATTCTCCATACTTTACTCTACAACACTCTATCAGCCTTTACCACCATCTCCCAGATCCACGCACTTCCCGCCCTCGCTGCAAAAGTTCATCTCGTGCAACCATTCTTGCTTGCTCAATCACCGCAAATCAACCCATTCAGCCTCCACGAGGGCAATGTCTCCAAGACCATTACATCTCGGTATCACCATCTCAGCCATGAAAATCACCCACTCCCAAAGTATTACAACCATCCTATTTCAATACTGCAATTCACCAACTCCACTGCTCGTGACTACCTCCAACAAAGATTATCAACTGGGTCTTTATCATTCTTCAATTCCAGACACTCAGCTCAACCTCGTTGCCATCGACCGCAACACAAACCAATTCCTCCATCCCAAAGCCGCAATTAGCGAATAACAGCCTTCACTTGCTACTTCATCCAAGCGCAAATTCAGTTCAGCCACATCAACATCTATAACCCTTTGACAATCAACAACCTAAACTTACACCCCGATTTTGAAACCAAAAACCCAATTCCGTTTCACAACTAAACTTAAGAATTTCATCATATTCTCATCGATCTTCATACATCACTGATCAACTCCTGTTCTTTTCCAGACCATCCAGTTCGACTCACACGAGATCTATCTGAGAACGAACAAACCCTAACTCGAATCTTCAAACCATCATCACCATATTCATCTTCCATGTAATCTTCATCTCTCGCTTCTGCAATTCCCGTTTAAAACCCAATCTCTAAATCTTATTCTTCAACATCAATAAAGGTCTTCTCGAACTCTTTTGTGTGTTCTTCAACTCGGATCTCAAATCACCAACAATCCCTTATCTCCATCGATGAAAAGATCAGAAATCGATTCTTCATCATCCTCCTATTCTCGTAAACAACCACTCAATCCACCAATAATTCGAGCCTCCATTTCTTGTTTTCAAGTTTCATGAAAAACATCAATGAATGAAAGAAAACCTTCAAGAAAAGAATTCTGTTGAGATGTCTTCCTAATCTTGGTGCCAAGTCGGGAAGTGTTGATGACTTCAAAGATATGCCGAACATCGATGATGAGTTGTTCACCTCGCCTTTTCCAAACATTAGAAAACATCCTTCTCATAAGATAGTCCCGATTTCCGATTCGAAAATATGGATGCTTTGATCCATTTTCTTCTTCAAAGACTTGTGATGAGATTTTGTCTCCTGAGAAACGAATATCCGCCTTCCCTATTGACTTCAAGATTTGTCATACTCCACTGGGTTCTTATGAAGGATGGATGAGACGCATGTTGAGTAATAAGGGAATTAAAGACAATTTGACCAAAGCGCAAATCCTCAATGCGGTCATGGCATCTCGCGCTCTTGAAATTAAGAAAGACGCTGCATGGTTTGATTACCTTCATTTCTCGATGGCGTCCTTCTACTCATACAACCATATCTAGGTGGGAGAGATGACTATTACTCGGAGAGTGTAGTCATTAATGAACCCGCATGTTGCCTAAGTCTTTCTTACGAGCTCTCCGATACGGAACAACGTAACTATGATGCTATACTTCAAAAAGGTGGCGGGTTTCGACGGTCTGGACAAGGAGGATAAAAATGATACGAGATGCTTTTACACATGGTGGATGTCGGAGTGGTCTCCTGCATACCCAGAGCCGGATCAAGAGTTGGAAAATGAGCTCAGCGTGATTGCGTTCCTGTCTCTATGGCTATCCAGAGATATATTCGACGACAGTTCTGGAAAGAAGACCATTAGAAGTGACATCGTTAAGATTGCTATAAAGCTGGCAAAAGGTAAAGTTCTTCCCCTAGGTGCTTTGTTCCTTGGATCGCTGTATTCTCATCTGGACGCCTTAGCAATGGACATGCATGTTTCTAACGGGTACAAGAAGGTGGAGTCGTACGTTCACTTCGCTTTTCTTCAGGCATTCTTATGGGAACACTTCAAAAGTTATGCTCCTACTCCCGCTCCCCGCAAATTGGCTCAAAGAACTTGTATGGTGGCTCGAGAATACTCCGTTGGCATAGGAGGCGTCCCTTAACCGGGCGCGAGACTTGTGGACATATTTGACAATGTGTCTTCTGTAGATTTCCGTCCATGGGGGCCGATCCACCATTCCATTGTTCAGCCAAAGACTTTTGCTATCGCTTCTGATGGTCCTGATACTGTGTTGCGTACCGATGTTAAGACTATGAGATTTGGGGAAATTGTTTACCTGCACAGCTGCATCCCAGGATATGTCCCGTCTTTATTCAACGAAGAATTCTATGTGACTCCGCACAATATTGACAGGCGGCTCGTCAAATGGGATTTGATCGGGTGGTGTCCCATTTATCCGTCCACCGGGGTTCCAAAGAATTCCTCCCAAATATTCTTAACGCCGACGTGTTTTTAGAATAGGTGAGCCTTCCCTTCGGCCTATTGGGAGAAACCCAACGGTAACCGATAAGTACAAGGAATTTTGGAGGAGGCAAATCGTTGATTTTCCAGAATTCTCGGAGAGTGTTGTGACAGTTCCCGTGGTGAACCATCTTCGACGTTTTGAAAAAGCATTTCCGGTTGAATCCACTTCCACCAAAACGGACCAGGTAGCCGAGGATTGCAGTCCCAAGCAGGAGAGAGATCCAAAAGGCAGGCATGTGGTTCGGTGATTCTCAATTTCTCCAATATGCAGGTATTTAAATCTCTTCCGTTGGTTCCTTCATTTCTCCGTAGTAAATTCTTCTAAGAGTGATCCTTGCTTGAAATCGGGAATTCCGAAAGAGAATGTCTTCACAAGGTTGGCGCGTATTCGAATGAGAAGGTGGTAATGTTGGCCTTCATGTTGAGAAGTCTCGGCGGTACCGATCTTCATGCCGAGAAGTCCAGCGTCTCGATCTTCATGCCGAGAAGTCCGGAGGTCGATCTTCATCTTTGAAAAGTCCGGAGAAACCGCTCCTTTTCCCGACCATGACAGAGATGATGCAAGCTCGGTTGGACAAGGCGCCTCCTAAGTAATCTTGTTGATGGGGCCGTGATGGAAATTAGTACCCGAGCGAAGTAGATATCGGTAGGAATGTAAGAGAGGCAACATCCGATATTGTTGAGGTGGCTCCCCTTGAAGAATGCTCTGAGCATGTTCCAATCAATAAAGCTGTCGTGACAACTTCTTCTGAAAGGCCTCATGTAATTGACAAGGCTCCTGTGGTTGGTGAAGTATTGGTAGTGCAACCTGGAGCTTTGTTCGATCCTCCGTTCGTTGTTCCTTATCCAGGTCATGTGTTGGTTGGAGGATTCAGTGTGCCAGCTCGGTTTGAAGAGTCGTACACAGCGATATGGGAGAAACACGGCCACATTGCTACCACTACGAGGCTCAAAGTCGTCTTGCATTGGTCAACCGCGTTCGGAGGCTTTATTTTCTATCCATGGGATGAGCGTCACAACTGGTCGAATGGTTTCTGAGGAGATGATTGAAGACTGGAAGTGCCATCGAGATGTGTTTGTGCAGTACGACTTCAATGCTCCTTGGTTCCTCAAAGGGTTCTCCGATATTCAGGAGCTCCAGAAATTACAAGGTGAAGCCCCTTCTAAATGTGTTACTCGCCAGAAGAAGAGGTTGAAAAGTTGTATGAGGAGTTGAAGTCAAGCAAGCGGTGTACTTGAAGGATGAAAGTCGCTCTTGCCTAAAGGATGAGTTCTTTCTTTGAAGGACTTTCCTTGAAGGATTAAGTGCTTTATACACTTGTCTCTTCTTTTTCTTTTGAGTGATAGTGAGGATTTCTTTTCATGATTTGACTTCTAGTTTTGAATTAATAGGTAATTGAATTGGTTTATTTTGAGATAGTTTTGTGAATAACTTTTCTGAAAGAGGTTATTTTAAATGGAATTTGCATCTTGGTCATGAATGATTGCACATGTCATATGAAATTGCAAATGTCGTGTAAAAGGGAGGTATGAAGGGAAGCAAACATGCGTTTGATCATGAGTCTCTTTCTCCATGTGCGGGATGCTAAGTCCCCAGTGAATTCCAAAACTATCTTTCTTGTAAAATTTGAATAGAACTTACTTGTTTTTGAAGTCTCACTTGTATCAAACCGGCGTAGCCTCTCCAAGGAAGTCGTCCGCATTAATTTTTTAGAGAATGAGAGCTATCCCCCGAACCAAGTTTCTCCCCGAACAATGCGCTTCAAAGCGTTGCACTCACTGGTAGGGTGGTGAAGGAACCTAGTGGAAATGACAAGACCTCGGGTCCATTATTTCTTGATCGGTTGGTGGACACCATACAGAGGTAGTTCCACCTCTCTATTTCGTACCCACATCTCCAAAGAACTCCAAAATCTTTTCCATCGGGACGAAAGTGTAGGTACTTCGAGTCCAAATTTTTCTGCGTTAGTGGGCGTTGTGATGTCTCTACGTGGCTTTGATGTGGAGCACGTTCCGAGATGAAGTTGGAAGATTTGCGAGTGCCATCATATCCTCTGATCGCTTGCCCTGGTAAAGGGATGTGGAAGGTGTCGTAATATCACCGCCGAGTGATCGAATTGAACGCTCCCATCCTCTGTATTCACGTATTTCCCGATCGATCTCTCCTTGCTCAAGCATTTCTTCGCTTGGATGAAAGGCCGATGCGATTGAACAGTCTTCCGCTTCAACAAGAGTTTTGAGATATAAATCTTCTAACAGGGCTCCATAGGCTGCGACTCCTTTCTTTATCTCGGTAGACGTTGTAGTACTCCGTACAAGTCCTTTCCTCCGTGGAGTTGCCTCGGTTCTTCATTGTTGACCGGACCATGTTGTTCGTCTTTCTTGAGTCTCCCGCTGATTACGCGCTCTTTTTGTCTCTCCACCGGTAAAGGTGTGACTCACGACTAAGGATTCAACATTTCTTGCACCGCTTGAGTAGATGCCTCGCCGACCCTTCTTGTAATTGTGCTTTCTATATCATTCAAAAAGCGAAATGTCTCGCTCTCCCGCCTTCCGGTGATACCTCTAGCTTGATTTTCCAAGACATCCTCCAAGATTCTAGCTACACTTCCCATGATATCCGAACTACCTGTGGTTTTCGAGTACATTGCGAGATGGAAACCGAAAATTGAGAATTCAATTTTGTGCAACCGAGAGATCAACATCCCACCGTGGTCGCCAATTGTTTATGGGTGAAAATTATTCTGCACGGATTTGGTAATTTGGGGTGTGTGGATGAGGAATTAATCTAAACCCTAAACAAATGCATCACGGGTGAGTGCTTGTAGATTCGGAAATCAATGCAGTGCAAGTCCCTAAACCAAGAAATGGCCGTTCCGGACTTGTTTCGATCACAAAGTGAAGGAGATGGGGTTGATCTTAGGGAGGGAAGTGAAGAAGGTGTTGAGATTGTGAAGGTGTTGTCTTGCTTATGACTTGTAATGTAAAAGCCGAACCGGCTTGGGGAGTAAGCAATCGATTCGGTGTTTGAATACGATTGTATAAACACTTGCCTCTCGTTGTCCGAACTTGTTTTGTTTCTCTTGTCTCCCTGTTTTTTCCTTTTTGTTGAAAATAGGAGGAGAACCTATTTATACAAGTCATTTGAGCCTTATTCACGTCTCTCGTGGGAAGTGGAGGAAGTGGAGTGATGGAGTAGTGGAGGTGTGTGTTGGTGTTACACGACCGGTCTTGCCCACTTCTCCGTCATCTCTAACCGTCCATGACTTCCGACACGTTCTTGTGATGGCGCGTTGCGCGCGCATGCCGTAAACCGCCAGACCAATACCCCCTTGTATCCCCCGCCAGTGACATGATTGATGTCCGGAATATGTGGATCGTGGATCCACGAAAGGTAGCATGTAATGCTAAGTTTAATAACTGCGTTATTGTAAAGTTGATACCTGTGAAGTATCGTGTGTATTTTATGTGTCACGCATCATGGTGTGGTAAAGTGACGGGAGATGACGCCTCACCGACCAATTAACTCGACTGTGGTTGTATAACCAAGCCAGGTGAAGTTGGACGGACGAGATGATCTTTGAGACACTCATCCGCGACCGTTGGTGGAATTAGGGTTTTAGAAGAGGTGCGCAAGCATCCCTCTTCGCTGGCCGAATCCCACTTGGGATATGACTTTGCCAGGCCGACCGTACATGCGTGTAGACGGCATGACGGTGTAGGCGCTTATACCCATTACCTCACGAAAGTATGATCTGGGCCACTCAATTCGTCCTAAGAAGTTGAATGGTCGAGATCAATTTTTGACAGAAAACCGGTCCGCAATAGCCGCGCGTCATGCCTACTTCCGGGCGCACGTTCCAAGGTGACCAATCTTGGTCGGTCTTGGCCGATCGGTGCAGTGTGAAGGTGGTAGGCTGGTGTTCACGCCTATACCTGAATATCCCATGAAAACGTGATCTGGGCCACTCAAATCGCCCGACGAAGTTGAGCGGTTGAGATCAGTTTGCGGCTTGGGAGGTGTGACCAAGCTAGTTTGGGCGCGCGTCTTGGAACAACCAGCATGATATGCCTTGGCCGATCGGGTGAGGGGATAGATGGGTCCACGGTGGTCATGCTGGTATGACCGACTCGCTAATCTAATCTTGGACCCTCCATTCGTGCCGAGAAGATGGACGCTCGTGATACTCAAAACCCTAATTTTGGGTTTCAAGGCGTATGCGACCATGCTTTATTCGGCGTACGAATTGGGATAACCAACCATGGTTGGTCCCACCGATTGGTCGAGGTATGTAGGCGAGCCCACGGTGATTGTGTTGACATGCTCGGGGCCCTTTGAATCTATATCTACACCCTCCATCTATACCTGCGAAGATGGATGGTTGAGACTATTTTGCGACACATGTAATATGCCGTAAACCCTAATTTAGGGTTTTCCCCCATACGCTCCGGTTTGGACGTTTTGGCAAGCTAGGCCAATCTCTCGGGTGGCCGACCATGAGGGATCCGCGTTGGTTCTAGCAGTGGATATTCCATACCGCTTGGGGTGATGGAATTGATCTCGGGTCATCCAATCATGCTTGTGGAGTTGGATGATCAGGATCATATCCGACCGATACGGTCAGTCCCGATGCTCAATCGGCTATTATAACACACCGAGAGGGGCTCAATCGGGCTAGTATAACACACCGAGAGTCACCGTCGGGTATTTCGTACATGGTTTCATTATAATGTTTGGAGGTTCGTGTTGCTCTGTAAGAGCAACACTCGATCGTCATGCCGCACTGTTAATGAGTACAGAAATACAAGGCTGATTGCGCATTATTTAATAATGCTAGAAATTCACAGGGTATATGGGATTGTTGCTACATGCTCCAACCTCGGATGAATTTCGTGTATTCACGAGAATGGGATTGTTGCCACATGCTCCATTCTAGGTGAATTAAGCGAGGAGTATCCAACACTTATTGATGGCCTTATCTTTTACAAGATGTCAGCGCATAATTTTCTGGTTTTTACAATTTTAACCTTAAATGAAAATCCACCATCAACAAGGATTAATTGCACTTATTTGAAATTATTTATGGAAAAATATATATATCTCTGTCTCTTTGAAATGTCGTGCCTTTATGGCATCCCACCACCGTGGCTACCCCGGGAAGACTTTTCGGGGAACAATGATGGTTTGTTTACCGGAATAACTCTGACAATTAGAAATGGTTTGTTTACCGGAATAACTCTGACAACTAGATTAAAAATCATTTGAAGAAAGAAAAAGAAGATTGTTTGGGTAATAATAGTGGTTTATTTACCGGAATAACTATAATAACTAGATTAATGATCTAGATTTAAAGGTTGAAGATTTGAGTAAAAAAGTTTTAAATATTATGGTTAAAATGGCGTAAGTATTATTGCAAATTTTCATGCATGGTTTTAATTATCGTATCGGTTGCATGTGTTTGATTTTCGATGCACTCTATTATTTTTGGAAACTTCCCATTGGGTTTTGGTTTGCTCACCCCTTTTCCTCCCTTTTCCACAGAGGAACACTAGTCGTAAAAGAAATTATTATTTGTCATGGGGATTTGGGCTTTGCGCATTTAGAATTATTCCACAGTGTTGGTTTGTTTTAATATACTTTGATTTTGTAATTATTATTTTAAAGTTTTGTAATTTTGAAAGTGATATTATATTTCATTCAATGAATTTCATTTGAGTTGAGTTTTGTATTTTATTAAAATCTTTTGGAACGAAACAACGGGTTCTACACGAGTGGCAGTCCGGAAATTTGGACTTGCTAGCTGGATTGGACTCGACCCACAAGGTCGAATCCGTGTCCGCTGGAGGTCCGAAAAACCAAGCTGTCACAAATTAGTATTACCATGCAGTTGACTAAGACTAGAGTTGACATGTTTGACACCTAGATGTATATGTGTCACAAAAACAGGTGATAAGAACATTTTCGTATGTTAATACCAATATTCTCACGAGCACTTGTCACGTATCTCAGCGGTCATACGCAAGTTAACAAAGTAGGCCTGGCGATACACGGATATCTGAGAAGTAGAAGATCCCTTCATAATCTGCTTTACCCCATCTCGAGGAGGGATACCTCAACGAATTAGATGGTAAAGTAGATCCTAGCATAGGGAGGTGGCAGGGGTGGCGAAGGGACAGTCGTCGACACATCTAATCATCATTTAATGTCGCAAGCCTTATCTACACGTTTGGTCAAAGCGCGTGGAATAAAAGTGAGTTGGCACTGTCTGACTGGCGAAGGCATGCGGTGAACGAAGGTACAACCCGTACCAAGGTTGGGGAGTTTACGAGGGAACGTGGGTCAGCTGAGGTGGCAAAGCTCGACTGGAGAAAGCGTGCGGCCAACGAAGGTACCATTTGTCGGAAGATACATCAGGATACGATTGACCCAAAACATCGAAGATGTTTCTGGAGCAGAAGGGTCTATAATACCAAACTCCACCAACAAATAAAGGCATTCAATACCCGAAGGAGAGAAGATCTAGTCTTAAGCTTATACCTCTTTAATGTTTAGAACTTAAGTACTTACCATAGCTTGAGTTCTCTCTATTACTTTGAGAAGCATTTAAGATCTTTGTAACAACAACTAATTAATACAAACAAACACTCATTACCCGTGGACGTAGACGAAAGTCGAACCACATAAACACTTATGTCTCTTGATAACTTAGTAGCACTTACATTAACTCAGTATTGTTCGTTATTATTATCTTTATATTGAGTACCCCGTATTACTTAACCACGTCAGTTCAACTGAGATATCTTTACTACTTAGTATCGGATTCTCTGAGCTGTTTAAATTACATAGACTATGGAAAAAATAGTAGTTCTGTTTGGCGCTAGAATACATGCTCCGTAAGTCCGAGTTACTATTATCATTTTCGTTTTTACAAACCCTTCTTTTGAAAAAGAGATCTTAGTATAAAAAGGGTGGATCTCACTTTCTAGTGATACGTTCATCTTTAGTTTACATAAGTTCTTTGAGTTCTTAGCCTCAAAACACTTGCAATGTTATAGATCTACAAAGTTTTATTCTCAAACGTGTTTCAAAAACATTAAAATTTTGTTTGTACGAGGAAAACCTTTTCCGACAAAGTATCCTTAGGATCCGAGTATCTCTGAACACTAGGGAATCTCAGTGAGAATTTAAGGAGAATAAATCTTAAAAAGTATTTACCAACCTTAAATATTTAAGGACTGACACCCTTTTCGGTTGTTGTCAACATTTATTATCACCTTTTCGATAGGTGTCAGCCAAAAATTAATTACCAATCTTTTCAAACCTTATTTGCGTGGTTTTTCAAAAAGATGCTCATCCGTCTTCCCGGGGTGTCGAGCATTAAATGCTACTTTAACGAAGGCCCAAAAAGGCCTTGTCATTTTATTTTGTGTTTTCGGTCGAAGGTATGCGTAAAACCAAGTGACATACCATAAAGTTCAAGACCTGCTTTTACCAGAGGAAGGTCACAAAACCCGTCACGTGCAAATCAAGGAAAACGGAGCAGAGGACGGACAAAGCGAGATAGCAAGAAGAACGACGGCCAACCGACCACCTATTCCTGCTGAGGGGATGGGGAAAACATCTGGAGTACAGCACCTACGGCATGCCGTTACCGGAGACCGCTGATGTTACGCAGCCCCCTGCTGCTAACGGAGTTTTACCAAGGACCTTAGCTCCTAACGGACGAGGGTTGGGAAACCTAGCACCAGTTCAGATCAATCCTGACGCTCCAGTAATAGAAGAAGAAGAAGACTCTGAGGATCCGGCTGACATCACTCCTCAGGGTGGAAAAATCAACAACGAAGAGCAAATGGCAGCTCTGCTATTACGCAACAAGGAGCATGAGGATGCGATACACGCGATGGCTCAGGAGAATCAGAACTTGAAAGATATGCTGAAGTACAGATCGAATATTCCCAAACTCACCCTCCCTAAAAGAGGCGTGATCAAGGAACCATCTCCGGACACCGAAAGGGGTGGTCTCAACCCACCGAAGGCTCACCCACCAGGAGGAGCTACGAGAACAAGACACGATCCAGATGAGACGGATCCCTCATACAGGCCCTCTCAATCTTACTACGATGAGACATTGTCCAGGGATGCTCACAACGTGGGGATAGTCATCGAGCAAATAGAAAAGATGTGAAAATAAATCCAAGGGTTAAAGACTGTCCACGCAGGTGCAAGATTGGAGGAAGTACTTCAGGAGGCGACAACATCTCTGTTTTCCTATTGCATTTTAAGGGAACCTATCACTGAGAAATGCCCGGTACCTACGTTCCAGGCGTACAATGGTACCTCAGATCTCGCAGCTCACCTACGATATTACACTCTTGTCCTTGCCCATTGGGAAAGAGATGAGGTAGTATTTTGTAGGTACTTTCCCTCAAGCTTAACAGGATCAGCACTAGCATGGTATGACAACCTGCCGTCAAATTCAATTGACCAATTTGAGCAATTATCTACTGTGTTCTTGGAGACATACATGTACAACAAGACTACGAAGGCAAGGTTAGATAGGCTATTTGCTTTAGCTATCGGACCCCGGTAAACATTGATGTAATACACAGACAGGTGGCAGAAAAAGTGTCAAGCAATGGGCAAAGTCAACCCAGAAATTAGCATTAACTGCTATAAGTATGGCCTTGACATGACATCAGCTATCTTCGTGGAGCTCCACAATCAGACACTTGATTCTGAAGGGGAGCTTCGGGTCGTTCATGACCACTACATCAGACTTGAAGAGATCCATAAGGACAATCCCAGAGCACAAACCAAAGCAACAGTTGCTCCACAATGAACCAACTCTCTGGAACCAATTCCGGAGCAACGTAAGAGGCAGAACGAAGCTGGGAGCAGAACCAACTCTAGGGACAAAAGATCGAAGTACGGAGATAGAAAAGGTAAAGGAAAAAACAGGGATGACTTTACAGATAAGGTCTACACAAAGCTCAACACAACTTTCTCTCATATCCTGAACAAGGAAGGAGTGAAGCTATACTTTCCATGCCCTAACACTAAGTGAAAGCAGCCAGATAAAACGAAGGAGTCTAAGGAGTATTTTGCATACCACCAGTACTACGGGCATACAATTGACGCATGTTACCACCTAAGGAACACAATTCAGCGACTCATTGATGATGGCAAGCTCATGGAATATGTGCAGCTACCACCTACTAGCACTAATGATACTTCAAAGAAAAGGGTAGAACTACCACAAGACAGCACATACATCAACATGATCACATTTTAGGATGGAGCTCATAGGAGCTACTCGAAGATATCCTCGAACTTGCTCGGAACAGAAAGAAGATAGAAACACATGAAGTGTTTAAACTAAGTGGACCACCAACCAGCACATGGGAGGAATGGATGGCCACGCCATTAACATTCTCAACAAAGGATGTCAACCAAAAGGTTGAAATGCACAATGATCCACTAGTGATCACTCTTCCAATCCAAGGATGGAATGTTAGGCAGCTTGTTAAATGTCTTATTTTATGAACCATACTTACGTATGGGTTTAACGAACGAGCATATGGATTCATCCACTTGCAAAATCTATGGTTTCAACAGAGCAGTCTCTAGACCAAAAGGAGAAATTGTGTTGCAGGTACGCGCAGGCCCTTTGGTAACTAACACAAGGTTTTGTGTTGTAGAGGCTCCTTCGCCTTACAATGTAATTATGAGAAGACTTTGGGTCCACCGACTAAGGGGGACAACCTCGACCTACCATCGGTACCTTCGATTCCAACACCTATGGGTGAAATGGAAATCAAGGGTGATCAGCACGATGCAATACTTTGCAACCTAACGGAGGTCAGACTCAATGAAGAGAGAGCCGCAACACAAAGCAACAAGCACAAAAAGACGAAGGGTGAATGCCAACGAAGTGAAAATGGAGACTTCATGGTTCCCAAGGGCCCTCAGGTGACGGAGCCAGAACTTCCGCTACTCCGGTACCGGATACCTCTGCCAAATGATAATTACAGAAAAGCACTCCTCGACAGCCTCAAAAGCCAACCTTCTCACCAAAGTGGAACCAACGAAGAAAATTAACATTGGAACGAAGGACCAACTAAAAATAATCACCATAAGAACTTTACTAGACGAGGATAAGGAGGTGCAGTTACAAAAGATACTCCAAGAGTATGCAGACATCTTCGCATGGTATATGGAAGATATGCCAGAGGTCGCGCCATTCAAGAAGCGCAACCGCAAAGTAGCAAACATCTACCAAGAAGCGGTAGAAAAGGAGTTGCAGAAGCTCCTAGCAGCAGGATTCATATGAGATGTCAAATATCCCACATGGATATCCAACATGGTAATCGTACCTAAGAAGAATGAAGGTGTGCGCATCCGCATCGATTTCAAAGAACCTCAACAAAGCATGCCCCAAAGGACAGCTACCCATCGCCCAACATCGACCAACCGGGTCAATGCAATCAAGGACATCAAAGGCTATCCTTTATGGATGGTTACTCCGGTACAACCAAATAACACTTACGGAAGAAGACCCGGAGCATCTCACGTTCTTCACTCCACGCAGTTTGTATTGTTATACAAGGATGCCTTTGGACCTAAGAACGTGGGGCAACATACCAACGATTAGTAGACAAAATCTTCAAACAATGGATATGCAAGATATTGGAGGTCTACGTAGACGACATGCTTGTCAAAAACAAAGAAGCAAAAGATCATCTGTTAGACCTAAGGGAGATATTTGAAGCCATGAGACGCTACCACATGAAGGTCAATCCGAGAAACGTACGTTCGGAGTAACCTCGGAAAATTCCTAGGTACTCAAGCGAGGAATAGAAGTAGACCCCGAAAGAGTCGAGCAATAATGGAGATTCCACCACCAAAGACGCCCGAAGGAAGTCCAAAATCTAAACGAAATCTTAGCTTCAATGTGAAGATTCATAGCAAGATCTTCGGATAAATGCAAAACATTTTTCGATACGCTCAAGAAAAGAATTCGGTTCATGTGGACCTCGGAATGCGAACAAGCCTTCCAAAAGATCAAGGAGTACTTAACCTCCGTATCCATCTTGCAAAAGCCGGAACCAGTTGAGGTACTCACTCTCTACCTAGCATCAACTAACTACGCTGTAAGCACAATATTGGTACGAATCTAAGGGCAAGAAGAAAAACCCATCTATTACATCAGCAAGGCACTTAATTCAGCGGAGCGTAATTATACTAAGGTGGAGCAACTTATGTATGCCTTAGTAGTTGCAACACAGAAGCTGAGGATCTATTTTGACGCACATGCCATCCGAGTCTTAACAAAGGCCCAGATATGCCAGATCATCGACAACACGGAGAAGATAGGAAGAGTAGCAAAATGGAATGCACTGATCAAGCAGTTTCAGATAATCTTCGAAACAAGAAAAGTCGAGAAATCACGGATACTAACAGATTTCTTGGCGTGCTTACCCACAACGACGAAGCGGAAATAGACGACATCCCAGAAATGGAAGAAGATAAGGAGGATCCTGAGAACCTACTGGAACCTCAGAATCTACGAAGGTGGGAAGTATTCATAGATGACTCCTCCAACAGAGAAGGCGCAGGTATAGGAGTGGTGATAACAACACCCGCGGGAGATCGATTAATCTATGCCTTCAGGATGGAGTTCGATCAATACACTAACAAGATTGTGGAATACGAAGTAGTGATACATGGCTTGCGCTTAGCAACAGAGCTCGGCTTGATAGATGTACGATTAACTAGTGACTCTCAGTTGGTCATTAGGCAAATCGAACTCAAATATCAAACTTTGGATCTGGTACTATCCGCGTACCTAAAGCTGGCTCAGGAGCATGCGTCCCAAATAAGAACGTAGCATTCAGGAATGTTTACCGGAAGGACAATAGGCATGCGAATGCCTTGGCATAAATATCATCTATGTTGAAAGACAGAACCACCTCAGTTGTGCAGATCGGAAGAATATATGAACCTTCGATAGAAGGACCAATCTCAGGAACGGAAGAAACATTGGCTGTCTGAACTCGGGCCATAAGAGAGCTAAACAAAGACGATCCAAACGAAGAAGAAACTAATTAAGAAGATAAGGAATCAGACGAAGATCATGCCACGATAGAAGAAGCGACGAAGGGAAAGAACCCGGTGAGGATGATTGGAGAATCCCAATTCACCAATACCTTGACGATAAAGGAAGTAAGAAAGATCACATCTAAGGCATCCACATGCAATACACGTGATAGGATATTGTACAAAAAGTCATTTCTCGGACCTTTAATGCGATGTCTCTCAAGAACCGAAGGTAAAATGATACTTAACAACATACATAGTGGAGAAGTTGGCAATCACAGCGGAAGAAGGTCACTGGCGGTCAAGGCAAAAATGCAAGGATACTACTGGCCTTTCATGGACGAAGATTCCAAGAACATGGCTAAGCGCTGTGAAAAATGCCAACGTTTCGCCAGAAAGATTAAGGCCCCAACAACGGAGCTCAATTCAGTAATCAGCCCTTTGCCATTTGTAAAATGGGGGGTTGATATAGTCGGACCCTTGGTGGAGGGAACATTGAAAAGAAAATACTTTATCGTGGCTATGGACTACTTTACTAAGTTGGTCGAAGCAAAACCTTTGGAGAGAATCAGAGACAGTGATGTCTTCAGATTCTTGTTTAAGAAAATCATATGTAGGTTCGGGATATCTGCAGCCATACTTTCGGACAATGGCAAATAGTTACAAGGGAAGAACATCGACATGCTATTCGACACCTTCAACATCCAGATGAACAAATCAACTCCGATTTATCCAAAAAGCAACGGACAAGCGGAGGCAACAAACAAAACCATAACAATGAATCTAAAAAGGAAGCTGGGTACGCAAAAAAAGAGATGGTGCGAACAACTGCACAACTTCCTATGGGCCTACAAAATAACAAGGAGATCGGCTACGGGAGAAACCCCATTTTTACTAACCTACGGAGCCGAAGCAGTCATCCCAACGGAGGTCATGCTTCCAACAACAAAAACTGAGGCATGGGAGAAAGACCTAACAACGGACCTAATGCTAGAGAAGCTGGACGACCTTGAAGAAAGAAGGGAGGTAGCTTTGCAACGAATGGTGAACTATTAACGAAGGTTAGCTATAGAATACAACAAAAGGTCATCCCTCGAAACTTTGTAGTCGAAGAATATGTGGTACGATTTAAATATCGCCTTTCCAAAATAAGAAGGAGTGGGGAAAGCTTGCTCCAACACGGGATGAACCCTACATCATACACGATATTGTGGGGAAAGGATCCTACCATTTAAGAATGGTGGAGGGAGAAGCGCTACAACACCCATGGAATGCGATCTACCTAAAAAAAGTACTACCCGTAAGAAAATGAAGGTAACCTAGGAAAAGAAGGATAAGGGCAAGAACCTACTATGTTTTATCCATGGAATAAAAAAGGTAGGGTTGCGAAAATTATTACCCACGTAGGAACCCTCATTACCATGGTACCTTCTCGGCCAAAGGATACCCCGTAGGGACGTGGAAGGTTGCACCAAGGTTAACTATACCTTAGCACCTAATGAATGATAGAATGTGTGACCAGTTAGACACATTACGTCTGAATAAGAAACTTATGTAATATAAATAAACCCAATAGTTTTACCGAAACACGCATAACATTCCTACCAACTTAAAATATTACATGACAGGTATCAAAGGAGTTCAAAAAGTACCGAACATTGTTTCAAAGCATCAAAAGGAAACATCTCGGCTAAGGATGACACCTTGACCGAGGATACAAGCAACAAAGAAGAAGTTCAAAGTGATCTAAATAAATCATGGATAAGGAAGACGATCAAAGGAAACACCCTCAACTTGAAGCTCCACTTCAACAAAAGTGTTGTTGATATGGTCGATAACAACAATCTCCATCTCTCTCTTTATCTGAGCATCCTGAGTCACAAGATCCTGAGCCGACTTTTGGTGAAGCTCGCTCAGTTGAGAACTTAGCTAATCGTTGGCTTGCTGAAGCGCATGAGCCTTGAACTTAGAAGTAGTATCGAATTGGCTCTCTCTCTCTCTCCAAGGAATCTACCTGGTTTTCTAGGTGACCAACCTTGGCAGTCATACCCACAACCTGTTCCTGCAAACCTGCGGACATGCAAAGAAAGGGTTAAGAAAAAGGAGGTTACAACAATAAGCATAAGGAGGCTTCGGAAGCAGAAATTCCTAATCTACCTCTGGCGTGGCTAAGGGAATCTTCTAAACTATGCTCAGCTTCGGCAAACTCTTCCTCAGTAGCATTAAGATCCTCAGCCAAAGTATCGCGTTCGGTCCGGAGGTCATCAACATATATCCGAAGCGAAGCAATCTCAGAAGATAAGACCTGGTAAATATCCTCTAACTCTTCTAATCTCTTAACCATAGATGCGCGGGACATGGAAGAATAGGATTGAGGAGCCTCGGTAAGTTTGTTCCTAAGGCTACATACTTCTGAGCACAACACATTACGTTCGGCAGTAACTTTGTCTAAGGAAGCGCGGGCTTCTTCAAAGTATGTATGGTATTTCTTGCGGATAATCTCCTGAGCTGCGAGACGTTTTTACAACAAATCAATATCCTCATTTTGCTTTAGTATGAGATTCTCCTTCCACCTAAGGGTTTCCTCACTATCCTTACGAAGGAGAGACATACTCTTTACAAGGTACGCATTATGAGAAGATTCAAGGGAGAGTTGGGCCTCATTATGAACGATCACGTTCATTAACCTATCATATTTATTCTGATAATACCAAACATCGGAGGTCAACTTGCGAATATGATCTCGAACGTAAACAAGTTCACCGGAGCTACCAACTGGCAGATGCATGTACTCTCAGGACGCAATAAAGCTGAGGGGAAGAATGGACGAACATATCACTTTTGATGATTCAAAATCCAAAGTTGTATCAGCCGCCTTGCGCCCTTCTTTAGTACCTTAGCAGCATTATTGGCTTTCCTAAGGGCCAGCAGACACGCTTCTAGAGACCTCTGAGTCTTTTTCAGCTCATTCTCCAATAAAGGTACCTTAGTAGCAGAAGCAGTATCACCGGGAGCAGGTTGCTGAGCGCAAACAAATGCATAATCTTGACGAGCGCGCTCCAAGAGAGCATTCAAGTGAGTACACTTGGCTATGTAAAACTTGAACAAAGTACAACCGACATCGATTTTCTTACAAAGCTGCAAGCAAGGAGGTATCAGAACCTACGATGGCCACAAATCAAGCAAAAATGGGCAAGAAATGAGAAATACTTACCGAGAACATGGAGAGACGAGGAAGAAAATCAGCATAACTGTCTATGAAGGCCTCCATCTCTTGAATGCTACCCCTGTGGATCTCACCAAGGCTCGACAGGAACGAAGATAGTCTGGATCGAATAATAAATCCTTGGTCATCCGGTATTGGCCGTCAAAGCATCCAACTTAGACGCAATCTCCAAGGAGTTACTCAGTCGATGAGGGGAAACTCCGGCGTAAAACGGACCTTTGGAATCACGAAGTATAGCTATTGATGGTGGTTTTTAGTTCAGGGCTAAAGTTGAAAAACATCGTATTTAATGTGCCGTCATTATGTAAAGAAACACATCCATTTAAATGAGAGCTTAAACCTCTTTACTCACATATGTATTGAGCAATTTAGTATATTTATATATATAATTTATCCAGAATGGTGCATGCACCAACAATCTCAAATATTCTATAAATTTTATCTCCTGCCTGCATTACTCACTAATGCATGGTCTGTCGAGTACTTATTCTACGCCAGTTCCCCAGCTAAACTCTTAATGTTGACATGACATGACAATTAATGTTCGCTCGCAGCTGAGTAGCATGAATTTGCCGAAGTGTCAGGATTAAGATGTGCACAAAAGTACTCAATCGGAAGCACACAAAGTTATGTCATGCCAAACATAATTAGTGATTTTGTATGAACGCACAAAATTCACCAGAAATTGATTGATTTTGTGTCAGTGATAGGTGTAGAATACACCGTATTTAATATCTAGTATTTATGCTTTCTTTGCGAGTTTTCTTGTAAATTATGTATCTTATGTGTGCTTTTGAGTTTATTAGGTGCAATGGAGTCATTTGGAGCAAAAAGACCAATTGGAACTCGTTCAAATACAAGATTTCTACTTTTCATTGTGTAGAGGACGAGAAGAAGAAGGCAATGGCGAAAGAACGGAGTCATTCTGAGTTCGTATGAAGAAGTTATGGGCAAAACAAGAACTCATAAGCAAAGGGCAAAATGGTCATTTTATCGGGAAGTGCTATTGGCATCCCAACTGGATGATAAGGGACACCTTCTTGTTAAGGGGCATTCAAGTTCAAGAGAAGTGTTAAAGGGAGTCCAGTCTTTTACAATAAGGGGATGCCATCTGGGTAGCCCTTATCAACTCGGACAACATCAATTATAACCAACCTACCCAACCCTAAATCGAAAGTGTTTCTTCTCAATCCATTTCCTTTTCACCGAGCGGATTGCTGTTGATTAGTGAGATTGAGAGAGGTCTGAGAGAGGTCTGAGATTGAGTTAAAACTGCAGTTCTGTGTTGGTGAAACTAGGGTTTCTACTGAATTCGTCTAGCTGTTGGAGGAGAAGTAGGGTTTGATTCGGGAGAGATTCATGGGTTCGATTGATTGGATATGAAGGAAATGAAGACAGATACACAAGTGAATTATTGATGAGTAAAGTGATGAATCGATGAATCTGGTGACGATTGATGAGAGAAATGGAGAAATTAGGGGTTTGAGGAGATTTGCGGGGATATACTTGCGATCAAGGTATTCTAGGGTCTTTGATAAAAGTTGAGATTAAAATATCAATTCTAGTTATTGTGTTGAAAACATGTTTGTGAATGAAAACGAAATCCATGACCAATACTTTCTTATTCTTGATTTGATTTGTTTGCTTATTTCTTTATTTGCTTTTATTTAGTTTATTATAATCACAAAACCCCGGTGTTATTTATAGGGAACCGAAACAATTTGCGCGTAGTTCAGTCCAGAGACCATAACTGTCAGACCGTTTATCAAAACACTGTGAAATTTTGACACTGTGTAGAAAACACGTAGGTGAACAACTTTTGTGAAATGGAGTTTTTCCAAATTCCTTACCAATTTGCACAGTTTTTGCGTTTTATCTGCTGTTACGTCAGAATTCATAACTTTCGGTTTTACACATTGAGGACAATGTGAAGTTTAAGTGTGGGGGAGCATTTATATGTTTGTATAGTTTGTTTTAGTGTGTTTTAAAAAAAAAACAACAAAAAAAATCAGAAAAATAGAAAAACCAAGAAAAAAATTTGTGCTTTTTGAACTCCGAAATCTAGAATTTGTGCCTTTAGGATGACACCATTAGTGGATGGAACCATTTTGAATGCAGGAGTTGAGGACCATTTAACTAAAAGGGACGAACATAGATCAGAAATCACAAATTAACATGATAGTTGTTACCAAATCTCGGAATATCACCATATCACATTCTATTTTTATTTTTCCATATTTATCTATTGTTCTCTAAGTGCTTTGGTGGGTCACTAAACATCGACGTGTTATTACTGCTAGGATGAAATAGAGTGATTGAGTTACTAGAAAAAAAAATGATAAAAAAATATATATGAAAAAGAAAAAAAAAAAAAAAAAAAAAAAAAAAACCGACCAATTAGACCAAAACGGAATAAAAAGACACTTGGGAAAAGCAGTATGTGTGAAACGTAGTCCCAGTCTCCGTCGCCTAAACAAGCGTGGAATGCAGGATCCAAGGCAACTATCATGTACTTGCTGACAAGAAGCATGCGCTTGGATCTAAAAGATCTAATCATGCCGTCTTTAAAAAAAAAAAAAAATTGGATCCAGTTTGATCCAATCATATAAAAAAAAAAAAAGAAGAAATTATTATTGTGTTGAATAAAGTCACTCTTGGTTCCCTTGTATATGCCAATTGATTTGATGTAGCATTCAGCACCGTAGCTCAATCTAATAGGATTAGGTTCATCTTAGCAAGACCTTCGTGACAGGATATGGAAACATCGAACACTTGTGAACATTCGCCAACATCTACATCTATATCCATCTTCTTAATCTTTTCATTGTGATTGTGGTTTGTTAGTTTCCGAGTATTGTGGCTTGTTCAACTATCTAATTAGAGTTTATTTACTAATAATTGAATTGAATTTGCAAGGTACCTCCTCCCCGTAGTCATTTTGGATTCGTTCATTGATTTGTCACGAATAGACGGAGTTTGAAATATAGGTTTTTTAGGTATATCTCTAGTAAACCTTCACGAGACTATAACTCGTCCACTAGGGACACCTAGGGGGTTTAAAGGCTTGTTATTTATGCTAAAATTAACCGTAGCCTCGACGACACGGAGTTGTTGTATTTTATTGTTTTGTTTGATTTGCTCGAGGACTAGCAAAGTCTAAGTGTGGGGAATTTGATAGGTGTAGAATACAATCGTATTTAATATCTAGTATTTATGCTTTCTTTGCGAGTTTTCTTGTAAATTATGTATCTTATGTGTGCTTTTGAGTTTATTAGGTGCAATGGAGTCATTTGGAGCAAAAAGACCAATTGGAACTCGTTCAAATACAAGATTTCTACTTTTCATTGTGTAGAGGACGAGAAGAAGAAGGCAATGGCGAAAGAACGGAGTCATTCTGAGTTCGTATGAAGAAGTTATGGGCAAAACAAGAACTCATAAGCAAAGGGCAAAATGGTCATTTTATCGGGAAGTGCTATTGGCATCCCAACTGGATGATAAGGGACACCTTCTTGTTAAGGGGCATTCAAGTTCAAGAGAAGTGTTAAAGACAGTCCAGTCTTTTACAATAAGGGGATGCCATCTGGGTAGCCCTTATCAACTGGACAGAACATCAATTATAACCAACCTACCCAACCCTAAATCGAGAAGTGTTTCTTATCAATCCATTTCCTTTTCACCTGAGCGACTGCTGTTGATTAGTGAGATTGAGAGAGGTCTGAGAGAGGTCTGAGATTGAGTTAAAACTGCAGTTCTGTGTTGGTGAAACTAGGGTTTCTACTGAATTCGTCTAGCTGTTGGAGGAGAAGTAGGGTTTGATTCGGGAGAGATTCATGGGTTCGATTGATTGGATATGAAGGAAATGAAGACAGATACACAAGTGAATTATTGATGAGTAAAGTGATGAATCGATGAATCTGGTGACGATTGATGAGAGAAATGGAGAAATTAGGGGTTTGAGGAGATTTGCGGGATATACTTGCGATCAAGGTATTCTAGGGTCTTTGATAAAAGTTGAGATTAAAATATCAATTCTAGTTATTGTGTTGAAAACATGTTTGTGAATGAAAACGAAATCCATGACCAATACTTTCTTATTCTTGATTTGATTTGTTTGCTTATTTCTTTATTTGCTTTTATTTAGTTTATTATAATCACAAAACCCCTGTTATTTATAGGGAACCGAAACAATTTGCGCGTAGTTCAGTCCAGAGACCATAACTGTCAGACCGTTTATCAAAACACTGTGAAATTTTGACACTGTGTAGAAAACACGTAGGTGAACAACTTTTGTGAAATGGAGTTTTTCCAAATTCCTTACCAATTTGCACAGTTTTTGCGTTTTATCTGCTGTTACGTCAGAATTCATAACTTTCGGTTTTACACATTGAGGACAATGTGAAGTTTAAGTGTGGGGGAGCATTTATATGTTTGTATAGTTTGTTTTAGTGTGTTTTAAAAAAAAAACAACAAAAAAAATCAGAAAAATAGAAAAACCAAGAAAAAAAATTTGTGCTTTTTGAACTCCGAAATCTAGAATTTGTGCCTTTAGGATGACACCATTAGTGGATGGAACCATTTTGAATGCAGGAGTTGAGGACCATTTAACTAAAAGGGACGAACATAGATCAGAAATCACAAATTAACATGATAGTTGTTACCAAATCTCGGAATATCACCATATCACATTCTATTTTTATTTTTCCATATTTATCTATTGTTCTCTAAGTGCTTTGGTGGGTCACTAAACATCGACGTGTTATTACTGCTAGGATGAAATAGAGTGATTGAGTTACTAGAAAAAAAAATGATAAAAAATATATATGAAAAAAAAAAAAAAAAAAAAAAAAAAAAACCGACCAAATTAGACCAAAACGGAATAAAAGACACTTGGGAATAAGAAGATGTGTGAAACGTAGTCCCTGTCTCCGTCGCCTAAACAAGCGTGGAATGCAGGATCCAAGGCAACTATCATGTACTTGCTGACAAGAAGCATGCGCTTGGATCTAAAAGATCTAATCATGCCGTCTTTAAAAAAAAAAAAAAATTGGATCCAGTTTGATCCAATCATATAAAAAAAAAAAAAAAATATTATTGTGTTGAATAAAGTCACTCTTGGTTCCCTTGTATATGCCAATTGATTTGATGTAGCATTCAAAGACCGGTAGCTCAATCTAATAGGATTAGGTTCATCTTAGCAAGTGACCTTCGAATTTATATGGGAAACATCGAACACTTGTGAACATTCGCCAACATCTACATCTATATCCATCTTCTTAATCTTTTCATTGTGATTGTGGTTTGTTAGTTTCCAGTATTGTGGCTTGTTCAACTATCTAATTAGAGTTTATTTACTAATAATTGAATTGAATTTGCAAGGTACCTCCTCCGTAGTCATTTTGGATTCGTTCATTGATTTGTCAAGAATAGACGGAGTTTGAAATATAGGTTTTTTAGGTATATCTCTAGTAAACCTTCACGAGACTATAACTCGTCCACTAGGGACACCTAGGGGTTTAAAGGCTTGTTATTTATGCTAAAATTAACCGTAGCCTCGACGACACGGGAGTTGTTGTATTTTATTGTTTTGTTTGATTTGCTCGAGGACTAGCAAAGTCTAAGTGTGGGGAATTTGATAGGTGTAGAATACACCGTATTTAATATCTAGTATTTATGCTTTCTTTGCGAGTTTTCTTGTAAATTATGTATCTTATGTGTGCTTTTGAGTTTATTAGGTGCAATGGAGTCATTTGGAGCAAAAAGACCAATTGGAACTCGTTCAAATACAAGATTTCTACTTTTCATTGTGTAGAGGACGAGAAGAAGAAGGCAATGGCGAAAAACTGAGTCATTCTGAGTTCGTATGAAGAAGTTATGGGCAAAACAAGAACTCATAAGCAAAGGGCAAAATGGTCATTTTATCGGGAAGTGCTATTGGCATCCCAACTGGATGATAAGGGACACCTTCTTGTTAAGGGGCATTCAAGTTCAAGAGAAGTGTTAAAGGGAGTCCAATCTTTTACAATAAGGGGATGCCATCTTCGGGTAGCCCTTATCAACCGGATGAACATCAATTATAACCAACCTACCCAACCCTAAATCGAGAAGTGTTTCTTCTCAATCCATTTCCTTTTCACCCGAGCGACTCGCATTGATTAGTGAGATTGAGAGAGGTCCGAGAGAGGTCTGAGATTGAGTTAAAACTGCAGTTCTGTGTTGGTGAAACTAGGGTTTCTACTGAATTCGTCTAGCTGTTGGAGGAGAAGTAGGGTTTGATTCGGGAGAGATTCATGGGTTCGATTGATTGGATATGAAGGAAATGAAGACAGATACACAAGTGAATTATTGATGAGTAAAGTGATGAATCGATGAATCTGGTGACGATTGATGAGAGAAATGGAGAAATTAGGGGTTTGAGGAGATTTGCGGGATATACTTGCGATCAAGGTATTCTAGGGTCTTTGATAAAAGTTGAGATTAAAATATCAATTCTAGTTATTGTGTTGAAAACATGTTTGTGAATGAAAACGAAATCCATGACCAATACTTTCTTATTCTTGATTTGATTTGTTTGCTTATTTCTTTATTTGCTTTTATTTAGTTTATTATAATCACAAAACCCCGGTGTTATTTATAGGAATCACAACAATTTGACAACCTAGACCTCTCTGTGGGATCGATCCTTTCTTGCCCTTGCTATATTTATATTTTGAGTAGTAAGAAAGTGTAATTTATTTTTGACGCTTACGACCGCGATCAAATTTTGAAAACCGTAGAAAAAAGTAGAGAAGAGATAATAAAACGTGGTGTCCAAAAAATTGTCGAAGTCTTCCCTTTTGTAGTCTTTTTCTCCTTCCAAAACTAGGTTTTGTCTTCAAAGTCCATTAGTTGGAAATTCACCCGGCCCACCATGGAGAGAAACCCGTGCAGAAAATATGTCCCAAAAACGCTCGCCGGAAAACTGGGATTACGTCCGGAAATCGGCCGGAAGTTGGCCGGAAATATATCTCAGGTGGCCGGCAAAGTCAAACCGGTCACCGGGTCAAAACGATTCAACTCGGTCAGACCGAGTCAGGGAGAGTCAAACCGGTTCAGACCAGGTCACTGTTCAGCCGAGTCAGCACACTTGTCAGACGAGTCGGAGTTTAGTCATATGTGAGTCGTGGTGAGTCGTCCGAATCACCCGAATGAGCCGAATGGCCAAGCCAGCCAGGCTTTTGCACAGCCGATTTCTAATGCACAATCCTTGTGTCAGAGCTTAATTCCTACCCAAATCATCTTGGCCCTGCTACACCATTTCATCTTCTCAAGACAACCTCAACTCCATATCCCCCCGTAATCAACAAAGATTCATCACAAACTAGCAACTTTGAGCCGATCCATTCATACATAATTCCACCTAATCCCTGACAATGCCATTTCTTGATCACCATTTACATTTGCCAATATCTCATTCAATGCCTCGTAACAACTCCATAGCAGCACCTCAATGTTGTAGCCTCTCTTACACATGGCGTAGCCGTGTGTTGCTTTGTCTTTGCACCATTGTGGCGCTTCATCGCCCCATATGCAGCCATGATGGTCGTGCCTCATTACATTGCGCATCAACTACTTCTCTCGTAGCTTTACTTCTTCCTAGTCTTGTTATTCCAGTAGCCGCCTCACTCAACCACCCCCGTAACACTAACAACTCATAGCACCAGCTCTGCCTTCCTTGCCTAGCATCACTAACAACTCCATATGCATCAATTCATTATAAGCCCAGTGCAACAACAACAATTTTGCCACACTCCCCGCACTTAATTCCCGGATCCATAGTACCCGCAATTCCACATTTCTACATTATCCTAGTTCACAAACTCACCATTTCCCAAATCACCTAAGCATACATCTATCTTCACAAAACTCCACCCGCAACTGGGCCATAGCCACAACCTCCGCCATTTTTCACCAAAGACCTACTTAGAATCACCGCAATCAACTTTGCACCACTCATAACAAAGACTAGATCGCACTCGCAATACCGCATACTCATTACCAAGACAACCACACCAAATTTGCTATTCCCTATTAGCTCAAGCCTGCCACTCACCAACATAAGATACAACATCATTCCTTCCATCTCTTGTTCTTCTCAACTGAACTTCCAGACACTGCCGCAACCTCTGCTAGCATCACCAAACAACACCAACAGCCCCACCTGCCTGCAACACAGCATTCATCTCTTGTTCCCTGTACATTCTCGCTGGCAAACACCACCTGACCCAAACTAGTTATGGCTTGGAGACTAAACTGAAGTGGTTCAAACATCCGAGCACTTGACCGCACGAGCCGATATGAATCAAAGAATCATCTTCAATATCTTTCCATTTCCCTCGGCTCCACTCTCATTCACAAGAAATCCATTCTACCAACAATTCCAGCTCTATCACAGATACATCAATTCTACTTCTCAGCTGCTCATCTCTGCAGTTTCACTCTTCTCCAATTCTCTTGCTGCCAACCCAAATGTATGCTCCACTGCATCAGTACCAGCTGTAACTTCTCACCTCCATTCTTCGGCATTGCAGCTCACTGCCATTCCTAAACATAAGTTCAACCACAAATCAGTCAGGCGGCATCAGAGACACTGCAATTTCAATCGTACTACTGCCATCATCATCACTTGCACTTCTATGCTGCAACTGCGGCTCTTACACCAGAACCAGCAATCCCCAAACTTGATTCACCTGTAACTTTGTTCTTCTCAGCATCTTCCACTCATTGCCGGGCTTCTAACTCAAGTCCTGTGCCTCGCCAAACAACCACTGTAATGAGACCTGGAACCATCACTAACCAGCTGCACAAGGCCAAACAAGACTGCAGTTCCACCAGGCCTAACTTCACCACAACAAACCACCTGAAGCTTCATACTCTACAGCTCCATTTGAACAGCTCCAGAGCTCAGCATCATCATACCCATTAGCTTCATAACCACCCAGCCATAACTGTAGCTCTTGGATCTGTAATGCATCTTCATTCCTGTGACAGCATTCTCTACACTGACTCAGCCACTAATTCAGTTAGCAATATCATGGCCTCAAACCCATAAATAATCCATATCCTGTGCACCTGCAATACAAAAATTAGGTCTTTTGCGGCCTGCGCAATATCCCGAACCCCATTGGTCGAAACTAAACCTAGGCAAGCTAGGAAATTGATCCGCCATGGACTAGTAGGAGCAGAATCCTACCAAAAGTATAAAACAAGAAATAAAGAAAAACTGCGGCAAATAAAGGCAAAGAAAAAGGAGACGCGACGACATCACTCGGTCGGCCGCTTTTCCTAACAGTGCCGCCGCTGTGGCCAACCGGCCACGCCCATATTACTACCTCGTCGGCCCTCTTTCTCGTCAACCAATCAAATCTCTTTAAATGCGCAAAGACACACTTTTGATTAAAAGTGGAAGTTGGCTAGTCGCACACTTAATTCCTTAAGGAGTTGAACATAGGCTGCCCATGTCAGTCTCAAAATGATCACGACCATACATTTTCGCCAGCCAAATCGACGAGCTTGGACTTCTCCCAGGGTAGGCAGACAAGCTCCATGATACACACTCACCGCCCACTGCTATTCCGACCAATCGGAATTCTTATAGAGCGCCGGCAACAAAACTAACCGCAAGCCAAAAATAGGCCGACCGCGCGGATGAAAAAGGTTTCAAAAGAGTTAAGACCGCATATGGCAGTCTTACATCAATCGTGGCCGTCCAACTTCGTCGGCCGAATTGACCGGCCTAGATTTAATTCTAATCAACGATCAAGGTATGGATATGCTCACCAGCGGCCCGGCTATAGCCCTGGCCAATCGACCTGATTCCATCTCGCAACTAACACTTAAATCGTTAGCTCAAAACAAGTTGGCCACACGGCCATAACAACCTTATTACGACCAAATACAAGACATTATTGTCGCAAAACAATCTCGGTCGTCCGACTACGCTAGTCGAATCCACCTAAGATAGATCTAATCTTAGGCGACCAACAAGATGTCGTCGTGATCACCAGCCGTCCCTCTTCCATGAGGACCGATCGTCCAAGCCACGACCTACCTGTACGGCTCCTGAACGGATGCCCAAAGGCGGCTAGTTGCGCTGCCCGCAAGGGACTTAAATAAATTCAACAGTAACCAACAGCTGCCGCAAATCATCTCAGCCACTCGATTTTGCTAGCCAATTCAAACGGTCTAGATCTAACTTGGGCCGGACAATAAGATGTCAAAATGGATACCATCCATCACTCTCCTATGAGGACCGACCGGTTCACCTTTGGCGTGCACGAATATCTCCCCGACAAACAAGATGGCCGATCATGCTCCTTTTAAGACATTAAGCTCCGCGACGAATTTAAACAAACTCTATACAATGATGCTTTATGAGCATCGATTATTTTGAGCTGCTTGCTTTAAAGCGATGCTTTATATGCATCGACTACAAACGATGTTTTATAAATATCGGTTTCTCAAATAATTTAATTATTTGGCCTAAGAAGCATTACATGCTATTTCTTATGGCAAGTCTCATGGCTTGACTTGTAATATATGATCACCCGCCGCCTAGTTGCGCTTGATTGGTCAAAATAGCTAGGTCTTGTAAGCAAGACCCATTCAAGAACTTGCTACATATTTTCCACGAAAATACTCGAGACAACAAACGTGTCACAAACCGGGGATGTGAAAATGCGGGGTCTAATGTACCACACCCAACAATTCGTTTGGCAATCTGAGAGGACTTACTCCAATACACTTTCTAGAGAATCAACTAGATAGTCGACTCAATCTAGAGTAAAGTATATCAAAGAGTTTTAATATCTCTCGTTTCACAATGTAATCAAGAAATCAAACGTGATAGAAATCATGAGCCCGATTATTATGTGAAACAACTTGAACGGTACCAAAGACCAATGTTCAAGTGTCAATCAATGTAAATCAACAACCAAAGGTTGGATATTCTAATTGATTGATCTTAATGCACAACCTGTGATATTTTATTTATATAACAAAATATAATGCGGAAAAGAAATAATACAGACACCAGAATTTTGTTAACGAGGAAACCGCAAATGCAGAAAAACCATGGGACCTAGTCCAGATTGAACACCACACTGTATTAAGCCACTACAGACACTAGCCTACTACCAATTAACTTCGGACTGGACTGTAGTTGAACCATAATCAATCTCACACTGATTCAAGGTGCAGTTGCGCTCCTTACATCTCTGATCCCAGCAGGACACTACGCAATTGATTCCCTTAGATGATCTCACCCACAACCAAGAGTTGCTATGACCCAAAGTCGAATACTTGATATACAAATCTGTCTCACACAGAAAAGTCTATAGGATTGAATAAATCTATCTCCCACAGAAATACTCAAGAGTTTTTGTTCCGTCTTTTGATAAATCAAGGTGAACAGAAACCAATTGATAACCCAGACTTATATTCCCGAAGAACATCCTAGAATTATCAATCACCTCACAATAATCTTAATCGACTAGCGAAAGAATATATTGTGGAATCACAAACGATGAGACGAAGGTGTTTGTGATTACTTTTCTATCTTGCCTATCGGAGATATAAAATCTCGAGTCAATTATTTCAATTGTACTCAACACGATAGAAACATCAAGATCAGATCACGTAAATACAAAGATAATAATTAGGTCTGGCTTCATAATCCCAATGAAGTCTTCAAGTCGTTAACCTACAGGGTCTCGAGAAGAAACCTAAGGTTAAAGGAGAATCGACTCTAGTTATGCAACTAGTAACAAACATGAGGTGTGGGGATTAGGTTTCCCAGTTGCTAGAGTTCTCCTTTATATAGTTTTCAAATCATGGTTTTCAATCCAAGTTACCTTGGTAACAAAGCATTCAATATTCACTGTTAGATGAAAAAACTGATTCAACCAAGCTAATATCTTTCAACCGTTAGATCGAACTTAGCTTGTTACACACAAATGAAATGTACCCTCATTTAGGTTTATGTAACCGTACCCAAACGTGTACACCATGTTGGTTCACAAATAGTTAACCGAGGTTAGCCATATGATTACTCTCATATCAACCTTATTCATCTCAACCATAACTAGTTCAAATGACTCAAATGAAACTAGTTAAAGAGTTGTTCAATTGTTATATTCTCATAGATTATACAAGAACACGATTGAAGCAAAATCGGTTTGATTCACTCGAATCAATACATGAACATTATAGCCACGGTTTGCAAAGATAGCATTCCTTATTGTTTAATGTTTAGGTTCACGTATAACCGATTTTAGAAAAGTAACACACTTAAGTATGCGTACTTAAGTAACCGAATTTGAGTTTATTTTAGTTTTCAAACTCAAGCGAGAAATTCACGGACGTGAACTTTTCATGATGCACGCGTGACGGGTACGCGCACTTTAGGTAACCGGATGAGTTTGGTTTTGGTTTTCAAACTCAGCAGAAATTCACGGACATGAACGTCCGCTAGTATGCGTCCTGTACGCATACTTACCCATCTCCTACAACCTTTTTGTATACACACAAGTATGCATACTTTAGGTTCCCGGTTTTGGACTTATATACTAATGTGCGAACACACTATGCTTATATCCAAAGATGGTTACAAGATTCTAAACTCTTTATTTCAATTATTGAAACATTCTTCTATAATGACAATAGTCGTTTTCACACACTATTATCATCAAAGCAATTTTCAAGATATTGAAATAATCATTATCGAAACATTCCAAGCCTACATCAAATGATTGTATCACACAAACCATATAAGATGTTACTCGGCAATTTTCTCATGATATAAGATGAACTTGGTCGAAGCGAAAGCTTACCAACACATATTTCGAGAACTATGTAAGCGAGATATACTCATCTCGAAATCTCAAATGTGTATAGAGAAAACTATATCGTAACACGACTTATGTCTCAATATAGGAGATAGTAGAAATAGACTTTCCAAGTGATAGATGAGTTCAAGTCTCCACATAGCTTTTGTCGAAGAAGTTCCACAAGCTCCCCTTAGTAGTTCTTCGTCTTCAAATGATGAACTTTGTGAAATCTAAGCTCAACTACACTATCCATGTCCTAGTCCGAGACATCTATAAATAGGCTAGAAATCAAGACTTATAATTTTGATCACTAACATTGATGAGATGCATTTGTCATGGTAGTGCAAGCTTGAACCCGAGATATGCAAGCTATGTAGTGATGGAACCGATGTCCGTGAGCCGAGTACGGAATGACCGAGAAATGAGCTATTACCGTGTTTACAAATTGTTGGTGGCGATCTTGACTCGAAAGGAGATGAAGTTTGCCTTGCAAGAAGTTTGAGTTCTTGCTTCTAGTTGTTGTTTTGCAATGGCGGACTGGAGATAATGGTCGATATAGTCACATATGTGAGAAATAGAGAGTTGGCCGAGATTTGAGTTTGTTGAAATGAAATGCAGAGAAGATGCTAATGGGACTGAATGAGTGCATTCAATAGTTCTGTGTACTTGCTTTGTGTTTGGGATTGTGTGATGTTGCAGACAATAGATGGAGTTGCAGGGGATGGTGTTATGGTTTGTAGGTGCAAATTGGAGATAAATGGGTCTTGGTTAGTTGGACGGAATTCGATTCGGTGGTAGTGATGGGTGAACTAATCGCAGAGGATGTTAACTAAGAGCAAGGAGATGTTGAAGCCGATTGCGGATGTTATAGAGAATGCACCGGGTGGTGATGCTCTCAAAAAGATAGTTGTTGCAGCGGCGAGTTGCGAATGGTGCTAAGAATCGGGATGGACGCAATGGAGCATATGCGGTAGTCGGGTGTAATTGTAATGTGTTGGTGGTGCCGGATATGAGAAGCGGGAGCAATACCCGGATGATGTTGAAGTCTTGCAATGAATTAACAAGGGTTGCTTGAGCTCAAATACAACAAGGGAATGAATGTGTGCTACCCTATATGACAGAGATGGTGTTATGAATTTATTAGTGAAAATCTGAGCTGAATGAATGAGTGAAATACAGGTATATATGTATGCTAGGATTGAGCAGGGAAGAAGAAGTAAAATGGCATGAAATCATGGCCTGGTAATGAACCAGAATACAAGAAGAACTCTGCTGGAATCAGAGTCAGCCGAGTTGACTCACCGATCCAGTCTCAGTTGGACTTGGGCTGGGCTCTAGTGTTCACATGCTAGCTCGTGAAGGCTGTTGGACGTGCATATTACACGAGTTTGGCAAGTTAGAGGTTATAAAAGGGAGAAATCCACAACTATTCTGAGATATCTCTTCTTCTACTTTTGTTTTCTAGGGTTTAAAACATGAAAGCTTTTCTTTTTCTTCTTGTTATGAACTCCATGAATATGAACTAAGTTTTCTTATTGGTTAAAGATGTAGTTTGATTTTGAAAACAAGTTATGATTTTTATGAATTAGTTTTCTCTCAAAATCCTCGTTCACTTTCCACGGTTTATAATAATTTCATGATTGACGTATTGCAATATGATTGAATGTTTGTTTAGTTGAGTCTAGAATTGATTGAATTTATATCCATATCTATAGCTATTTTAGGGTTTATCATCGAGCGATAACCTTGAATACGAGTAGCATGATATGATTATGGTTTGTAGTGATACATCCTTGTAGTCATATGTAGAAACTGACCTTTGTCCGAATTGTCATGCGCAATGTATGTCAATTGCATTGATTAGCCTATTTCTGAAACTTAATGCTCCTTGGAATTGAACTTAATTAGCGCAAGGCGTTAGGTTATTCTTTAGGTAGAATTCACATACACAGCTCTAATGTGTGTGTTGATGACTTAGGAAATTTACGGAGTATTCTTGCAATAAGGTATTCTAGGGCTTTTGATGATAGCGAGATTAAATACGAATTCTATTCATACATTCAAATACTTGTTTACAATTGAAGATGAAACCTTTATCCAATATTTTCACCTCATTGATTAGCGTGTTTACTTTTTATTAGTTTGTTTATTTTATATTAGATACATAAAAATCAGAAAATCCCCCCATTGTTTTACATAGGATACCGAAACATATTGATAACCCAAGACCTCTCTGTGGGAACGATCCTTTCTTGCCCTTGCTTCATAATATATTTTGAGTAGTAAGAAAGTGTAATTATTTTTTAAGCCTACGACAGCGATCATCTACACGAAGTTGCAGGTTTACTTTTTGTTGCGTCTTAATTCATTGAGTATTCAAATCTGGACTAGGTCCCGGGGTTTTTCTTCAAGATTGTAGTTTTCCTCGTTAACAAAATTATGGTGTGTGCTTTACTTTATTTTCGCATTATAATTGTTTTTATACTATAATTAAAGTAATTACACTTGTACGTTAACTAGGCACTTGATATTTATCTTATAAGGTTTCGGTTATCAAGTGAACACTTTGTCGTAGTATTGTCTCGATTCATATCCATAGACGATCACACAAAGTGTATTGGATTTCTCCACTTGTCTGATATAATTATTCACGTGTTAGACCAGTTCGGACTAACCCTATTTCAAGTGGACATTGTATTGAAATATTCCTTGAGTGATCGTTGCTCCAAGAGGGTTATACACGGTAGAGATTGAATAGGTTGTGATCAAATAAAAAGATTGTGGTGTATTTGGGTACCCTTGTCTTTTCAATTAGTATCAGAGCAGGCAAACACGAAAAGATCTAACAATCTGTGTTTGGTGTGATCCAACCTATAAAGTTTTGAATCAAATGATAATTGATTCGGTTAACGTACCTCCAGGGTTTGATGGCTCAAACTATCTATGGTGGAAAATGGCTATTCAGTCTTTTCTTCAAGCTCATGACTTTAACACTTGGGTTTTAGTTATTGATGGATATGTACACCCAAAAGTACTGGTCGACAACTCAACCACTGAGTTTAGACTAAAGGAATTGAAAGAATTCAGTAATGAAGAAAAATTGCTTTCGAAGCAAAATTCTTATGGATTAAACGCCATTATACATGCTGTAACTCGAGACCTTCATCATCATGTAACCAATTTTAAAACATCAAAGGAGGCCTAGGATATTCTTAATATCGTATTTGAAGGGAATGCCTCTGTAAAACAAGCTATGCTTCTAACCCTATCTTCTAGATGGGAAAATCTTCGTATGGATGAAGACGATACCTTTGATGAGTTTGATGAAAAACTTTCTGAAATAGTGAATGCCTCTTATGCTTTAGGAAAAACTATTTCAGATAAAGATATTGTGTGTAAAATTCTAAGGTCTTTACCACCAAGATACGAATCTAAAAAGCATGCCATCATGGAATCTAATGATCTTTCCACACTATCTAGAAGTGCTCTAGTTGGTAAATTAAAGATCTTTGACCTTGAATATCAATTCAAGAATGAAGTGGGTATTACCCTCAAAGCTGTAACCAAGACTTGTTCATCGGATACAAAAACTGAGAATTGCAGTGTTGATACGATTGCACGACAATTTAGAAAGTTATTAAGACAAAAGAAAAGGAATTCTTCTCCTTCTCAAAAATCACAGAAGTGTGTAGAGAATAAAGAACAAAATAATTCTGATAGCTCTAATTGTTCCGAGGATCAAGAGAACAAAGCTTTCCATGCAACTGTTGAATGCACATCTGGAAAGGATATTGAAATAACTTTAGAATCAAAAACACTTGAATGTGATAAACTCTGCAAAGAGAATGAAAATCTTAAAAGGGAACTTGATATTCTATATAAGGATATAGAACGTGTAAGCAATGGTGGGACTTGTCTTGAAGTCTCGGAAAAATACAGAAAACAAAAAGGCGATGATCGAGAAGCCCCAGAGCCAAAGGCACTCGACTGTGATCTTCGTGAAGAGAATGAAAGATTGAAAAAGGAACTTGATGATCTGTATAAAGATATAGAGATTATTGGTGGTGGTCATTTTCGTGAATGCGTGAAATGTTATAGAGAGCAAATCGAAGAAAGTCATGATCCAGAAGTGAAGCTATACACAGTTGGAAAACCTCAAGTACACTAAGGTAAGTAATTCTAACGAATCAAATAGATTATAAAGTTCAAATTGATAAATTTAAGGTTGATCTAGATAATGCTCTTGAAAAATAAAAACATTGGAAAAAGAGAATATGAGTCTAAAAACGGACTTGAAAAAGTTCGATAGTAGCACAAAACAACTTGACTCAATGTTGAAGTCAACTAGAGTTCCGCATGACACGCGAGGATTGGGCTACAAAGGTAAACACACTTTGAATGCTAAACAGAGACAAAGTTTGTAAAGCCTAAAGACTCTGTGAAGAAATTGCTTCAAAAGTTGCCACAAAAGATTGCTCTTCCATAAAAGAAAAATATGTAGCACCTTCATCCTCAGCAAAAGATGGAAAACGTAAATTCCGTCAAACTCCAATAAAAGAGAATCCACAACAAGGTAACACTAAGCCTCATGTTTCGTGTGTTACTAAGCATTGCTCTTATTGTGGAAATAAAGGACACTTGGAAAGGAGCTGCAGAGTCAGTAAAAAGGAATGAGAAAGCCATAGATGCACGCGTTACCGCAAAATTGGTGAACTCAATAATGCTTCTCATGCTAAATTAAGACATCATTGTCCTAAAAATGAACAAAAGAATTATTGTAATGATAGTTCAAAGTTTGCTTATCGTGCTTCTACAAAGTTTTCTCAAATCACTCAAACTACAAAAGGAGAGATAACTTTGTAAAGACCAGATCGATGTTCCAAATTGGAGAAAGGCTAACTCTCGAGTTTTCAACATTTCGATTACCCTAATGGTTCTTCAAGAGATTCATCTTGGATTTCAGGAAGAAATAATGGGAAGAACAAAGCTGCTTCAGCAAAACCCATTTCTAAATGGAGTCCAAAGTCTTCTCTAAAGACAACCAGGATGGTATCAAAAGATAGTCACAATGATGACACTCGAATGATAAGTTTCAATACTCATGACATTCAGAATATTGTGTTAAACGTTCTTGAACAAATGAATGTATCTCCATGTTGTCGTCGTTATATGAGATAAGTCTCATAATCGGTTACCTTTTTATGATTTTGTGACTTTTGATTTAGCGGATTTCATATCTAACTTGTTGGGTTACTTAATCAAATAATCATAAGAGGATGATGACAATTAATCTCATATGTGAGTCACGATTATACTATTATCAATTTATTTCTCATAAGTTGTGTATATAGTATACATATGAGTCTTTGGTATTAGCTTATTACTATTGGCACATAATAGTTAAAACCACTTCAACCTTTCTCTGGTAAAGGTTGCTTTTGCTGTTCTTATGTCTTTGCGAAAGGATGAGAAGCACAATGAGGAAAAGAGGATGCGAAAATTTGAGGTAACAAATTTGTTAGTTAATCATTTTTATGTTTAAGAAAAGCATGATTTTATTGCATATATTTTGCTTTAGGCTTACAAAATTTCGGTACAATTGATGTGTGTGTGTGATTCAATTGGTTCCGGTTAAGAAAAACTATTGTTATCTTGCTTTTGTATGGTATCAATCGTTTAGGCTTACAAAATTACGGTGCAATTGCGGTGCTTATAATGTCTATGTTGTTTCAATTGCTTCCTATTGAGGTGAATAATTATGCAAGTTGATTTATTTTGGTTTGTATGAATTATTTATGGCTTAACGAAATAATATGTGTACGGGATGAGTTGTTTAGTCCAATTCGATTCCGGATAAGAAACTAAGTTAATTCTGGTCTTAGTTAGACTTATCGAAGTGAGATTTCGGTTATTCAAGTCTAATCGAATGCCTAAACAAGAAATGCTAGTTAACTAACCTAGTACTTGTCTTGTTTAAAATTGAAAGGTCTAAGTTTACGGATAATTAGAACCTGATGAGAAAAATTGAGTTTATCTTTATTTTGGTCTTATCGAATTAAGCGGTTGTTTTTGAACAATCGGTTTAGCAAAGGGACTAACATGCTTAGTTGTTTTTGGTTTGCTAAACTAAATTGAAAAAATTATTTCGGACAATTGTTTCCGTGGTAACATATCAAAATAAGACTACTTGTAGTTTCGGTTTTCATATTGGTTATATGAACATGATGTGCGGAACCCTCGTGCCTAACTCTATAGGTTTGCAAGTCTATTCTGAGATTTGTAAGTTTCTTTTCGTGTTGTCCTTTATTTTTTCGTTTCTTTGTCATTTTTGTGACAAATATGGGGAGAAATATATGGAGTAAACAGTGATGCTGGCATTCATATTTATATTGATTGGCATCGCTAGGAAAAAGAACATTGGTACTTAAATATTTTTATCTAACGAAAGAGTGAAAGCACAGACTAAGGGGGAGTAACATGTCATATGTTTGGTATAACAAAGATGTGCGGATTGAATATCTACCTATCTTCCTTAGGGGGAGTAATAGATTTGTTATTATAATGTCAACAACGACATTTTCAAGGATTGAATGTAAGCAGTTTCACTGTGCTGTTGAATCAGGAATCAAGCAGATTGTAATTAATGAATTATTGTAATTTTTTTATCCATATTATGAAAGAGTTTTGTCACTAAAATTGACAAAGGGGGAGATTGTTAGAGCATGGCTCGGTTGAACCCACCAAGCGTTGGTATGTCAAGTTTGGTTGTCATATTTTAGTGAATAAAAACTCATGTTAAGAGTCGCTTGATTATGTACTAGAGTTAAACTTCGTATAGGTTAGCTTGAAAGTATTAGGATATGAGACATTACAAGTATTGCGAAGACTTGAAGATGTGAAGAAGCAAGGAGCTACAACGACAACAATCATCCTTTCACTTGAGGTTAGTAATATTTGACTTGAACTGTTTCATTCCCTAACGTATCTTTCAAGTTGTGCATATTGAAAACATAACTGCGAAGCATATTTGAACTCTAGATAGACATAGTATTAAGGAATACAATACGAGGTTTATTGCTTAACCATTGAACTTTGTAGATAAGACATCGCCATAATCATTTGAATGCTATTGTGATTATATATGGGTATGAGGTGAGGATTTCATCCGAAAAATGTTTACATGTGTTCTAAGGAAGTAAGTTCATAGACTTGTTTATGAACCGAAAAGGAAATTGCCAGGTGTTATTGGTTTTGTTATTCATTGCATATCTTATGAACAACCAATATGTGTGATAGAGTATAACCGCTCACAACTTGTTGTGTTCTTGGTAGAACTGTTCACAAAGGCCTGACTTATGTATTGGTATAACTTTTATTAGTAAAACCGATCTTAAGTAATCACCGTGGTATGATCGGATTTTGTATGTCCGAACTTCTAAGGGAAAGGGAACCGATCCTAGTAAGGGAAAGGGAACCGATCCTAGTAAGGGGTGCATTACATCAAAGGGAACCGATCCTTGTATGGGGTGCAGCAAGGTTTATATCATAAAGGGGAACCGATCCTATGGACATGTGCAATACATATAAGTTAGATACCATATATATGTGAGGAACCGATCCTAGTACCTAGTCAACCGAACTTTGGGAAGCTAGTGTGACTATGCACAAAAAGACTCACATGGAGGTAGAACCGAAACTTGTTTTGGTAGAACCGTAAATCCATGATTGTGATTGAATGTTGGTTTGATCAATCACATAGCTCTTGAAAGTCAGATGAATCAATTCTAAACTTGTTTGGAAGTGTGGAAAATCGGTTTCAAGGTTGTAAGTGTGAAAGAGAACTTACAAAGTTAAGATGTCGAAAAACTTTGAACACGTCTTTGTGAATGTTTATTTCTATAATTGTTCAAAGATATTCCTTAACGGCTAAGGGAAGAGAATCCCAGATCGAAACATAAGTAAGTTAAGAATCTTTTAATTAAGGCTATTAATTTCATTTTGTAGGGAAATTACAGAATTAGTAATGTGCATTTACTAATTAGATTTTCCGAGAGATTTCGATCGTTATTGTTGGACAGAGCATTTCCAGGAATTATGAAAACCGAATCTGTGCTTTTATGAATATCTTGAGAATATTTTCGGTTTTTGAAATTCCTTGGTGTCCAAACTTCCTTGTCTATAAATACACGAAGTTTCCCTTTCTAGCAAACTAATCCTTCGTAACAACAAATTTACTCTTTTGTTGTTGTTACTGGTGTAGCCGCCTATTCGGAGAGGAGAGTAACCTAATTAGGCGAAATCTCTTACGACCGCTCAGTTTAAAGTCTTCTTTGGGATTGAGAAGCTCTAGCGCGACCCGTTGGTGTGAAACTAGATACTTGCAGTTTATCTTTTGTTTTCGATTGATTTGATTGACTAACGATTGTTGAATCTTTGATTGCACCTAGTTTGTTTATTCTTGAGAAACTTCTCTTCTGATATAAGGCTCACTCAAACTAGATCAAAGATCAACGTTTCTACGGATCTAAGTCTTTCTAGATTCGTAAGATAGATTCATTGATTTGCCATTGTTAACAGACTCCGTTCTATGCGACAAATCAATAAGGAATCAAGTTTGTTTTTGCAGATTGTTACTTTGAAGATTAAATCGAAGATTGAAGAATTAAAGAAGAAGTTGTTGTGAATCATTAAGAAGATATACTAGATCTACTCCTAAAGAGAACGTATGTTCTGCTAGGATATTGGGTATCAAATATCTATTGAGAACTTCGGTTCTGCTAGATATTATCAAATCAAGAATACTGCTGAAGCTGAGTAACTAGGATCTTAGTTTACTTAGTAGTGTCTACACGAAGTTGCAGGTTTACTTTATGTAGCGTCTTAATTCATTGAGTATTCAAATCTGGACTAGGTCCCGGGGTTTTTCTACAAGATTGTAGTTTTCCTCGTTAACAAAATTCTGGTGCGTGCTTTACTTTATTTCCGCATTATAATTGTTTTTATACTATAATTAAAGTAATTACACTTGTACGTTAACTAGGCACTTGATATTTATCTTATAAGGTTTCGGTTATCAAGTGAACACTTTGTCGTAGTATTGTCTCGATTCATATCCATAGACGATCACACAAAGTGTATTGGATTTCTCCACTTGTCTGATGTAATTATTCACGTGTTAGACCAGTTCGGACTAACCTTATTTCAAGTGGACACTGTGTTGAAATATTCCTTGAGTGATCGTTGCTCCAAAAGGTTTATACACGGTAGAGATTGAATAGGTTGTGGTCAAATAAAAATATTGTGGTGTATTTGGGTACCCTCGTCTTTTCAAGTGTCTGTAGAGGCTTAATACAGTGTGGTGTTCAATCTGGACTAGGTCCCGGGGTTTTTCTGCATTTGCGGTTTCCTCGTTAAGAAAATTCTGGTGTCTGTGTTATTTCTTTTCCACATTATATTTTGTTATATAATTGAAATATCACAGGTTGTGCGTTAAGATTGATAGACACATTTTTGTGTCTAATTTGTCTCGATTCTATATATTAATAGTGCTCATTTTTGTACTTATTATGGTGTTTCATGTGTGTGTAGGTATTTTTGGCCAATAAACATTTTTGGAAAAATCGGCTCGAAAAGTTGGTAAAAGCGCCCGGAGGACACTTGCTATTCGGACTCTCGCTATGGATAAGGGGTACCCAAATTACTAAGGGGCACCTTCAGGTCACCCCCAAGACAACTACTATTCGCACCCCTACTCTGGATAGGGGCGACTCTTTTCTTCTTCACGGAATTTGGAGGGAAAAAAACTGAATTCAAATTCAGTTTTGCGACAAGATTTGCAGGCGAAATTTTGCTAAAGCTTTAGCCGGATTTAATGGCTGCTTTGGATTGGATACACCCTGTTATGACTAAACAGGGCTATTGGGTCCAACATAATTGAAGAAATAGGGGTCCACCTCGATTTGGATTAAAACAGAGGATGTGCAAGTTTATCAAGTTCTGTTGACGACTCGGGAAAGTTTTGGCCGGATTATTCTCGTGTTATGGATTAGTATAACCCTGTATCGTCTAAACAGGGAAGGTATGTGACTTGGAAAGGAAGATTTTCGCTGGATTGGAGCTAAACAGAGAAGCAACTATTCTCGGGATTTGCCGGTGTATAATTGGGAGTCTACGGTCATAGTTGGAAGTTTAATCTGCACGGGACTTATTCTATCCTGTTGGGAGTGTTGATAACTCAGAGAAGCCGCATAAAGAAGATTTGGCAGAGAAGAAAATCTCGAGTATTACTGCCGAAGAAAAGAGTTATTTTTGGATATTGACTTGCTTTTTACGGGACCTGTGGGATATATATAGGCTGTTGGGAGTCACAAAAAGTGGTACGTAAGCCTTGGGGTGGTTCCAGAGAAGTTTAGGAGGTTGCAGAGACGATTTCACAACTTGCAGAGAAAAGGAAGAAGAAGAACACAGAACAGCAGAAGAAGACAGTCGTTTATTCCGTGACTTTTACTTTCAAATTCCATACCTTTTGTCACAACTTCTGTAACAATTAATCAAAGTTCGCAAGCAGTTACATTAAGGTCTCAGTAATCTGGGTTCTCGTAACACTTATATTTGTTACAAACACGCGCTTTATATCTTCTACTCTTTTTAATCAACTTTTGAGCAATGAAATCGACTTTTGAGCATAACTACAACATGAGAAGCTAAACCCCATTGCTGAGGCGATAGAGGAAGTTATTTTTCCAACAAGAAGTGGTATATTCTTATTTATCTATTTATTGCAATTATTTTTATGATTATTTTGCCTTGATCGATAATTGTTTGAATGATTTTTGTTAAACAATTGTGATTTCTTTTGATAGAGCATACTTGGACCGAGGTTTTTGATGTTCTATGCTTCGGATTTACACTTGTTATTTTGAGAATCTACTTGTTGCAATAGTTTAGAATCAAATTGAACGAGAAAATTGCATGAATATAAATATTGGGTTAAATAGCTTTGAACTTGGAAAATAGTGGAATCTTAGCCTCAGTGTTCTTTTAATATTGATATCAACTTTTTCAGTGTTTGCTATAATTATTAGTGATTTTTCTATTTTAGTTTTGAATTTAAGTCTAAAGTTATCCTTCACAAGTTCGAGAATCGAATCACTTTACTACCACTTTCTACAACTTGTTAAAACCACACCAATTTTTGGCGCTGCCGACGCGGACTTTTTTTTTTAGGGTTTTAGATTTATTTTTTAGTTTTTTATTATTTTTGTTCTTTTTTACGTTTTTGGGTATTTATCTTTTGTCTACAGGTTCTGGATCATAAAGAAAATTGAGCCAAGGAGTTTGGTGATTTCGTAAAGACTTGGAGCTAAAGATAAAGCGAAAAGAACGGAAAAGAAGACAATTTTATTTTAGTTATTTTGTTTTTAGGGTTTGTTTATTTTTAGAAAAAAAAAATTGTATTAGGGTTTATTATTTTTGTAATTTTTCTTTTCTTTTCTTTTTGGACTTTGGACTTTTGGACTTTGGACATTATTTTTATTTTTACCCTACGGAAGGGTACTTTAAATATAAACTGTTTGCAGAGAAGAAGGACAATTACGATATTGTCTCGCACCTTGGGTTCGTACACCGACATAGGAGTCGGTGGCCGAGTCGACTACAACCGATTCATCCCCGTCTAGAACGGGAGGTAAGATTCTCGAACACTCGCGAATCCCCGTCGGCCGAGTTACTGTCTCTTCCTTCGTATGCTTATATGTTGAGGACTGAATACGGACATTTATTTTTCTAGTAAAGGGCAAGGCCTGGCCATACAAGATAAGGGTTCGGATTTCATCACCGTTCTCTTCTTGCCCGCCTTAGGAACACGTAACCTATGCGAACCTAAGCCTTAAAATTTTGACTAGAACAAGACCGATAGGGTAATGAGCTTAATAGGAAAGTCATTCGAAAAATATTGGTTACTCTTTTAAGCACACTTCGAAGTTCATGAAGGTTTCTGTGAGTTGAATGCGTGACTGCGCCGCCTTTAATTCCGGTGAGGCCTTGGGTATCAAATCTCCACCGAGCTTCCCTCGCCTTTATTCAACTTACTTTGACTCAGATTGATTCCAGAGGGGTTTTCTTAAATTTTAACGAATTCCCTTTCGAAGGATTAGAAGCTGGTCTAGAAACAATCTAAGTGGAGCCATCATGCTTTTTGTTTGCTAGAAATCAATAGGTTTGATTTGGTTGAGTCAGCCTTGTTTTTTGATTGTATAGAATCCCCTTCCTTATTCTTTTGCATGCCGGAACGTAAAAGAGACGCCCTAGGTAGATTTGTTAAAGATAAACCTAGTAGTTCTAAGCGTCTCGATTACCTCAATTTAGAAAGTCCGATTTTTGAAGAGTCCGTTCAAGGAGACAATCCCTAATATTCCGATAGAGCCAGAAATGGCAACTTTGAAAGCTTTGTTGAACCCGACTAGGACTACTCGTCCCTCGTGTATCAGATTAGCTGAAACAGAAGCAAATTATTAACTTAAACCTGGGACTTTACAGCTGCTCCCAATCTTCTTAGGGAAAGAAAATGAAAACCCCTATTTCCATGTTAGGGACTTTGAGGAAATTTGTAGTACCCTAAAGATTAGAAACCTTGACGATGATGCTTTGAAACTCAAGTTATTCCCTTTTTCCTTGAAAGATAAAGCCAAATCGTGGCTATATAGTTTGGCTTCTGGTTCAATTGAAACATTTGAACAACTTACATCTGCCTTTTTGAACAAGTTTTTCCCTAGGCACAAAACATCGTCTATTAGGACGCAAATCTGCACGTTTTCTCAACAGGAGGGAGAATCTTTGTATAGGTATTTGGAAAGGTTCAATGATCTATCAGCCCAATGTCCTCATCATGGTCTAGAAAAGGTTAGGTTAGTTCAGATCCTTTATGAGGGTTTAGATTATTCCACTACAACCACAGTAGAATCTATGTGTACAGGTGGGTTTGAAAACCAAACAGTTGATGAGGCGATGACATATTTGCATGAAATCGCCGAAAAGACCCAACAATGGGAAAATAGTAGGGAACCCAAGAAAATAATTCTTCTAGGAAGAGGAAACGTTAATAGGCTAGAAGGAGGCTTTGAATCAGATGCCAAAATTGCAAAGAATAGCTAAAAGGTTAGAAGCTTTAGAATTGGGTCACACTAGCGGTAGAGTGGAGCCTTTTTGGGAAGGCTGGACTATTGAAGAGCAAGCCAATGCTCTTTATAATAATAACACTAGATTTGATAACCGTCAAAAGTTTGACCCATATTCGAAAACCTATAATCCCGGTTGGAGAAACCATCCGAACCTCTCTTGGTCTAAGGACCCGAGAATCAAGGTCGATTTAGTAATTCGAATGCTCCCCGTGTTTTGGCTATACTAAGAATCCTTCAGGAGTAGCTCGGTTTCAAAACAATCCGATAAGAAAATTTTAAGTCTAGAAGAAACTCTTGCCTCATTTATTCGAAACACTGAAAAGATGCACCAATCACTTTCACAAAGCGTAGAAGCTAGTAACAGGATAGGGCAAGAAAATAGTCAAGCTATTGCCGAGTTAAAAACGTAGGTTAGTCTGATAAATGAGTCATTGATAGAAAAAGGTAGGTTCCCTAGTCAAACACAACCAAACCCTAGAGGAGTTCATGAAGTAGGCGCAAAACCATCACATCATTTGAATTCAGTTAGAACCCTTAGGAGTGGCAGAGTAGTAGACAATCAGGTAACCATGCCCGATAGTGAGCATATCAGTAGTTCACCCCTCGGGACCATCCATAGCCGAGGGACCGATAAAATCTCTGATGATGCCAATTCGGTTCCCGAGAGGCCCTATTTTATGCCTAGAGCCCCATTTCCCAGCCTATTAGTACCAACAAAGAATGAATCCAACTTTAATGACATAATGGAGGTTTTTAAGAAAGTTACCATAAACCTTCCGTTACTAGAAGCAATTAGGCAACTTCCGCTTATGCCAAATTCCTTAAGGATATGTGTACGCGAAAGCGCAAGCTTAGTGTCCCTAAAAAGCCTTTTTAGCTAGTCATGTAAGTTCGATCATTCGAACAACACAACTCCTAAATATAAAGACCCGTGTGCCCCTACCATTGCTTGCACGATAGGAAACATCGGGTAGATAAAGCTTTACTTGACTTAGGAGCTAGTGTGAACTTACTTTGTACCATGTGTACTTACAACTAGGACTTGGTGAATTGAAACCTACCAAGATAACACTGCAGTTAGCTGATAGGTCAGTTAAAATTCCTCATGGTGTGATAGAAGATGTTCTTATTGAGGTCGACAAGTTTATTTATCCTGTGGATTTCGTGGTCTTAGACACCCAACCTGTCCCTGACCCTAGAACCGATACACTGTGATTTTAGGTCGCCCATTTTTAGCTACGTCTAATGCGATCATAAACTGTCGAAATGGTATTATGAATCTATCTTTTGGTAATATGACTATTGAGTTGAATATTTTTAATGTTAAGCTGCATTCTGAGCTAGATGACACGTGCATTGAAGAGGTGAACATGATAGGAACCTTAGTTCAGGAGTCATTACTAAACATTATATCGGAAGATCCATTAGAGAGTTGTCTAGCCCATTTTAGCATGGATTTCGACGATGATAGCAACATTGAACAAGTAAATGCTCTGTTGGATTCTATTCCTATGTTAGATACCGATACATGGAAAGCTAGGTTTGAACCATTATTAGCTTTCGAGTCTACCTTAATCCCTTGTTTAGAAGAGCCTCCTAAGTTGGACCCTAACTATGCATTTTTAGGCCCATCTGAGACTTTCCCTGTTATTATAGCTTCCGATTTGGATAGTGATCAGGAGAGTAGGCCAGTGACCGTGCTTCAAGACAATAAGGAAGCTTTAGGGTGGACCATAGAGGATATTAAGGACATAAGTCCTACTTTGTGTATGCATCAGATGCATTTAGAGGATGAACCACCTGATTATAACTTAGATAAAGCAATTGACCTTTTTCAGGAACCTGATGGTCTAGAAATTAGGAATATTATGACTAGTCTATTTAGAGACATATGCCTCTACCATTTCACAAAAGTATCTTCATAGAGCAGTTCAGTTGTTAGAAACCCATCCTCTGGTTGATGTGGTTTATCCAGGATATGATACCCAGATTAACTTTGTTTTCCCACCAAATATTTTTCTTCCAAATGTGGGAACGTATGAGTTTCAGATGTGTCAATTATTTAGTTTTGAGACTAAACCTAAGTACTTTAGGAGATTAGTATCGACACATTTTCTTATGATTGACCGCCGCCATCGTGGTCAATTGTGTGAGTCAAAACCGATTGACTTTAAGGATCCGCAATTATTCGAGTTATTATTATGTGCTTCTAAGTTTTTATTTGAGTTTTTCCAGACTCTAATACATGAATCGGATCTTAGCTTTGAGGAATTCCAGCACATGAAAATAATTCATCTCGACCCATTTATAGAGCTCCGAACCTCAACCACGACTAGATGTAGTTGTCTTAAACAGGAAACTAGACAAGGGTGTGCTTTATTTGTTAATTTTCTTGGCATGTTGCATATTCCTTTTACTTGTGATAGCTCTATTTGGTTTTGATGACCCACATATATTTCGACTATTACTTTATGATCTTGTGAGGTGACTAATCCTTTCTTAGTCTGGCTGAAGACTTTAAACTTAGCACTTCTTGGGAGGTAACCCAATATTCATGCGACACGGTAATATCTTTCCTTATCTCTTTTGCTTCAAATGTTAACAGTTTCTCCTTGTTCATGCTTTAAATTTTATCTTTAGAACATTGAGGACAATGTTAGATTTAAGTTTGGGGGTATGGGAGAAACTTTTTAGTTGCAGTTGCATTATTAAACTTCAGAGCCTAGAAATTTATGCTTATTAAGGATGGCACTAACCAATCTAAGTGGATGGAAGCATTTTGGTTGTAGGAGTTGAGGAACCAATCTGATTAGATGGAAACATCTAAAGAGTCTATTCATAAAAGCACAGAGCTCGGGTGTTAGAAATAACATGATAGTTTCACCATATCTCGTTGAGTCCTCACTTCTGTTTTTATTTTGTTTTTAAACTATGTTTCTCTAAGTGATTAGGTGGGGCTCACGAATCAAGTTGTTACCAATGCTAGGGTGAATTAGAGTGATTGAGATACCAAAAAAAAAAAAAAAAAAAAAATTGAGACCAGACCATCAGACCAACCTGAATAAATTCAATAAAGTCGTCCACTGGAACCCTTGTATATGCCAGTAGTGTTGACCTAGAGTTAGGATTATCGACCAATGGTTCCCTTGTATATGCCAGTTTGTTGATATTAGTCAGACTAGTATCTCAGTCCATTAGGATAGGTTCATTTTGGCGGAGGCCTTCATACAGATATGGGAAACACCGTTCACTCAGTAAACATCAAAACCATCTATGTTTTTCCTCTATATCCATCTTCTTGATCTATCCATGTGATTAGTTTTGACTCCTGATATTGATGTCCATAGTGCAACTATCCGAGTAGAGCTCATGACTTATATATGAATTTTAGTATTCTAAAGTGCAAACTCGTGTACAGCAATTGGAATTTCGCATCAGGGTACTTCCTCTTGTAGTCAATAAGTATGCCAACCAAGGAGATTCTCTAGTGCCTTCCAAAGTTCTGCGTATATAGTTAGGGTCTGGAATAAAGGTTTTGTGGGTACACCTATGGTAAACCCTCCCGAGACTATAACTCGGCCACTAGGGCCACCTAGGGGTTTAAAGGCTTATTGCATACGCTAAATGCAATCGACGATGCCTGCGACAGTGAGTTAGGATTTTATTTTTGTTTTTATTTTTGCTCGAGGACTAGAAAATAATAGGTTTGGGGGTATTTGATAGACACATTTTTGTGTCTAATTTGTCTCGATTCCATATATTAATAGTGCTCATTTTTGTACTTATTATGGTGTTTTATGTGTGTGTAGGTATTTTTGGCCAATAACATTTTTAGAAAAATCGGCTCGAAAAGTTGGTAAAAGCGCCCGGAGGACACTTGCTATTCGGACTCTCGCTATGGATAAGGGGTACCCAAATTACTAAGGGGCACCTTCAGGTCACCCCCAAAACAGCTACTATTCGCACCCCTACTCTGGATAGGGGGCGACTCTTTTCTTCTTCACGGAATTTGGCGGGAAAAACTGAACTCAAATTCAGTTTTGCGACAAGATTTGCAGGCGAAATTTTGCTGAAGCTTTAGCCGGATTTAATGGCTGCTTTGGATTGGATACGCCCTGTTATGACTAAACAGGGCTATTGGGTCCAACAGAATCGAAGAAATAGGGGTCCACATCGATTTGGATTAAAACAGAGGAGGTGCAAGTTTATCAAGTTCTGTTGACGACTCGAGAAAGTTTTGGCCGGATTATTCTCGTGTTATGGATTAGTATGACCCTGTATCGTCTAAACAGGGGAAGGTGTGACTTGGAAAGGAAGATTTTCGCTGGATTGGAGCTAAACAGAAGCAACTATTCTCGGGATTTGCTTAGGTGTATAATTGGGAGTCTACGGTCATAGTTGGAAGTTTAATCACTGCAGGGACTTATTCTATCCCGTTGGGAGTGTTGACAACTCGGAGAAGCCGCATAAAGAAGATTTGGCGAGAAGAAAATCCCGAGTATTACCGCCAAGAAAAGAGTTATTTTTGGAGATTGACTTGCTTTTTACGGGACCTGTGGGCTATATATAGGCTGTTGGGAGTCACAAAAAGTGGTACGTAAGCCTTGGGGTGGTTCCAGAGAAGTTTAGGAGGTTGCAGAGACGATTTCACAACTTGCAGAGAAGAGGAAGAAGAAGAACACGAATGAGCGAGAAGAAGACAGTCGTTTATTCCGTGACTTTTACTTTCAAATTCCATACCTTTTGTCACAACTTCAGTAACAATTAATCAAAGTTCGCATGTGATTCTATTAAGGTCTCTCAGAATCGTGGGTTATGTAACACTTATATTTGTTACAAACATGCTGCTTTATATCTTCTACTCTTTTTAATCAACTTTTGAGCAATGAAATCGACTTTGAGCATAACTACAACATGAGAAGCTAAACCCCATTGCTGAGGCGATAGAGGAAGCGATTTTTCCAACAAGAAGTGGTATATTCTTATTTATCTATTTATTGCAATTATTTTTATGATTATTTTGCCTTGATCGATAATTGTTTGAATGATTTTTGTTAAACAATTGTGATTTCTTTTGATAGAGCATACTTGGACCGAGGTTTTTGATGTTCTATGCTTCGTATTTACACTTGTTATTTTGAGAATCTACTTGTTGCAATAGTTTAGAATCAAATTGAATGAGAAAATTGCATGAATATAAATATTGGGTTAAATCGCTTTGAACTTGGAAAATAGTGGAATCTTAGCCTCAGTGTTCTTTTAATATTGATATCAACTTTTTCAGTGTTTGCTATAATTATTAGTGATTTTTCTATTTTAGTTTTGAAATTTAAGTCTAAAGTTATCCTTCACAAGTTCGAGAATCGAATCACTTTACTACCACTTTCTACAACTTGTTAAAACCACACCAAAGATCAATCAATTAGAATATCCAACCTTGGGTTATTGCTTTACATTGATTGACACTTGAACATTGGTCTTTTGTACCGTTCAAGTTACTCCTCTTATATTCAATCAGGCTCGCAGATTTCTATTTGCTGATTGCGGATTGAATTAAGAGTTAGAGATATTAAACTCTTTGATATACTTTTACTCTAGATTGAGTCTGACTATTTATTTGATTCTCTAGAAAGTGTATTGGAGTAAGTCCTCTCAGATTTCCAAACGAATTGTTGGGTGTGGTTGTTAGACCCCCGCATTTTCAATTGGTATTAGAGCAGGCAAACACATTAAAGACCTTACAAGTCTGTGTTTGTAGCGATCTGATATGGACAAAGGTGTTATCTCTATAAACGTACCACCAGTATTCGATGGCTCAAATTACTTGTGGTGGAAAATTGTTATGCGTGCCTTTCGTCAAGCGCGTGATTTTCAATCATGGGTTTATGTAGTTAATGGCTATAATGCTCCCGTCGTGGCAGTAGGGAATGCAACTGTTCCAAAGAACATTTATGAATACAATGCTGCCGAGATACTTGCTACAAATCAAAACTCCGACGGTTTGTATGCCATCATACATGCCATTACCCTAGATCTTCAGCAGCATGTGACTACGTGCACTAGGTCTAAAGATGCTTGGGATATCTTAGAAACCGTATTCGAAGGAAATACCAGTGGAAAGGAAGCTAGGCTTCAAAACCTTAATTCCGATTGGGAAAATCTTCCTATGGAAGATGAAGATTCATTTGATGAGTTTAATCACAAAGTATCTAAACTTGTTAATGCATCTTTTGCATTGGGTAAGACTATTCCTGAAAAGGACATTGTGATGAAAATTTCGGATCGCTACCATCTAGATACGATTCTAAGAAGAATGCCATTGTTGAAGGAAATAACCTTGATACTCTTTCCAAAATAATCTTGTGGGAAAGATTAAATTACTTGATCTTGATCGAGTACATCAGAACTTCATTAGAGCACCTTTGATCGGTTGAACTCGCATGCGTTGCTATCTCAAGCATGTTTGTCAATGTTAGTGATCAAAACTATAAGTCTTGATTTCTAGTCTACTATAGCTAAGTCTCAGACTAGGATAGAGAGTGTAGTTGAGCTTAAGAACTCCATGACGATCATCATACAAGACAAATAACTACTCAAGGAACCGGTGGAACTTCATCGACTAAAAGGTATGTGGAGACTTGAACTTATCTATCACTCAAAAGTCTATCTACTCTATCTCCTATCTTGAGACAAAATTCGTTTTGCTATATAGACTTTGATTATACATATTTGCTATTTCGAGCCGAGTTTATCTCGCCTATCTATTTCTCGAAATATGTGTTGGTAAGCTTTCGCTTTAGCCAAGTTCATCTTTACCTAGTGAAGAAAGTCATGTTATGTTTCAATCACTTTGAAAATGGTTTTGACGAAAAATAGTTTGTGAATAACAACTATATAACGTCCTCTAAGAATGTTTCAATGATTGAAATGAAAGTTAAGATTATATAACCATTGTTGGATATAAGCATTGTGTGGAAACGCATACATGTATAAGACCTTATTCCTTGAACCGAAGTATGCTTACTTTGTTGATCAGGAAAACCGGAACAACAGTCCGCGAACTGTCGTAGGTTCTCATCCCGAGAAAATCTCTTGGGTTTGTAAACTTATTCCGGGAACTTAAGTCCGCGAACTTAGTCCGCGTACTTGAGTTGGTTATATCTAAATACGATTATTTGTGAACTTATACTTATATAAACTAAGGAATGCAATTTGCAAACCGTGGCTATAAAGTTCATGAATCGATTCGAGTGAATCAAATCGTTTTTGCTTCGATTGTGTCTTGTATACTTCTATAAGATCTAAGCAATTGAACAACTCTCTAACTAGTTCATTTGAGTCATTTGAACTAGTTATGGTGAAGAAGAATATGGTTGATATGAAAGTGCTCATATGGCTAACCATTTGGTTAACTATTGTTGAACCAACAAATGTACATGTTTGGGTACGGTTACACAAACCTAGAAACATGCATTTCATTTGTGTGTAACAAGCTAAGTTTTCGATCCAAAGGTTGAATGATATTAGCTTGAATCTGGTCGTGGTTTTCATCTAACTATGAATATTGAATGCTTTGTTACTAAGCTAACATTGATTGCAAACCCGATTTGAAAGACTATATAAGGGAGAACTCTAGCAACCGGGAAACCTAATCCCCACACCTCATGTGATACTAGTTGTATAGCTATAGTCGATTCTCCTTTAACCTTAGGTTTCTTTCCAAGACCACGGAGGTTAACGACTTGAAGACTTCATTGGGATTGTGAAGCCATATCGATACTGCTTTCTTGTAGTTGTGTGATCTGATCTTGTTGTTTCTATCGTATTGAGTACAATCGTAACGATTGGCTTGAGATTGATATCTTCGATAGGCAAGATATAAAAGTAGTCACAAACATCTTCGTCTTATCGATTGTGATTCCACAATATCTTCTTTCGCCGCGTCGGTTAAGATTATTGTGAGGTGATTGATAATACTAGGATGTTCTTCGAATATAAGTCCTAGGGTTATAAATTGGTTCCTGTTCACCTTGATTTATCAAAATACGGAACAAAACTCGTAGGTATTTACATGGGAGACAGATTTATCTATTATCGTAGACTTTTACTGTGATACAAATTTGTTTATTAAAGTCTTCGACTTTGGGTCGTAGCAACTCTTAGTTGTGGGTGAGATCAGCTAAGGGAATCAAGTGCGTAGTATCCTGTTTGGGATCGAGAGACGTAAGGAACACAACTGTACCTTGGATCAGTGTGAGATTGATTGGGGTTCAACTACAGTCCAGGACCGAAGTTAGTTTGTAGTAGGCTAGTGTCTCGTAGCGGCTTAATACGGTGTGTGTTCAATTTGGACTAGGTCCCGGGTTTTTCTGTATTTGCGGTTTCCTCGTTAACAAAACTTTTGGTGTCTGTGTTATTTCTATTCCGCGTTATATTTTGTTATATAATTGAAATATCACAGGTTGTGCGTTTAGTTCAATCAATTAGAATATCCAACCTTTGGTTGTTGATTTACATTGATTGACACTTGGATATTGGTCTTTGGTACCATCAAAGTTATCTCTCTTATATTTAATTAGACTCGCAGATTTCTATTTGCTTGAGTAAGAATTAAATCGAGAGATCGAGATAATATAACTCTTTTATATACTTTATTAAGATTGAGTCTAGTTGATTCTCTTGAAAGTATATTGGAGTTAGTCCATACAAATTGCTAAGCGAAATATTGGGTGTGGTTGTTGTACCCCCGCTTTTTCAATTGGTATCAGAGTAGGCAAACACGTTTAAAGACCTTACAAGTCTATGTTTGTAGCGATCTGACTCTATGGACAAGAGTACTAGAATAACGCAACATCAGTTCAAAGCCTTCCTTGTGAGTTTCAAAGTCATGAAGCTTTTAAAGACTCTGGTTCTGGTCCTCTGTCTGAACCTGCATTTAACTGGAAAAAATCTCTTGATGAACAGTTGGATGATCTTTCGGATGACAGTGATTCAGAAGAAGGACAAAGTCTTGATGAGGAAGTCTCTCAATATATCAAGCTTTTTGATCGTGATTTGAAAGAAAAGAAGTCAACTACTTGCTTGAGTAAATACATGGCTCCTCTTTGTCAAGAAAACAGAAAATTGAGAAAACTCTTTAAAGGATATGATTGTGGATATAAACTCTTACAATATATTGTTAAAGATCGAGAAGAAAATGTACGCACTAAAAGGTCTGAATGTGATAATTTTCTTCGAAATCTCTTTTTGTTGAAAGAAAGACTTGCAGAATCTGAAGCAAGATATGACGCTCAACAACAGTGTGTTAATGACAAAGAACTCAGTCTTCTCGCCAAAGAAAAATCCTTGGAGACTGACCTTGCTGCTGCTCTTGATAAAGTGAAATCACTGGAAGAGAGTCTGAGTAGATTCAATTTTGGATCTACAAAATTATCTTTTATGCTTGGAGCATGTAAAGAACATCGTGATACACGTGGTCTGGGCTATAAAGGAAATAGACGCTCCAAAAACGAGTAAGATCAATTTTTTTTAAAGCTAATGATAACTCTACATGTGAGAAACCTTTTGCAGCTTGTAATGAGTCTAGAAATAAGGATTTTCTCCCTCCTAAATCTACCCACACGAGAACGGTCAAGAAAAATTCTTTTAACTCGCTATTATTGCGGAAATAAAGGACATCCCGAGCGAAGATGTCGTTTCGTTTGAGAAATGAAAAACTTCACAACATTCTTGCATGGATGTCTAAAGAAGTTATTAAACCTGTCTCTCATGTTGTTGGAGTAAAAGGCATTGTAAACAATCAAGAAAAATACCGTGATAAGTCTTTTCTTAATTGTGCTTTTGAAACACAAAATACTGACAATGGTAGAAGGAAAAATGGCAGAAGGGCAACTGACTTCTTAAATAACTCTGAAAAGAGAAAAAGGCATAGGAGAAAGAAAGAAAGGTTGAGTTCATTTTCTCTCCCTGAAGAAGATACACCTGCTCCAGATTTCATTCATCTCAATAATCGAGTCTCAGAGCTTAAGATCGGCATAAACAGACTCAAACGGAGCATCAAAAAGATAAGGAAAACCTCTGGCTCAGGTATTCCTTGTTCCTCTCTTGATAAAACTTCTTCAACTAAGTCAAGTGATTTTTCTGTAAATCCTCTTGAAGGAGAAATAAAAGAAGTCAACATTGATGAGCAAAATGCTCATCAAAATACAACTTGACTACTTGATGCAGCATCCTTCTTGTAATCAAAAGAAGGATGCTCATAGTTCTCAGGAAGTGTGTCTTGAGAATACTGTCAAAGTTGAATGTTATGTTTCTTCTTTTGTTATATTTAATAAATCTGTTGAGCCTCGCTCCAGTTCTTCTCTTGAAGATAATTCTGATCATCTTCTTTTGAGAAAAATTCCATGTTTAATTGTCTTGTCTCCAAGTAGTTGTTTCTCAACTATTATTCTTGACATAAGAATTTCATCCGTTGTTTAGAATGTCTCTCTTGAGTTCTCAAGAAGATGCGAAGTTGGATCCTCTATTTTCTCGGTCACATATCAGGGTTGTGACCACAAGTGCACGAATACCCCGACCCACACGGACGTATACAAGTTTTCCTAGGGTTTTCCATGGAACTCCTTTATATACACTTATGTGTCATCTCTTGATACATAGTTCCGTAAGGTCAAAAGGTTCTACCGATTTTTGGTGTGCGCAATTAATGGAGGAAACAAAGATGATGAAGTCAAGAAGGGCAAGACTATAGAGTTTCACAAGAATCCTGTTTTCATAACATGCTATCATGCCATTGACCATGAAAACAAACTACCGGTTCGAGATGTTGATGCGTGTCGTAGGTGCAATCAAATTAATCAATATTTCCACTCAATTAAAAATAATATAATGGAAGTCAAGTTCGTTCCCACGAGGAGCAAGAGATCTTAGTTGTAAAAGTTGTCACGAAAGGGGGTGTAAAAAGCAAAATAAAAAATAAACAAAGCAATTAAAATCGAAAGTTGAAAGATGAAAACAATAAGAGAGACAAGATCAAGGAATCCTTCTTCGTTACGAAACAATGAATCAAGTTATGTTCTTTTCAACTTGTTATTAGTCACAAATTATCACCAACCGTAGGTAAAGCAGCTAGCTCAAGCTAAACCCCTAAATCCCTTATATCACCTAGGATACGGAAGTTCTCGCCTATCGGATTCTAATCACCTAGCCACCTAGAATTAGCTCAACCTAGATGTAATGGGCTCATGCATTAGGTTTTGTGAATTTCTTAGGTTGATATTAGTAGTTAGACTCTTAGCTCAAGGTCTCACTTTCTAACGTTGTTTCTACACACAATTGCTCCACGGAATCCCTCCGCAAGGTCTCGTGTTTGCTACTTATGTAAAGAGTCAAGAAACAATTACTTATCTCCTAACTTTCACTAGCTTTAGATCAAATTAACAAATGAATTTAGTTGGCCACCTAAACAATCTATCAATCAATCATGAATGTCTTTAAGATCATTCCTATTAGTAAAAACAAACGATAATCATGTGAAAAATTTCAAGATAGAATTGAAAACAAAAACTCAAAACATAAATTAAGAACTAGGAATTCATCCTCAATCAATAATAAAATTAGCTACTCATGTTAAAGAGTTCACACAAAGAATAAGAAAAGAAAAGTGTTGTGTGTAGAGAGGTGTGTAGAAGTTGTAGAAAACTTCTCTATTTATAGGCTTCAAAATTCTCCAAATCTTCCAAGGATTAGAATCCTTTTCCTTTTGCAATTCAATCTCCAAATCCAAGCTTTTCTCAACTCTTCCACCTTCTCTTTCCAAATTTGAGTCCAATTCTCCATCCAATTCCTAGCCCAAGTCTTCACACCCATGAGAGGGTCCATAGAAAATTCTCAAATTTTGCTCGCCGGAAAACGGGATTGTGGCTGGAATTTGGTCGGAAACGTCGCCGTCGGCCGCTTTGAAAATTTTGTCGTCGAGAGAATATTCGACGGAATATTCCGTCCGGTCCTCCGTTAGGACTAACGGTCAAACTAGTCAACCGTCAGTCAACAGTTAGTCAAAGGTCAAGGAGAAGGAGTGAGTCGGACTCGAGTTAGCTTCGACTCGGCTAACTGGGCTTACTCGGATGAGTCGATTCTTCAATCAGCTGCTAACTCGGCCGATCTGAATCCTGATTTCACCACCGGAATCGGTCCCCGAACTCGGTTGGGGCCGGTCATCGGATCGTCCGGATCGGTGCGAGTCGGCTCGCGAGGAGGAAAATTGGCCGAGTTTCGGCTAATTACGGGACATTTACGGCCACATTCGGGCCTCACTTTTCAATCTTCTCCTGTTAAGAAATCCTAACATACATCTAATTATGCACATTCACTCCAATGTTCCTGTATAGCGAATAGTTCCAATTTCTTCAAGTTGTTTCTTTACGAGTCTTCATTCAACCGATTTTACAGAACTAGCAAACCTTGGTTACCCAAACATCCAATCAATCTACTGCTCAATTGTCTCCATCAAAAACCCATTCAATCTCCTCGATTACTTGAACCCATTTCGAGAGAGCAACCCAAATTTCTCAATCAACAACAAGATCACCTTGTTCTATCGGTTTGCGAGACCAACCCCCTCAAACTTGTTCTATCGGTTGTAGAAATCTAAACCGATCTCTCGGTGCAACTCCAATTCACTTCCTCTCTGTCGAATTCTTCCTCTTGAATCCATCGATTTAGCACGAGACCCATATAACAAAGAAGACTTGTTCTTCAACTCACATCAAATCTTCATGGTAACAGCATCTCGTCATCATCTCTTTTTCTGTTGCTGAACCCATCCTCTGTGTCTTCAAATCGGAACCATAACCATCTCACAGCACCACCAGAGACTATTCTCGATTGCATCTCCTGAGCTTCACAACAGCGGCTCGTTTGAACCAGTGCTTTCTGAGGTCTCTAATCGAACCCCTTTTCTTTCATAGCAGCATCTTACAAATCGAACATCAACCTCTCAATCGATCTTCTTCTCTCAATTTCTTACCTCTTTTCTCGATCTGTTTTAGGTGAAGACAATGATTGAAAATAATGAATTCTCGAGTTTAGGGTTGTAATGAAAGCTGGGTTTGGATCCGGATTAGGGTATGGGTCCGGGTACGGTTAGGATATGGGTAGATGGGCTTAGGGTATGGGTGGATTCAAACACCCACTAAGTACACCCCAAGTGCTATTCTCACTCACTTCTTTTGGATAAGGGACACCTCTTTGACCTCCCCTTAACTATTATTGTCCTTCCTTCAGTAACTTGAGTCACCCCTTAACCTTGGCTGGGCTCCATATAGTCTTCGCCCTTGATGAAATGACAAGGTTGCCCTTTTTGCTCAATTTTGGTGATTTCTTCTTCTTTTCCTCCGTGCGACTCCAAAGTAGCTATAAAACTCAAAACAAGCGTAAAATACATAATTTACAAGAAAAATAGCAAAGAAAGCATAAACTACTAGATAGTAAATTAGGTGTATTCTACACCTATCAAATTCCCCCACACTTAGACTTTGCTAGTCCTCGAGCAAATCAAACTAAAAACTCACAATTTCAAAGCGTTCAAGCGTCACAAGCATCCAAGGAGTTATGAGGACATAGAATTTCTGCATGCTAGTAATAAGAAGTTAGAAATACTAAAGAACATATTCTCGTTCTTAATTGTTGAGTGAGAAATAACCACACCATAATGAGAGAATGCGTGTTCAAGAAACGATCAATAAGCATTTCGCCTCGACTTCTGCCTCACCAAATAAGATTTTATGATAATTGCACTCAAAAAGACGGCTTTTTTATGGTTCTCACATGTGTGCAGGTAGGAATGAAGAGAGAATTCCTGCAACACGTTGAATGGTGGGAAGGACAACTTCCGAATTTTTTTTTAAAAACCCACATCTTTTAATATTTTGAAAAACCATTTTTCTGACGATCTCTAAGAAAGGAAATCAACCATTTATATCGAGGATGAGATTACTTACTTACCTTCACATCCGATTGCCAATTATGATAACACCACTCTCACGGCATCCAATAGAAACGTCTTCCGCTCCTCGTCTTTTCTTAGTTCCTCGTCTTCGGTTTCAACTATTGATGATAAACCCTTGAATTTCATAAATCCTTAACAATTCTTAACTCTTTTTACCTTAAAATCCTTGTCGCTTGAAACTACCTTATAAATTTTCCTTCCCCACGGCTTATTAACAAAACAAATATTTCTCTTTTTTTTTTTTTTTTTTTTTTTTTTTTTTTTTGAAATAACAAGAGAAATTAAATACAAAAATAAACCATGGCCGTGGGAGAAGTATTTTACCACTTGATTCTTCACAACTTGTATCGCCTTGAAATCATAAACTTCAAAAATTCTCACCTTTTAATTTTCTTCGCTTTCATGAATAAGTCTTCATACTTGGATATAAAATTACCTCATTGTATTGTAAGTCTTCAACATATATGTAAAATCCGCTCTTTGTATGTTGCTTTTACTTGTATTTGAAATTTGCTCTTTTTTTTTTTTTTTTTTTTTTTTTCCGTTGCTTGTAAACCTTAAACTTTTCCAACTTTCCTTGTAGATTTTGATGTCGCTCCTTGTTGATGATGAGAGTGTTTCTATGGATCCGTTGTTGTCGAGAGAGAGAATGGTGCTAACTGCAAATCGAACTACAAGAAGGAAGCTTTCATCTATGGACGTCACCCTCATGATTGACAAAATTAGCACTCAAGAGATCAAAGAGTAGTGCTTCTATTGGTGGGAGGTTGGGTAGCTCACCATTCTACCCGGAATTAACTTACGGTGACACACACTCAAAAGAAGCTCTTTAGTAGATGGAAGATTTCTGGTCGGTGCCTCTCATGATATGAATACGGGTAGTCTCCACTAATGATTGATCAGCAACTCTAATAACGCAATTCTCCCTGCACCAAATTCGCATCACCGGCATGATTAAATCCATTATTTAACACTCAAACAAACAAGAAATCCGAATGTAATTCTCTAACATTTCCAAGTTCAATTATGTCGGTCAAAAACTCTATGTAAACATACCTAGAAGTATGCTAGTGACTCTAAAATCTTTAAAAGTTGGAATTTTTATGTAAAACTCTTTTTTTTTTTTTTTTCAAATTTTTTCATTTTTTTGTAATTTTTGTTTTAAAAACATGCTTAACCACTCCCCCACACTTAAACCTTACATTGTCCTCAATGTAATTGAATCCTCCTAGTAAAGTCAAGGTGGGAAATTTTAACATGATAAGAAACAAGAAAAAGTAATAACAAAAAGCAAAAGGATAAGAAATACAAAACCGATGGGTTGCCTCCCATTAAGCGCTTGTTTTAAAGTCGACGGCCCGACGTAGCTCTTGCGAGATTCATTAGCCCGGATCAATCTCTTTCACCGGAAAACATGATTCCACATCACTAGGGTATCGCGTTGTCTCAAAGATATTGAAGTGGATGAGTGTACCATCAAATTCCATAGTCAAGGTGCCATTTTGGACATCAATCTTTGTTCGATTGCTTAAGAATGGTCTACCCAAAAGCAAAGGTGTAGACTTGGAAGAATTCTCATCATTCATGTCTAAGACATAGAAATCGGCCGGAAATACAAGCTTATTAACCTGCACCAAAAAATTCTCAACAATCCCTTTCGGGTAAACATTAGATCGGTTAGCAAGTTCAAGAACTACCCCGGTCTCCTTAAGAGGACCGAGATTCAAAGAATCATAAATCGAAGACGGCATAACATTAACCGATGCTCCCAAATCTAGCAAAGCTCGAGTAAACCTTGTTTTACCAATTGTGCAAGGTATATTGAAACTACCGGGGTCCTTTAATTTTGGTGGGAGTTTCTTGAGAATAAACGCCGAAGCATTCTCCCCTACACTCATGACTTCATTCCCTTTCAACCTTTTCTTCTTCATGCACATCTCCTTTAAGAACTTTGCACAACGAGGAATTTGACGAAGAGCTTCTATGAGTGGAATATTGACTTGTACTTTCTTAAAGATCTCCCAAATATCCATGTATTCCAAGTCTCTCTTTGATTTAGCAAATCGGCTAGGGAACGGAGGTGGAGTTGTGAAAGTAGGAACCGTCTCCTCGTGTTGATTGGTTGGAGATGTTTTCTCCTTTGGTGCGGTTTCAATTTCCTCTTTCTCATCATACACCTTATCTTGTTGATTTGGTTGCTCCACTTGTGTCCCACTCCTCAAAGTAATCGCATTAACGCTCTCTTTTGGATTAACAAACGGTTGTGAAGGAAGTTTTGTGGATGATTGTGCTTTCAATAAGTTCACATCGGTCGCTAATTGCCCCACTTGAATTTGTAACTCCTTGATTGCCGAATCGGTCTTTTGTTGATTTTGTTGAAACAATGACGTAATACCTTGCATCATGACATTAAGCTTATCATCAATTGAAGATCCTTGTTCTTTCACTTGAGGTTGGAATTGTTGATAACCACCTTGTTGTTGAGGTTGGAATCGTGATTGTTGAAAACCACCTTGTTGCTCATATGGATTAGGAGCCGCCGCTTGCTTATTTGCATAGCTAAAGTTAGGATGATCCTTCCACCCGGGATTGTAAGTATTCGAGTATGGATCGTACCTTGGCCTTTGATTCGGATATAAAGCATTCACTTGTTCGGTCTCATTATCCGGAATAATTACCGCGACAATCCTTTGCATCATAATCTCCATGTTACTCATCCTTTGATCAAGATGTGATGATGAATCACTAACTTCATGCACTCGCCTAACCGTTGGTTCATCCCTTGTGTAGAATTGTTGCGAGTTTTCCGCCATACTTTCAATCAATTCGGTAGCTTGGGCCACCGTCTTGTTCATTAGTGCACCACCACCCGCGGCGTCAAGAAGAGACCTATCACTTGGGTGAAGAGCTTCATAGAAGTATTGGAGTATCATAGCATCACTAAATTGATGGTGTGGACAGCTTCCCACCAACCTCTTGTAACGCTCCCAACATTCATACAATGATTCTCCCACTTGTTGTTTCAATCCACAAATCTCCTTGCGAATTTGAGTAGCTTTGGATGCGGGAAAATATCTCTCGAGGAAAAGTTTCTTCATCCCATTCCATGTTGTGATACTTCCGGAAGGCAAATAATATAACCATTCCTTAGCATTCCCGCCAAAGAAAACGGGAAAGCTTTCAACATTGCTCCATCCGCATTAGTCTCCGGTGGAAGCATAGCCATAATTATGGCATAAAAGTCCATAAGATGTTTGTTTGGGTCCTCATTCACCATGCCATGGAACTTTGGTAACTCTCTAATCAACCCCGGCTTGATCTCGAAGGTTGAGTTAGTTTGGATACACCATTGTTGTGTATCAAGCCTGTGAGAAGCTAGGTCCTTGAGTGTACGATCAGCCATCGTTTCTTCCTCTTTGTCCGAATCACTTGATGAAGAAGGAGGAAGTGGAGTGTTAATCGCTCGAATGAAATCCTTTAATTGAGTGCCGGATCGAAGACGTATTGGACTCGGTCTACCCCCATTAAGCATTCACCAAAGGAATAACACCTGAAACAAGATTCTCACAAACTAAGTTAGATACGGTAAAGAATCTAACAAAGCAAAAAGAATAAAAACAACTAAAAAATCGCCCGTTGCTCCCCTAAGAACGGCGCCAAAAATTGATGCGTGTCGTAGGTGCAATCAAATTAATCAATATTTCCACTCAATTAAAAATAATATAATGGAAGTCAAGTTCGATCCCACGAGGAGCAAGAGATCTTAGTTGTAAAAGTTGTCACGAAAGGGGGGTGTAAAAAGCAAAATAAAAAAATAAACAAAGCAATTAAAATCGAAAGTTGAAAGATGAAAACAATAAGAGAGACAAGATCAAGGAATCCTTCTTCGTTACGAAACAATGAATCAAGTTATGTTCTATTCTACTTGTTATTAGTCACAAATTATCACCAACCGTAGGTAAAGCAGCTAGCTCGAGTGCTAAACCCCAAATCCCTTATATCACCGGATACGGAAGTTCTCGCCTAGTTACCGGATTCTAATCACCTAGCCACCTAGAATTAGCTCAACCTAGATGTAATTCGGGCTCATGCATTAGGTTTTGTGAATTTCTTAGGTTGATATTAGTAGTTAGACTCTTAGCTCAAGTCTCACTTGCTAACGTTGTTTCTACACACAATTGCTCCACGGAATCCCTCCGCAAGGTCTCGTGTTTGCTACTTATGTAAAGAGTCAAGAAACAATTACTTATCTCCTAACTTTCACTAGCTTTAGATCAAATTAACAAATCAATTTAGTTGGCCACCTAAACAATCTATCAATCAATCATGAATGTCTTTAAGATCATTCCTATTAGTAAAAACAAACGATAATCATGTGAAAAATTTCAAGATAGAATTGAAAACAAAAACTCAAAACATAAATTAAGAACTAGGAATTCATCCTCAATCAATAATAAAATTAGCTACTCATGTTAAGGAGTTCACACAAAGAATAAGAAAAGAAAAGTGTTGTGTGTGTAGAGAGGTGTGTAGAAGTTGTGAAAACTTCTCTATTTATAGGCTTCAAATTTCTCCAAATCTTCCAAGGATTAGAATCCTTTTCCTTTTGCAATTCAATCTCCAAATCCAAGCTTTTCTCAACTCTTCCACCTTCTCTTTCCAAATTTGAGTCCAATTCTCCATCCAATTCCTAGCCCAAGTCTTCACACCCATGAGAGGGTCCATAGAAAAGTCTGGAATTTTGCTCGCCGGAAAACTGGGATTGTGGCCGGAATTTGGTCGGAAAACGTCGCCGCCGGTCGCCTGAAAATTTTGTCGTCGAGAGAATATTCGACGGAATATTCCGTCCGGTCCTCCGTTAGGACTAACGGTCAAACTAGTCAACCGTCAGTCAACAGTTAGTCAAAGGTCAAGGAGAAGGAGTGAGTCAGACTCGAGTTAGCTTCTGACTCATTAATCGGGCTTACTCGGATGAGTCGATTCTTGAATCACCGCTAACTCGGCGATGAATCCTATTTCAGCTTACCGGAATCGGTCCTGAACTCGGTTGGGACCGGTCATCGGGATCGTCCGGATCGGTCTGAGTCGGCTCGCCGGAGGGGAAAATTGGCCGAGTTTCGGCTAATTACAGGACATTTACGGCCACATTCAGGCCTCACTTTTCAATCTTCTCCTGTTAAGAAATCCTAACATACATCTAATTATGCACATTCACTCCAATGTTCCCTGTATAGCAGCAGTTCCAATTTCTTCAAGTTGTTTCTTTCGAGTCTTCATTCAACTGATTTTTCTGAAACTAGCAAACCTTGGTTACCCAAAGATCCAATCAATCTCTGCTCAATTGTCTCCATCAAAAACCCATTCAATCTCGATTACTTGAACCCATTTCGAGAGAGCAACCCAAATTTCTCAATCAACAACAAAGATCACCTTGTTCTATCGGTTTACGAGAGACCAACCCCCTCAAACTTGTTCTATCAGTTGTAGAAATCTAAACCGATCTCTCAGTGCAACTCCAATTCACTTCCTCTGTCGAATTCTTCCTCTTGAATCCATCGATTTAGCACAGACCCATATAACAGCAGCACTGTTCTTCAACTCACATCAAATCTTCATGGTAACAGCATCTCGTCATCATCTCTTTTTCTGTTGCTGAACCCATCCTCTGTGTCTTCAAATCGGAACCATAACCATCTCACAGCACCACCAGAGACTATTCTCGATTGCATCTCCTGAGCTTCACAACAGCGGCTCGTTTCGAACCCAGCTGCTTTCTGAGGTCTCTAATCGAACCCCTTTTCTTTCATAGCAGCATCTTACAAATCGAACATCAACCTCTCAATCGATCTTCTTCTCTCAATTTCTTACCTCTTTTCTCGATCTGTTTTAGGTGAAGACAATGATTGAAAATAATGAATTCTCGAGTTTAGGGTTGTAATGAAAGTTTGGGTTTGGATCCCGGATTAGGGTATGGGTCCGGGTACGGTTAGGATATGGGTAGATGGGCTTAGGGTATGGGTGGATTCAAACACCCACTAAGTACACCCCAAGTGCTATTCTCACTCACTTCTTTTGGATAAGGGACACCTCTTTGACCTCCCCTTAACTATTATTGTCCTTCCTTCAGTAACTTGAGTCACCCCTTAACCTTGGCTGGGCTCCATATAGTCTTCGCCCTTGATGAAATGACAAGGTTGCCCTTTTTGCTCAATTTTGGTGATTTCTTCTTCTTTTCCTCCGTGCGACTCCAAAGTAGCTATAAAACTCAAAACAAGCGTAAAATACATAATTTACAAGAAAAATAGCAAAGAAAGCATAAACTACTAGATAGTAAATTAGGTGTATTCTACACCTATCAGATGTCTTCACAAGCTGGTAGGAAATCTTCTTCAAGATTTTAAAGTCATTCGTGAACAACTCGGAATTGCAACAAGGAATCTTGATTTTCTGAAAAACGAACTGAAGAAAGAAAGTGATGAGCTCGTCTATGTTCAATCTCTAGTTGCTGACCGGGTCTAGCGTTTTTCGGATCATGTTTACTAAAGTTTTTTTTTGTCTAGTAAATCTTCTGTTCTTGTTTTGTTTAGAAGAATAACTAGAGTTTGGAATAGCCATTATTGTGATTTCACATAGCTATGTCCAACATTTTCATCTTCATGTTTTTAGGTTTATTTGTTTAAATTCTAAAAAATTGTTTGGAAGATGATTTTTGCAGTATTAATCTTTAAGGTTTTATATATTGCAATTTGTTATGGGATATGTGTGTTTGCATCCGTGAACTATGATTGTCCCATACCTTGTCAAAAGTTAAGTCTTTCATATGTCGATATGCATGTATTGATAAAAGAATGAATGAGCTTTTGACATCACAAAAGTTTGAAGCCTATTATGTCATTATTGATGGATAAAGGATGAACTTTTGTTTACGAGGATTATGTCTATTATATGTCATTGTGCAAATAGTGATGGAAAATAGAATGAATCCTTGTTTATTCCATGATATTGATCTTCCCCCGATCCATATTTTATGTATATACTGTGAGGCTCCGTAAGTTCTCTTATGTTGAGCATTTCCGATTAGATTAATTATGGGTTCTCTTGTGATTAATCTAATTGAATATTTTTGGATTCAAATTCATATTCGTATGTGATTTTTTATGTCCAAAGAAATCCTTCTTTTCTTTTGAAATTAAGGTCGCTCTTGTTGTTCTTTTGGGAATGACATATTATGGGGGAGAGTTCTTAATTGAACTTGTGCTTAATTGCCAAATCTTTGTGGGGAGTGCGGTTGTGGAATATTATAGGGGTTATCTTGAATCTTTATAAACTCCTTGATGAAAGCATTTAGTTTCGGCTATATGATTGCATCTACATAAGTTGATATGTGCTTTCTTTTGGTCATGAAATGTCTCTTTGGAAATTTCATTAGGATCCTGTTTTCGTACCTTTGCCAATTTTATTGACAAAAAGGGGGAGAATTAATATGTAGTTCGCACTACAAATACATATGGTTTTCGGATAATTATGTAAGGGGGAGTGGTTTCCATGTGAGATGGAGTATTGACTAAGGGGGAGTGATACATATCACCATAGTATTGTTGTCGAAGTTGTGATACAATTGAAATTTGATGTTGTATAATAATACTATGACACTGTATAACAATGATTGAGAATACTTGTTTTCTCATTGTTATAGCTACGGATTTTCAACAACGATGATGCTAAACTTACAACCATTGGGATCATTGCAGTACTTGGAAGTGATGAAGATTTCGAGTAATGTTGAAGATTAGGCATGTGGAATAGGAGCTACAAAAGTTTATTTATTTATTTTTGTATTCAATATGTATTGATAGTTTTGTCACTAAAATTGACAAAGGGGGAGATTGTTAGAAACCTTTGCTCGGTCAAACTCGCATGCGTTGCTATCTCAAGCATGTTTGTCAATGTTAGTGATCAAAACTATAAGTCTTGATTTCTAGTTGATGGACGCATTTATGTGTCTATTTTAGTCTCAATTCTCTGTAATGTTAGTACTCGATTTTGTGCTTATTTTGGTATTTTATGTCTTTGTAGGTGTTTTTGGAGAAATAAGCTTTTGCGGGAAAATTGGCTCGAAAAGTGGTATTTGCGCTCGTGGGAGAAAATTAATATTCGGACCCCTCATTTGGATAAGGGGCACCTCAATTACTAAGGGGCGACCACTTGCTATTCACACCCCATGAACGGATAAGGGGCATCCATGTTCTTCCCCATTTGAACCAAGTTTTGGCGGGAAAACTATATTACCACCTGCGGAATTTTCTTCGTCAAATTAGGACGAGTTTTAATGAGATTCAATTGCAAATATTAGTTGGGATGGACCTGTTGGAGCATAACAGGCCTGATGTATGTCTTTCGATCGATCAGAGTGGGCTGCAGAGTCGTGTTGAAGTAAAAGAGGAGAGGAAACTTTTCTCGGGTTTGTTTTGAGTTTTGGGCCGTTTGTAGGGAGATTAAATCGTTGTTTTTGCTTTGGATAAACTCGTTTGGGCTAAACAGGGATTGAATGGGTGTTCTAATCGAAAAACTTGGACCAGATCATCGGAGTTTGAGTTAAACAGGGTCTCGGGTTTTCTTGGTTTCACGGGACAATATTTCCGGGAATAATGGATATATATGGAAGATACGTGAAGAAGCGGAGAGAATATATTCTAGTGATTTTATTTTATCATCTGACAGATGATATTACTTCCAGAGACGTGTAGAAGAGATAAAGAGAGAAAGAAAACCCGTGACTTTTGGGGAAAGAAAAGAAGAGATTTCAAGGAGAGTCAATTACCTTGTTGGGTATAAATAGCCTTCGGAGGAGTCATAGAAGGGATTCGGGAGTTGGGGGTAGCTAGCGAGGAAAAATCACGCTGCGGAGAAGTGGCGGCGAAGCGAGCAGAAGAAGAAGAAGAAGAGAGTTGCAGACGACACTTCAAAAGTGTCGTTATCAAGAACACGAAGAACAGACTCGCGAGGGCGCCTTTTATTCTGCAACACATTTAATTTATCGTTCTCATGAATCGTTCAATTGCAACACCCGGCTTGTAACAATAATTGTCTGTAACATCATTACAGCGTTGCAAATCTCTCGTCTTATACCATTTATTCAATAAAAACACCTTTTAGAGCTATGAAAAATTCTTTTGAGCGTGTTTCTACCATGATGAGATAAACCCAATCGCTGGGATGACGGAGGAAGTCGATTCTCAACACTATGGTAATTTTATTAAATTCTTTTTACGATTTTTGCATTAATATAATTTGAATTATGATTTTAAATTAATTAGTTTGATGGGTTATGCTTAGCTTAGGTGTTTTGATAATCCATGCTTACCATTTACAATTAATGTTTTATAAAATCTACCTTGGCAAAGATTTAGAGTCAATAAATATTAATTTTGGAGCTATAATTGTCAAAGAATTAATAATTGAACCATAGAAAGAGAGTTCGGTGAAATCCTGATTCCCAGTAATCTCTCAATATTATTGTCATCCTTTGTTTTATTTGCTAGTTTTAGTATTTCTTTCATTAAGTCTAAAATCAAAATCTTAAAAAAAGTCCGAGCGAACGATACTCTACTTACCACTTCAAAACTACATCACTAGTCTACTATAGCCAAGTCTCGGACTAGGATAGAAAGTGTAGTTGAGCTCAAGAACTCCATGGCGATCATCATACAAGACGAAGAACTACTCAAGGAACTGGTGGAACTTCATCGACTAAAAGGTATGTGGAGACTTGAACTTATCTATCACTCAAAAGTCTATCTACTCTATCTCCTATCTTGAGACAAAAGCCGTTTTGCTATATAGACTTTGATTATACACATTTGCTATTTCGAGACGAGTTTATCTCGCCTATCTATTTCTCGAAATATGTGTTGGTAAGCTTTCGTTTTGGCCAAGTTCTTCTTTACCTAGTGACGAAAGTCATGTTATGTTTCAATCACTTTGAAAATGGCTTTGACGAAAAATAGTTTGTGAATAAAAACTATATAACGTCCTCTAAGAATGTTTCAATGATTGAAATGAGAGTTTAGATTATATAACTATTGTTGGATATAAGCATTGTGTGGAAACGCATACATGTATAAGTCCTTATTCCTTGAACCGAAGTATGCTTACTTTGTTGATCAGGAAAATCGGAACAACAGTCCGCGAACTGTCTTAGGTTCTCATCCCGAGAAAATCTGCTGGAGTTTGTAAACTTCTTCCGGGAACTTAAGTCCGCGTACTTGAGTTGGTTATATCTAAAAACGATTATTTGTGAACTTATACTTATATAAACTAAGGAATGCAATTTGCAAACCGTGGCTATAAAGTTCATGAATCGATTCGAGTGAATCAAATCGTTTTTGCTTCGATTGTGTCTTGTATACTTCTATAAGATCTAAAAAATTGAACAACTCTCTAACTAGTTCATTTGAGTCATTTGAAATAGTTATGGTGAAGAAGAATATGGTTGATATGAAAGTGCTCATATGGCTAACCATTTGGTTAACTATTGTTGAACCAACAAATGTACATGTTTGGGTATGGTTACACAAACCTAGAAACGTGCATTTCATTTGTGTGTAACAAGCTAAGTTTTCAATCCAACAGTTGAAAGATATTAGCTTGAATCTAATCAGGTTTTCATCTAACGGTGAATATTGAATGCTTTGTTACTAAGCTAACATTGATTGCAAACTCTGATTTGAAAGACTATATAAGGGAGAACTCTAGCAACTGGGGAACCTAATCCCCACACCTCATGTGTGATACTAGTTGTATATCTAGAGTCGATTCTCCTTTAACCTTAGGTTTCTTTCCGAGGCCCTGTAGGTTAACGACTTGAAGACTTCATTGGGAATGTGAAGCCAGACCGATACTACTTTCTTGTAGTTGTGTGATCTGATCTTGTTGTTTCTATCGTATTGAGTACAATCGTAACGATTGGCTTGAGATTGATATCTCCGATAGGAAAGATATAAAAGTAGTCACAAACATCTTCAAGTCTACACCTTTGCTAACCGATCTAATGTTTACCCGAAAGGGACTGTTGAGAATGTTTTGGTGCAGGTTAATGAGCTTGTATTTCCGGCCGATTTCTATGTCTTAGACATGAATGATGAGAATTCTTCCAAGTCTACACCTTTGCTATTGGGTAGACCATTCTTAAGCACCGCCGGAACAAAGATTGATGTCCAAAATGGCACCTCGACTATGGAGTTTGATGGTACACTCATCCACTTCAATATCTTTGAGACAAAGAGATACCCTAGTGATGTGAAATCATGTTTTCCCGTGAAAGAGATTGATCCGGGCTAATGAATCTTGCAAAAGCTAAGTCGGGCTGTCGACTTTAAAACAAGCGCTTAATGGGAGGCAACCCATAGGTTTTGTATTTCTTATCCTTTTGCTTTTGTTTTTTATTTTTGTTATTTCTTTTTCTTGTTCCTTATCATGTTAAAATTTCCCACCTTGACTTTACTAGGAGGATTCAATTACATTGAGGACAATGTAAGGTTTAAGTGTGGGGGAGTGGTTAAGCATGTTTTTTTAAAAAACTTACAAAAAAAAATTTAAAAATTTTTTAAAAAAAAAAAAAAAAGTTTTACATAAAACCTCCAACTTTTAGAGATTTTAGAGTCACTAGCATACTTCTAGGTATGTTTACATAGAGATTTTGACCGACATAATTGAACTTGGAAATGTTAGAGAACTACATTCGGATTTCTTGCTTGTTTGAGTATTAAATAATGGATTTAATCATGCCGGTGATGCAAATTTGGTGCAGGGAGAAATGCATTATTAGAGTTGCTGATCAATCATTAGTGGAGACTACCCGTATTCATATCATGTGAGGCACGGCCAGAAATTTTTCCATCTAGTAAAGAGCTTTATTTTGAGTGTGTGTCACCGTACGTAAATTCCGGGTAGAATGGTGAGCTACCCAACCTCCCACCAATAGAAGCACTACTCTTTGATCTCTTGAGTGCTAATTTTGTCAATCATGAGGGTGACGTCTATAGATGAAAGCTTCGTTCTTGTAGTTCGATTTGCAGTTAGCACCATTCTCTCTCGACAACAACGGATCCATAGAAACACCATCATCATCAACAAGGAGCGACATCAAAATCTACAAGGAAAGTTGAAAAAGTTCAAGGTTTACAAGCAACGAGAAAAAGAGCAAATTTCATATTCAAGTAAAGCAACATACAAATGAGCAGATTTTACATATATGTTGAAGACTTACAATACAATGAGGTAATTTTATATCCAAGTATGAAGACTTATTTATAAGAGCAAAGAAAAGTAAAAGGTGAGAATTATTGAAGTTTATGATTTTGAGGCGATACAAGTTGTGAAGAATCAAGCGGTAAAATACTTCTTCCACGGCCATGGTTTATTTTGTATTTAATTTCTCTTGTTTTGTTTCAAAAAAAAAAAAAAAAAAAAACAAGAGAAGTATGTTAATAAGCCGTGGGGAAGGAAAATTTATAAGGAAGTTTCAAGCGACAAGGATTTAAGGTAAAAAGAGTTATAAATTGTTAAGGATTTATGAAATTCGAGAGTTTATCATCAATAGTTGAAACCGAAGACGAAGACCAAGGAGATCAAGACGAGGAGCGGAAGACGTTTCTATTGGATGCCGTGAGAGTGGTGTTATCATAATTGGCGATCGGATGTGAAGGTGAGTAAGTAATCTCATCCTCGATAATAGTGGTTGATTTCCTTTCGTAGAGATCGTCCGAAAAAATGGTTTTTCAAAATGTTAAAAGATGTGGGTTTTTAAAAATATTTCGGAAGTTGTCCTTCCCACCATTCAACGTGTTGCAGGATTTCTCTCTTCATTCCTACTGCACACATGTGAGAACCATAAAAACCGTCTTTTTGAGTGCAATTATCATAAAATCCTTTTTGGTGAGGCGAAGTCGAGGCGAAATGCTTATTGATCGTTTCTCAAACACGCATTCTCTCATTATGGTGTGATTATTTCTCACTCAACATTTAAGAACGAGAATATGTTCTTTAGTATTTCTAACTTCTTATTACTAGAATGCAGAAACTCTATATCCTCATAACTCTTTGGATGCTTGTGACGGTTGAACGCTTTGAAGTTGTGAGTTTTTAGTTTGATTTGCTCGAGGACTAGCAAAGTCTAAGTGTAGAATACATCCTATTTATTATCTATTGTTTATGCTTTCTTTGTTATTTTTCTTGTAAATTATGTATTTTACGCTTGTTTTGAGTTTTATAGCTACTTTGGAGTCGCACGGAGGAAAAGAAGAAGAAATCACCCAATTTGAGCAAAAAGGGCAAAAAGGTCATTTTACAGGCGATTGATATATGGAGCCCGGTCAAGGTTACGGGCCAACTTTTGGAGAAGTACTAAGGGGCGACCACATGTGTTATAGGGCACTCAATTTGGGGTGTCCCCTAGCCTGTGTAGTGGGGTATCCTTATCCATCCCCTACTTTTAACCCAACCCAGTTCAGTCGAGACATTTCTCCTCTTCTCATTTTCACCCGAAATCGAGACTGAAAACAGCACAGCGGCTGCCATTAAATCCGAGACCAGAAATCGAGAGAGTTTGGAGAGGGATTAATTGGTTTGTTTGCTGCGGCAGATCGAAACCCAGAGAAGATCTGACCGAGAAGAAGTTATTAGAGTTCAAATGGAATGGGTGTTGATGGAGATTCGAATCAGAGAAGAGCAGATAGGGTTTGAGGAGAAGAAGTTGCTCGATCTGTGATGAGCAAACTGAAGGTCGATGAAGAACAACAGATGGGTTCTGGCGCTGTTGGTGAGAAATGAGTTGAGATGTAATCAGAGATGGGTTTGTGAGAGATCAACTCAGTGAGAAGAAGTGAGGTGATTGAGATGCAGATAGAAGAAATCGATCTTCTTTGTTGCAATCGATTCGGGGTAATGGAGATGAAGAAATGTGCGAGAGAAGGAGTTGATGCCGCTGTTGGTGGTGAGAAATGGGTTCGAGTAGCGAGATTGATTGGATGTTTGGTTTGAGAAGATGAATTCGATGGCGAGATTTCGGATCGAAGCAACCTAGGTTTGCTAGTTACAGCAAAATCGGTTGAATGAAGACTCGAGAAGAAGCGACAATTGTGCAAGAATGAGTCTCGTATATGAATGTTAGGAATGTTGCAAGAAAGATCGGCTGGAATTGGCACAGAGAAAGCCACGAAATAAACGAAACTCGGCCGATTTCTGCCCGGCGAGTCAACTCGGCGATGACCGATCCGGCCGATCCAGCCACAGTAGAGTAAGACCGAGTCGACCACCTAGGGAGCTGACTCAGTGTCTAACTCTCCTCCCCCTTGACCAGGTTGACTAACGGTGGACCCGTTTGACCGTTAGTCCTAACGGTGGACTGACGGAATATTCCGTCGAATATACCAGTGACGGTGAAATTTTCAAGTGGCCGGCGGTGACGGATTCCGGTCAAATTCCGGCCATAATACCAGTTTTCCGGCGACCAAAATTCCAGAATTTTCTGTGGACTTCTCTCATGGGTGTGAGGACTTGGACTAGGAATTGGATGGAGAATTGGGCTCAAACTTGGAAAGAGAAGATGGAAGATGAGAAAGACTTGAATTTGGAAATTGAATTGCTAAAGGAAAAGGATTCTATTCCTTGGAAGATTTGGAGAATATTGAAGCCTATAAATAGAGAAGTTTTACATCTTTTTACACATCTCTACACACACAACACTTGTGTTTTTGCTTGCTTTTGAAAATTCTTCTTTTAATTATTTGTGTGAACTTGAAAATTCTCCCTTTAATTATTTTGTGTGAATTTCAAAAACATGAGTAGCTAATTTTCTTATTGATTGAGGATGAATTCCTAGTTCTTAATATATGATTTGATTTTTGTTTCAATTCTATCTTGAGATTTTTCACTTGATTATCGTTTGTTTTTACTAATAGGAATGTTTATTCATTCATTCATGATTGATAGATTGTTTAGAGTGCACGCTAAATTGATTTGTTAATTTGATTTAAAGCTAGTGAAAGTTAGGGGATAAGTAATCGTTTCTTGACTCTTTACATAAGTAGCAAACACGAGACCTTGCGGAGGGATTCCGTGGAGCAATTGTGTGTGAAAACAACGTTAGCAAGTAGACCTTGATCTAAGAGTCTAACTACTAATATTGACCTAATAAGTTCATAAATCTTAATGCGTTTATTTAAATTACATCTAGAGTGATCTACTACTAGGTGGTTTGGTAAATAGAATCCGGTAGTCGAGAACTTCCGTATCCCAGTGATATAAGGGATTTAGGGGTTTAGCACCGATCTAGCTGCTTTACCTACGGTTGGTGATAATTTGTGACTAATAACAAGTAGAAAAGAACATAACTTGAATCATTGTTTTGCAACGAAGAATGATTCCTTGATCTTATCTCTCTTATTGCTTTCAACTTTATCTTTTAATTGTTTTGTTTATTTATTTTGCTTTATACATCCCCCTTTCGTGACAATTTTTACAACTAGAATCTCTTGCTCCTCGTGGGAACGAACTTGACTTCCATTATATTATTTTTAATTGAGTGGAAATATTAATTAATTTGATTGCACCTACGACACGCATCAAATTTTGGCGCCGTTCTTAGGGAGCAATGGACGATTTTAGTTGTTTTTATTTTTCTTTTTGCTTTATTCTTGCTTTGTTAGATTCTTTACCGTATCTAACTTAGTTTTTGAGAATCTTGTTTCAGGTGTTATACCTTTGGTGAATGCTTAAAGAGGGAAGACCGAGTCCAATACGTCTTCGATCCGGCACTCAACTAAAGGATTTCATTCGAGCGGTTAACACTCCACTTCCTCCTTCTTCATCAAGTGATTCGGACAAAGAGGAAGAAACAATGGCTGAACGTACACTCAAGGACCTAGCTTCTCACAAGCTTGATACACAACAATGGTGTATCCAAACTAACTCAACCTTCGAGATCAAGCCGGGTTGATTAGAGAGTTACCAAAGTTCCATGGCATGGTGAATGAGGACCCAAACAAACATCTTATGGACTTCTATACCATAGTTATGGCTATGCTTCCACCGGAGACTAATGCGGATGGAGCAATGTTGAAAGCTTTCCCGTTTTCTTTGGCGGGCAATGCTAAGGAATGGTTATATTATTTGCCTTCCGGAAGTATCACAACATGGAATGGGATGAAGAAACTTTTCCTCGAGAGATATTTTCCCGCATCCAAAGCTACTCAAATTCGCAAGGAGATTTGTGGATTGAAACAACATGTGGGAGAGTCATTGTATGAATGTTGGGAGCGATATAAGAGGTTGGTGGCAAGCTGTCCACACCATCAATTTAGTGACGTTATGATACTCCAATACTTTTACGAAGCTCTCCACTCAAGTGATAGGTCTCTTCTTGACGCCGCGGGTGGTGGTGCACTAATGAACAAGACGGTGACCCAAGCTACCGAGTTGATTGAAAGTATGGCTGCGAACTCGCAACAATTCTACACAAGAGATGAACCCATGGTTAGGCGAGTGCATGAAGTTAGTGATTCATCATCACATCTTGATCAAAGGATGAGTAACATGGAGATAATGATGCAAAGGATGGCCGTGGTAATTATTCCGGATGGTGAGACCGAACAAGTGAATGCTTTATATCCAAATCAAAGGCCAAGGTACGATCCATACTCCAATACCTATAATCCCGGTTGGAAGGATCATCCCAACTTTAGTTATGCAAACAAGCAAGCGGCGGTTTCCAATCCGTATGAGCAACAAGGTGGTTTCCAACAATCACGTTTCCAACCTCAACAACAATTTCAACCACAACAAGTCAAGGAACGTGATTCTTCAATTGATGACAAGCTCAATGCATTGATGCAAGGTATCACTACTTTGGTTCAACAACACCAACAAAAGACCGATTCGGAAATCAAGGATTTACAAATTCAAGTGGGGCAATTAGCGACCGATGTGAACCTATTGAAAGCTCAAGCGTCCACAAAGCTTCCTTCACAACCATTTGTTAATCCAAGAGAGAGCGTTAATGCGATTACTTTGAGGAGTGGGAAACAAGTGGAGCAACCAAATCAACAAGATGAGGTAAATGATGAGAAAGAGGAAATTGAAACCGCACCAAAGGAGAATACATTCCCAACCAACTTACCTAAGGAAACGGTTCCTACTTTCACAACTCCACCCCCATTTCCTAGCCGATTTGCTAAGTCAAAGAAAGAATTGGAATACATGGATATTTGGGAGATCCTTAATAAAGTACAAGTCAATATTCCACTCATTGAAGCTATTCGTCAAATTCCTCGTTGTGCAAAGTTCTTAAAGGAGTTGTGCATGAAGAAGAAAAGGTTGAAAGGGAATGAAGTCATGAGTGTGGGGGAAAATGCTTCGGCGTTCATTCTCAAGAAACTCCCACCAAAATTAAAGGACCCCGATAGTTTCACTATACCTTGCACAATTGGTAAAACAAGGTTTACTCGAGCTTTGCTAGATTTGGGTGCATCGGTTAATGTTATGCCTTCTTCGATTTATGATTCTTTGAATCTTGGTCCTCTTAAGGAGATCGGGGTAGTTCTTGAACTTGCTAACCGATCTAATGTTTACCCGAAAGGGATTGTTGAGAATGTTTTGGTGCAGGTTAATGAGCTTGTATTTCCGGCCGATTTCTATGTCTTAGACATGAATGATGAGAATTCTTCCAAGTCTACACCTTTGCTATTGGGTAGACCATTCTTAAGCACCGCCGGAACAAAGATTGATGTCCAAAATGGCACCTTGACTATGGAGTTTGATGGTACACTCATCCACTTCAATATCTTTGAGACAAAGAGATACCCTAGTGATGTGAAATCATGTTTTCCCGTGAAAGAGATTGATCCGGGCTAATGAATCTTGCAAAAGCTAAGTCGGGCCGTCGAATTTAAAACAAGCGCTTAATGGGAGGCAACCCATAGGTTTTGTATTTCTTATCCTTTTGCTTTTTTTTTTTATTTTTTTTCTTGTTCCTTATCATGTTAAAATTTCCCACCTTGACTTTACTAGGAGGATTCAATTACATTGAGGACAATGTAAGGTTTAAGTGTGGGGGAGTGGTTAAGCATGTTTTTTTTTTAAATTACAAAAAAAATTTAAAAATAAAATAAAAAAAAAAAGTTTTACATAAAACCTCCAACTTTTAGAGATTTTAGAGTCACTAGCATACTTCTAGGTATGTTTACATAGAGATTTTGACCGACATAATTGAACTTGGAAATGTTAGAGAACTACATTCGGATTTCTTGCTTGTTTGAGTGTTAAATAATGGATTTAATCATGCCGGTGATGCAAATTTGGTGCAGGGAGAAATGCATTATTAGAGTTGCTGATCAATCATTAGTGGAGACTACCCGTATTCATATCATGTGAGGAACCGACCAGAAATTTTCCATCTAGTAAAGAGCTTTATTTTGAGTGTGTGTCACCGTACGTAAATTCCGGGTAGAATGGTGAGCTACCCAACCTCCCACCAATAGAAGCACTACTCTTTGATCTCTTGAGTGCTAATTTTGTCAATCATGAGGGTGACGTCTATAGATGAAAGCTTCCTTCTTGTAGTTCGATTTGCGATTAGCACCATTCTCTCTCGACAACAACGGATCCATAGAAACACCCTCATCATCAACAAGGAGCGACATCAAAATCTACAAGGAAAGTTGGAAAAGTTCAAGGTTTACAAGCAACGGAACGAGAAAAAGAGCAAATTTCAAATTCAAGTAAAGCAACATACAAATGAGCGGATTTTTTTTGAGGTAATTTTATATCCAAGTATGAAGACTTATTATAAGAGCAAAGAAAAGTAAAATGTGAGAATTATTGAAGTTTATGATTTTGAGGCGATACAAGTTGTGAAGAATCAAGCGGTAAAATACTTCTTCCACGGCCATGGTTTATTTTGTATTTAATTTCTCTTGTTTTGTTTCAAAAAAAAAAAAAAAAAAAAAAAAAAAAAATGAGAATTATGTTAATAAGCCGTGGGAAGGAAAATCTATAAGGAAGTTTCAAGCGACAAGGATTTAAGGTAAAAAGAGTTACAAATTGTTAAGGATTTATGAAATTCGAGAGTTTATCATCAATAGTTGAAACCGAAGACGAAGACCAAGGAGATCAAGACGAGGAGCGGAAGACGTTTCTATTGGATGCCGTGAGAGTGGTGTTATCATAATTGGCGATCGGATGTGAAGGTGAGTAAGTAATCTCATCCTCGATAATAATGGTTGATTTCCTTTCGTAGAGATCGTCAGAAAAAATGGTTTTTCAAAATGTTAAAAGATGTGGGTTTTTAAAAATATTTCCGAAGTTGTTCTTCCCACCATTCAACGTGTTGCGAGGATTTCTCTCTTCATTCCTACCTGCACACATGTGAGAACCATAAAAAGCCGTCTTTTTTGAGTGCAATTATCATAAAATCCTTTTTGGTGAGGCGAGAAGTCGGGCGAAATGCTTATTGATCGTTTCTCAAACACGTATTCTCTCATTATGGTGTGATTATTTCTCACTCAACATTTAAGAACGAGAATATGTTCTTTAGTATTTCTAACTTCTTATTACTAGAATGCAGAAACTCTATGTCCTCATAACTCTTTGGATGCTTGTGACGGTTGAACGCTTTGAAGTTGTGAGTTTTTAGTTTGATTTGCTCGAGGACTAGCAAAGTCTAAGTGTAATTTGAATACATACATCCTTTTATTATCTATTGTTTATGCTTTCTTTGTTATTTTTCTTGTAAATTATGTATTTTACGCTTGTTTTGAGTTTTATAGCTACTTTGGAGTCGCACGGAGGAAAAGAAGAAGAAATCACCCAATTTGAGCAAAAAGGGCAAAATTGTCATTTCACAGGCGAGTGATATATGGAGCCCAGTCAAGGTTAAGGGCCAACTCTTTTGGAGAAGTACTAAAAGGCGACCACATGTGTTATAGGGCACTCAATTTGGGGTGTCCCCTATCAAGGTGACCATGGGGTATCCTTATCCATCCCCTACTTTTTCCCCAACCATTTGCATCGAAAGAGACATTTCTCCTCTTCTCATTTTCACAAGACGGAATCGAGATCGAAAATAAGAGAGGAAATGGAGGCCATTAAATCCGAGACCGAAATCGAGAGAGTTTGGAGAGGGATTAATTGGTTTGTTTTGGGTTTGCGTGCAGATCGAAACCCGAGAAGATCGATGGAGAAGAAGTTATTAGAGTTCAAATGGAATGGGTGTTGATGGAGATTCGAATCGGAAAGAGCGAGATAGGGTTTGAGGAGAAGAAGTTGCTCGATCCGATGATGAGCAAACTGAAGGTCGATGAAGAACAACGGATGGGTTAATCTCACTATTTGTTGTGAGAAATGAGTTGAGATGTAATCGAGATGGGTTTGTGAGAGATCAAAATCGGTGAGAAGAAGTGAGGTGATTGAGATGCGAGATAGAAGAAATCGATCTTCTTTGATTGCAATCGATTCAGGGTAATGGAGATGAAGAAATGTGCAGAGAAGGAGTTGATGCCGCTGTTGGTGGTGAGAAATGGGTTCGAGTAAGCAGAGATTGATTGGATGCTGGGTTTGAGAAGATGAATTCGATGGCGAGATTTCAGATCGGAAGCAACCTAGGTTTGCTAGTTCTGTAAAATCGATTGAATGAAGACTCGTTTGAAGCGAAATTGTGCAAGAATGAAATGCTTGTAGATGAATGTTAGGAATGTTGCAAGAAAGATCGGCCTGGAATTGGCCTGAGAAAGCCCTGAAATAAACGAAACTCGGCCGATTTCCTGCACCGGCGAGTCAACTCGGCGATGACCGATCCAGCCGATCCAGCACAGCCGAGTAAGACCAGTCAGCCACCTAGGGAGCTGACTCAGTGTCTAACTCTCCTCCCCCTTGACCAGGTTGACTAACGGTGGACCCGTTTGACCGTTAGTCCTAACGGTGGACTGACAGAATATTCCGTCGAATATACCAGTGACGGTGAAATTTTCAAGTGGCCGGCGGTGACGGATTCCGGTCAAATTCCGGCCATAATACCAGTTTTCCGGCGACCAAAATTCCAGAATTTTCTGTGGACTTCTCTCATGGGTGTGAGGACTTGGACTAGGAATTGGATGGAGAATTGGGCTCAAACTTGGAAAGAGAAGATGGAAGATGAGAAAGACTTGAATTTGGAAATTGAATTGCTAAAGGAAAAGGATTCTATTCCTTGGAAGATTTGGAGAATATTGAAGCCTATAAATAGAGAAGTTTTCTACATCTTTTTACATCTCTCTACACACACAACACTTGTGTTTTTGCTTGCTTTTGAAAATTCTTCTTTTTAATTATTTGTGTGAACTTGAAAATTCTCCTTTTAATTATTTTGTGTGAATTTCAAAAACATGAGTAGCTAATTTTCTTATTGATTGAGGATGAATTCCTAGTTCTTAATATATGATTTGATTTTTGTTTCAATTCTATCTTGAGATTTTTCACATGATTATCGTTTGTTTTTACTAATAGGAATGTTTATTCATTCATGATTGATTGATAGATTGTTTAGAGTGCACGCTAAATTGATTTGTTAATTTGATTTAAAGCTAGTGAAAGTTAGGGGATAAGTAATCGTTTCTTGACTCTTTACATAAGTAGCAAACACGAGACCTTGCGGAGGGATTCCGTGGAGCAATTGTGTGTGAAAACAACGTTAGCAAGTAGACCTTGATCTAAGAGTCTAACTACTAATATTGACCTAATAAGTTCATAAATCTTAATGCGTTTATTTAAATTACATCTGAGTGATCTACTACTAGGTGGTTTGGTAAATAGAATCCGGTAGTCGAGAACTTCCGTATCCGGTGATATAAGGGATTTAGGGGTTTAGCACCGATCTAGCAAGCTTTACCTACGGTTGGTGATAATTTGTGACTAATAACAAGTAGAAAAGAACATAACTTGAATCATTTTTTTGCAACGAAGAATGATTCCTTGATCTTATCTCTCTTATTGCTTTCAACTTTATCTTTTAATTGTTTTGTTTATTTATTTTGCTTTATACATCCCCCTTTCGTGACAATTTTTACAACTATAATCTCTTTCTCCTCGTGGGAACGTACTTGACTTCCATTATATTATTTTTAATTGAGTGGATATATTAATTAATTTGATTGCACCTACGACACGCATCAAATTTTGGCGCCGCTGCTTAGGGAGCAACGGACGATTTTAGTTGTTTTTATTTTTCTTTTTGCTTTATTCTTGCTTTGTTAGATTCTTTACCGTATCTAACTTAGTTTTTGAGAATCTTGTTTCAGGTGTTATACCTTTGGTGAATGCTTAAAGAGGGAAGACCGAGTCAATACGTCTTCGATCCGGCACTCAACTAAAGGATTTCATTCGAGCGGTTAACACTCCACTTCCTCCTTCTTCATCAAGTGATTCGGACAAAAGAGGAAGAAACAATGGCTGAACGTACACTCAAGGACCTAGCTTCTCACAAGCTTGATACACAACAATGGTGTATCCAAACTAACTCAACCTTCGAGATCAAGCCGGGTTGATTAGAGAGTTACCAAAGTTCCATGGCATGGTGAATGAGGACCCAAACAAACATCTTATGGACTTCTATACCATAGTATTGGCTATGCTTCCACCGGAGACTAATGCGGATGGAGCAATGTTGAAAGCTTTCCCGTTTTCTTTGGCGGGCAATGCTAAGGAATGGTTATATTATTTGCCTTCCGGAAGTATCACAACATGGAATGGGATGAAGAAACTTTTCCTCGAGAGATATTTTCCCGCATCCAAAGCTACTCAAATTCGCAAGGAGATTTGTGGATTGAAACAACATGTGGGAGAGTCATTGTATGAATGTTGGGAGCGATATAAGAGGTTGGTGGCAAGCTGTCCACACCATCAATTTAGTGACGTTATGATACTCCAATACTTTTACGAAGCTCTCCACCCAAGTGATAGGTCTCTTCTTGACGCTTGGGTGGTGGTGCACTAATGAACAAGACGGTGACCCAAGCTACCGAGTTGATTGAAAGTATGGCTGCGAACTCGCAACAATTCTACACAAGAGATGAACCCATGGTTAGGCGAGTGCATGAAGTTAGTGATTCATCATCACATCTTGATCAAAGGATGAGTAACATGGAGATAATGATGCAAAGGATGGCCGTGGTAATTATTCCGGATGGTGAGACCGAACAAGTGAATGCTTTATATCCAAATCAAAGGCCAAGGTACGATCCATACTCCAATACCTATAATCCCGGTTGGAAGGATCATCCCAACTTTAGTTATGCAAACAAGCAAGCGGCGTTTTCCAATCCGTATGAGCAACAAGGTGGTTTCCAACAATCACGTTTCCAACCTCAACAACAATTTCAACCACAACAAGTCAAGGAACGTGATTCTTCAATTGATGACAAGCTCAATGCATTGATGCAAGGTATCACTACTTTGGTTCAACAACACCAACAAAAGACCGATTCGGAAATCAAGGATTTACAAATTCAAGTGGGGCAATTAGCGACCGATGTGAACCTATTGAAAGCTCAAGCGTCCACAAAGCTTCCTTCACAACCATTTGTTAATCCAAGAGAGAGCGTTAATGCGATTACTTTGAGGAGTGGGAAACAAGTGGAGCAACCAAATCAACAAGATGAGGTAAATGATGAGAAAGAGGAAATTGAAACCGCACCAAAGGAGAATACATTCCCAACCAACTTACCTAAGGAAACGGTTCCTACTTTCACAACTCCACCCCCATTTCCTAGCCGATTTGCTAAGTCAAAGAAAGAATTGGAATACATGGATATTTGGGAGATCCTTAAGAAAGTACAAGTCAATATTCCACTCATTGAAGCTATTCGTCAAATTCCTCGTTGTGCAAAGTTCTTAAAGGAGTTGTGCATGAAGAAGAAAAGGTTGAAAGGGAATGAAGTCATGAGTGTGAGGGAAAATGCTTCGGCGTTCATTCTCAAGAAACTCCCACCAAAATTAAAGGACCCCGATAGTTTCACTATACCTTGCACAATTGGTAAAACAAGGTTTACTCGAGCTTTGCTAGATTTGGGTGCATCGGTTAATGTTATGCCTTCTTCGATTTATGATTCTTTGAATCTTGGTCCTCTTAAGGAGATCGGGGTAGTTCTTGAACTTGCTAACCGATCTAATGTTTACCCGAAAGGGATTGTTGAGAATGTTTTGGTGCAGGTTAATGAGCTTGTATTTCCGGCCGATTTCTATGTCTTAGACATGAATGATGAGAATTCTTCCAAGTCTACACCTTTGCTATTGGGTAGACCATTCTTAAGCACCGCCGGAACAAAGATTGATGTCCAAAATGGCACCTTGACTATGGAGTTTGATGGTACACTCATCCACTTCAATATCTTTGAGACAAAGAGATACCCTAGTGATGTGAAATCATGTTTTCCCGTGAAAGAGATTGATCCGGGCTAATGAATCTTGCAAAAGCTAAGTCGGGCCGTCGACTTTAAAACAAGCGCTTAATGGGAGGCAACCCATAGGTTTTGTATTTCTTATCCTTTTGCTTTTGTTTTTTATTTTTCTTGTTCCTTATCATGTTAAAATTTCCCACCTTGACTTTACTAGGAGGATTCAATTACATTGAGGACAATGTAAGGTTTAAGTGTGGGGGAGTGGTTAAGCATGTTTTTTTAAAAAACTTACAAAAAAAAAATTTAAAAATTTTTTTAAAAAAAAAAAAAAAGTTTTACATAAAACCTCCAACTTTTAGAGATTTTAGAGTCACTAGCATACTTCTAGGTATGTTTACATAGAGATTTTGACCGACATAATTGAACTTGGAAATGTTAGAGAACTACATTCGGATTTCTTGCTTGTTTGAGTGTTAAATAATGGATTTAATCATGCCGGTGATGCAAATTTGGTGCAGGGAGAAATGCATTATTAGAGTTGCTGATCAATCATTAGTGGAGACTACCCGTATTCATATCATGTGAGGCACCGACCAGAAATTTTTCCATCTAGTAAAGAGCTTTCTTTTGAGTGTGTGTCACCGTACGTAAATTCCGGGTAGAATGGTGAGCTACCCAACCTCCCACCAATAGAAGCACTACTCTTTGATCTCTTGAGTGCTAATTTTGTCAATCATGAGGGTGACGTCTATAGATGAAAGCTTCCTTCTTGTAGTTCGATTTGCGATTAGCACCATTCTCTCTCGACAACAACGGATCCATAGAAACACCATCATCATCAACAAGGAGCGACATCAAAATCTACAAGGAAAGTTGAAAAAGTTCAAGGTTTACAAGCAACGAGAAAAAGAGCAAATTTCATATTCAAGTAAAGCAACATACAAATGAGCAGATTTTTACATATATGTTGAAGACTTACAATACAATGAGGTAATTTTATATCCAAGTATGAAGACTTATTTATAAGAGCAAAGAAAAGTAAAAGGTGAGAATTATTGAAGTTTATGATTTTGAGGCGATACAAGTTGTGAAGAATCAAGCGGTAAAATACTTCTTCCACGGCCATGGTTTATTTTGTATTTAATTTCTCTTGTTTTGTTTCAAAAAAAAAAAAAAAAAAAAAAAAAAAAAAAAAAAGTATGTTAATAATTTTTATTTAATGAGTGGGGAAGGAAAATTTATAAGGAAGTTTCAAGCGACAAGGATTTAAGGTAAAAAGAGTTATAAATTGTTAAGGATTTATGAAATTCGAGAGTTTATCATCAATAGTTGAAACCGAAGACGAAGACCAAGGAGATCAAGACGAGGAGCGGAAGACGTTTCTATTGGATGCCGTGAGAGTGGTGTTATCATAATTGGCGATCGGATGTGAAGGTGAGTAAGTAATCTCATCCTCGATAATAATGGTTGATTTCCTTTCGTAGAGATCGTCAGAAAAATGGTTTTTCAAAATGTTAAAAGATGTGGGTTTTTAAAAATATTTCGGAAGTTGTCCTTCCCACCATTCAACGTGTCGCAGGATTTCTCTCTTCATTCCTACCTGCACACATGTGAGAACCATAAAAAAGCCGTCTTTTTGAGTGCAATTATCATAAAATCCTTTTTGGTGAGGCAGAAGTCGAGGCGAAATGCTTATTGATCGTTTCTCAAACACGCATTCTCTCATTATGGTGTGATTATTTCTCACTCAACATTTAAGAACGAGAATATGTTCTTTAGTATTTCTAACTTCTTATTACTAGAATGCAGAAACTCTATGTCCTCATAACTCTTTGGATGCTTGTGACGGTTGAACGCTTTGAAGTTGTGAGTTTTTAGTTTGATTTGCTCGAGGACTAGCAAAGTCTAAGTGTAGAATACATCCTATTTATTATCTATTGTTTATGCTTTCTTTGTTATTTTTCTTGTAAATTATGTATTTTACGCTTGTTTTGAGTTTTATAGCTACTTTGGAGTCGCACGGAGGAAAAGAAGAAGAAATCACCCAATTTGAGCAAAAAGGGCAAAAAGGTCATTTTACAGGCGATTGATATATGGAGCCCGGTCAAGGTTAAGGGCCAACTTTTGGAGAAGTACTAAGGGGCGACCACATGTGTTATAGGGCACTCAATTTGGGGTGTCCCCTAGCCTGTGTAGTGGGGTATCCTTATCCATCCCCTACTTTTAACCCAACCCAGTTCAGTCGAGACATTTCTCCTCTTCTCATTTTCACCCGAAATCGAGACTGAAAACAGCACAGCGGCTGCCATTAAATCCGAGACCAGAAATCGAGAGAGTTTGGAGAGGGATTAATTGGTTTGTTTGCTGCGGCAGATCGAAACCCAGAGAAGATCTGACCGAGAAGAAGTTATTAGAGTTCAAATGGAATGGGTGTTGATGGAGATTCGAATCAGAGAAGAGCAGATAGGGTTTGAGGAGAAGAAGTTGCTCGATCTCGTGATGAGCAAGGGTTTTCGAAGGTCGATGAAGAACAACAGATGGGTTATGCGCTGTTGGTGAGAAATGAGTTGAGATGTAATCGAGAGATGGGTTTGTGAGAGATCGACTCGGTGAGAAGAAGTGAGGTGATTGAGATGCGAGATAGAAGAAATCGATCTTTCTAATAATTGTTGCAATCGATTCGGGGTAATGGAGATGAAGAAATGTGCGAGAGAAGGAGTTGATGCCATTTGTTGGTGGTGAGAAATGGGTTCGAGTAAGCAGAGATTGATTGGATGCTGGGTTTGAGAAGATGAATTCGATGGCGAGATTTCAGATCGAAGCAACCTAGGTTTGCTAGTTCTGTAAAATCAGTTGAATGAAGACTCGAAAGAAGCGAAGCAATTGTGCAAGAATGAGTCTGAAGTATATGAATGTTAGGAATGTTGCAAGAAAGATCGGCTGGAATTGGCCCGAGAAAGCCCCAAAATAAACGAAACTCGGCCGATTTCTCCACCGTGAGTCAACTCGGCGATGACCGATCCAGTAAAGACAGCCGAGTAAGACCGATCGACCACCTAGGGAGCCGACTCGGTGTCTAACTCTCCTCCCCTTGACCAGGTTGACTAACGGTGGACCCGTTTGACCGTTAGTCCTAACGGTGGACTTCGGAATATTCCGTCGAATATACCGAGAAGTGAAATTTTCAAGTGGCCGGCGGTGACGGATTCCGGTCAAATTCCGGCCATAATACTAGTTTTCCGTGACCAAAATTCCAGAATTTTCTGTGGACTTCTCTCATGGGTGTGAGGACTTGGACTAGGAATTGGATGGAGAATTGGGCTCAAACTTGGAAAGAGAAGATGGAAGATGAGAAAGACTTGAATTTGGAAATTGAATTGCTAAAGGAAAAGGATTCTATTCCTTGGAAGATTTGGAGAATATTGAAGCCTATAAATAGAGAAGTTTTCTACATCTTTTTACACATCTCTCTACACACACAACACTTGTGTTTTTGCTTGCTTTTGAAAATTCTTCTTTTTAATTATTTGTGTGAACTTGAAAATTCTCCCTTTAATTATTTTGTGTGAATTTCAAAAACATGAGTAGCTAATTTTCTTATTGATTGAGGATGAATTCCTAGTTCTTAATATATGATTTGATTTTTGTTTCAATTCTATCTTGAGATTTTTCACATGATTATCGTTTGTTTTTACTAATAGGAATGTTTATTCATTCATGATTGATTGATAGATTGTTTAGAGTGCACGCTAAATTGATTTGTTAATTTGATTTAAAGCTAGTGAAAGTTAGGGGATAAGTAATCGTTTCTTGACTCTTTACATAAGTAGCAAACACGAGACCTTGCGGAGGGATTCCGTGGAGCAATTGTGTGTGAAAACAACGTTAGCAAGTAGACCTTGATCTAAGAGTCTAACTACTAATATTGACCTAATAAGTTCATAAATCTTAATGCGTTTATTTAAATTACATCTAGAGTGATCTACTACTAGGTGGTTTGGTAAATAGAATCCGGTAGTCGAGAACTTCCGTATCCGGTGATATAAGGGATTTAGGGGTTTAGCACTGATCTAGCTGCTTTACCTACGGTTGGTGATAATTTGTGACTAATAACAAGTAGAAAAGAACATAACTTGAATCATTGTTTTGCAACGAAGAATGATTCCTTGATCTTATCTCTCTTATTGCTTTCAACTTTATCTTTTAATTGTTTTGTTTATTTTCTTTTGCTTTATACATCCCCCTTTCGTGACAATTTTTACAACTAGAATCTCTTGCTCCTCGTGGGAACGAACTTGACTTCCATTATATTATTTTTAATTGAGTGGAAATATTAATTAATTTGATTGCACCTACGACACGCATCAAATTTTGGCGCCGCTGCTTTCTGGAGCAATGGACGATTTTAGTTGTTTTTATTTTTCTTTTTGCTTTATTCTTGCTTTGTTAGATTCTTTACCGTATCTAACTTAGTTTTTGAGAATCTTGTTTCAGGTGTTATACCTTTGGTGAATGCTTAAAGAGGGAAGACCGAGTCCAATACGTCTTCGATCCGGCACTCAACTAAAGGATTTCATTCGAGCGGTTAACACTCCACTTCCTCCTTCTTCATCAAGTGATTCGGACAAAGAGGAAGAAACAATGGCTGAACGTACACTCAAGGACCTAGCTTCTCACAAGCTTGATACACAACAATGGTGTATCCAAACTAACTCAACCTTCGAGATCAAGCCGGGGTTGATTAGAGAGTTACCAAAGTTCCATGGCATGGTGAATGAGGACCCAAACAAACATCTTATGGACTTCTATACCATAGTTATGGCTATGCTTCCACCGGAGACTAATGCGGATGGAGCAATGTTGAAAGCTTTCCGTTTTCTTTGGCGGGCAATGCTAAGGAATGGTTATATTATTTGCCTTCCGGAAGTATCACAACATGGAATGGGATGAAGAAACTTTTCCTCGAGAGATATTTTCCCGCATCCAAAGCTACTCAAATTCGCAAGGAGATTTGTGGATTGAAACAACATGTGGGAGAGTCATTGTATGAATGTTGGGAGCGATATAAGAGGTTGGTGGCAAGCTGTCCACACCATCAATTTAGTGACGTTATGATACTCCAATACTTTTACGAAGCTCTCCACCCAAGTGATAGGTCTCTTCTTGACGCCGCGGGTGGTGGTGCACTAATGAACAAGACGGTGACCCAAGCTACCGAGTTGATTGAAAGTATGGCTGCGAACTCGCAACAATTCTACACAAGAGATGAACCCATGGTTAGGCGAGTGCATGAAGTTAGTGATTCATCATCACATCTTGATCAAAGGATGAGTAACATGGAGATAATGATGCAAAGGATGGCCGTGGTAATTATTCCGGATGGTGAGACCGAACAAGTGAATGCTTTATATCCAAATCAAAGGCCAAGGTACGATCCATACTCCAATACCTATAATCCCGGTTGGAAGGATCATCCCAACTTTAGTTATGCAAACAAGCAAGCGGCGGTTTCCAATCCGTATGAGCAACAAGGTGGTTTCCAACAATCACGTTTCCAACCTCAACAATAATTTCAACCACAACAAGTCAAGGAACGTGATTCTTCAATTGATGACAAGCTCAATGCATTGATGCAAGGTATCACTACTTTGGTTCAACAACACCAACAAAAGACCGATTCGGCAATCAAGGATTTACAAATTCAAGTGGGGCAATTAGCGACCGATGTGAACCTATTGAAAGCTCAAGCGTCCACAAAGCTTCCTTCACAACCATTTTTTAATCCAAGAGAGAGCGTTAATGCGATTACTTTGAGGAGTGGGAAACAAGTGGAGCAACCAAATCAACAAGATGAGGTAAATGATGAGAAAGAGGAAATTGAAACCGCACCAAAGGAGAATACATTCCCAACCAACTTACCTAAGGAAACGGTTCCTACTTTCACAACTCCACCCCCATTTCCTAGCCGATTTGCTAAGTCAAAGAAAGAATTGGAATACATGGATATTTGGGAGATCCTTAAGAAAGTACAAGTCAATATTCCACTCATTGAAGCTATTCGTCAAATTCCACGTTGTGCAAAGTTCTTAAAGGAGTTGTGCATGAAGAAGAAAAGGTTGAAAGGGAATGAAGTCATGAGTGTGGGGGAAAATGCTTCGGCGTTCATTCTCAAGAAACTCCCACCAAAATTAAAGGACCCCGATAGTTTCACTATACCTTGCACAATTGGTAAAACAAGGTTTACTCGAGCTTTGCTAGATTTGGGTGCATCGGTTAATGTTATGCCTTCTTCGATTTATGATTCTTTGAATCTTGGTCCTCTTAAGGAGATCGGGGTAGTTCTTGAACTTGCTAACCGATCTAATGTTTACCCGAAAGGGATTGTTGAGAATGTTTTGGTGCAGGTTAATGAGCTTGTATTTCCGGCCGATTTCTATGTCTTAGACATGAATGATGAGAATTCTTCCAAGTCTACACCTTTGCTATTGGGTAGACCATTCTTGAGCACCGCCACTAACAAAGATTGATGTCCAAAATGGCACCTTGACTATGGAGTTTGATGGTACACTCATCCACTTCAATATCTTTGAGACAAAGAGATACCCTAGTGATGTGAAATCATGTTTTCCCGTGAAAGAGATTGATCCGGGCTAATGAATCTTGCAAAAGCTAAGTCGGGCCGTCGACTTTAAAACAAGCGCTTAATGGGAGGCAACCCATAGGTTTTGTATTTCTTATCCTTTTGCTTTTGTTTTTTATTTTTGTTATTTCTTTTTCTTGTTCCTTATCATGTTAAAATTTCCCACCTTGACTTTACTAGGAGGATTCAATTACATTGAGGACAATGTAAGGTTTAAGTGTGGGGGAGTGGTTAAGCATGTTTTTTCTAAAAAATTACAAAAAAAAAAATTAAAAATTTAAAAAAAAAAAAAAAAAAAAAAAAAAGTTTTACATAAAACCTCCAACTTTTAGAGATTTTAGAGTCACTAGCATACTTCTAGGTATGTTTACATAGAGATTTTGACCGACATAATTGAACTTGGAAATGTTAGAGAACTACATTCGGATTTCTTGCTTGTTTGAGTGTTAAATAATGGATTTAATCATGCCGGTGATGCAAATTTGGTGCAGGGAGAAATGCATTATTAGAGTTGCTGATCAATCATTAGTGGAGACTACCCGTATTCATATCATGTGAGGAACCGACCAGAAATTTTTCCATCTAGTAAAGAGCTTTCTTTTGAGTGTGTGTCACCGTACGTAAATTCCGGGTAGAATGGTGAGCTACCCAACCTCCCACCAATAGAAGCACTACTCTTTGATCTCTTGAGTGCTAATTTTGTCAATCATGAGGGTGACGTCTATAGATGAAAGCTTCCTTCTTGTAGTTCGATTTGCAGTTAGCACCATTCTCTCTCGACAACAACGGATCCATAGAAACACCATCATCATCAACAAGGAGCGACATCAAAATCTACAAGGAAAGTTGAAAAAGTTCAAGGTTTACAAGCAACGAGAAAAAGAGCAAATTTCATATTCAAGTAAAGCAACATACAAATGAGCAGATTTTTACATATATGTTGAAGACTTACAATACAATGAGGTAATTTTATATCCAAGTATGAAGACTTATTTATAAGAGCAAAGAAAAGTAAAAGGTGAGAATTATTGAAGTTTATGATTTTGAGGCGATACAAGTTGTGAAGAATCAAGCGGTAAAATACTTCTTCCACGGCCATGGTTTATTTTGTATTTAATTTCTCTTGTTTTGTTTCAAAAAAAAAAAAAAAAAAAAAAAAAAAAAAACAAATCAAAGTATGTTAATAAGCCGTGGGGAAGGAAAATTTATAAGGAAGTTTCAAGCGACAAGGATTTAAGGTAAAAAGAGTTATAAATTGTTAAGGATTTATGAAATTCGAGAGTTTATCATCAATAGTTGAAACCGAAGACGAAGACCAAGGAGATCAAGACGAGGAGCGGAAGACGTTTCTATTGGATGCCGTGAGAGTGGTGTTATCATAATTGGCGATCGGATGTGAAGGTGAGTAAGTAATCTCATCCTCGATAATAATGGTTGATTTCCTTTCGTAGAGATCGTCTAGAAAAATGGTTTTTCAAAATGTTAAAAGATGTGGGTTTTTAAAAATATTTCGAAGTTGTCCTTCCCACCATTCAACGTGTCGCAGATTTCTCTCTTCATTCCTACCTGCACACATGTGAGAACCATAAAAAAGCCGTCTTTTTGAGTGCAATTATCATAAAATCCTTTTTGGTGAGGCAGAAGTCGAGGCGAAATGCTTATTGATCGTTTCTCAAACACGTATTCTCTCATTATGGTGTGATTATTTCTCACTCAACATTTAAGAACGAGAATATGTTCTTTAGTATTTCTAACTTCTTATTACTAGAATGCAGAAACTCTATGTCCTCATAACTCTTTGGATGCTTGTGACGGTTGAACGCTTTGAAGTTGTGAGTTTTTAGTTTGATTTGCTCGAGGACTAGCAAAGTCTAAGTGTAGAATACATCCTATTTATTATCTATTGTTTATGCTTTCTTTGTTATTTTTCTTGTAAATTATGTATTTTACGCTTGTTTTGAGTTTTATAGCTACTTTGGAGTCGCACGGAGGAAAAGAAGAAGAAATCACCCAATTTGAGCAAAAAGGGCAAAAAGGTCATTTTACAGGCGATTGATATATGGAGCCCGGTCAAGGTTAAGGGCCAACTTTTGGAGAAGTACTAAGGGGCGACCACATGTGTTATAGGGCACTCAATTTGGGGTGTCCCCTAGCCTGTGTAGTGGGGTATCCTTATCCATCCCCTACTTTTAACCCAACCCAGTTCAGTCGAGACATTTCTCCTCTTCTCATTTTCACCCGAAATCGAGATCGAAAACAAAGACAACGGCTGCCATTAAATCCGAGACCAGAAATCGAGAGAGTTTGGAGAGGGATTAATTGGTTTGTTTGCTGCGGCAGATCGAAACCCAGAGAAGATCTGACCGAGAAGAAGTTATTAGAGTTCAAATGGAATGGGTGTTGATGGAGATTCGAATCAGAGAAGAGCAGATAGGGTTTGAGGAGAAGAAGTTGCTCGATCTGTGATGAGCAAACTGAAGGTCGATGAAGAACAACGAGATGGGTTATTGGCGCTGTTGGTGAGAAATGAGTTGAGATGTAATCGAGAGATGGGTTTGTGAGAGATCGACTCGGTGAGAAGAAGTGAGGTGATTGAGATGCGAGATAGAAGAAATCGATCTTTGCAATCGATTCGGGGTAATGGAGATGAAGAAATGTGCGAGAGAAGGAGTTGATGCCATTGTTGGTGGTGAGAAATGGGTTCGAGTAAGCGAGAGATTGATTGGATGTCTTTGGGTTTGAGAAGATGAATTCGATGGCGAGATTTCGGATCGAAGCAACCTAGGTTTGCTAGTTACAGTAAAATCGGTTGAATGAAGACTCGAAAGAAGCAAGCAATTGTGCAAGAATGAGTTTGTATATGAATGTTAGGAATGTTGCAAGAAAGATCGGCTGGAATTGGCCTCGAGAAAGCCTCAAATAAACGAAACTCGGCCGATTTCACACTGCCGTGAGTCAACTCGGCGATGACCGATCCAGTAGATCCAGCTGGCCAGTAAGACCAGTCAGCCACCTAGGGAGCTGACTCAGTGTCTAACTCTCCTCCCCCTTGACCAGGTTGACTAACGGTTGACCCGTTTGACCGTTAGTCCTAACGGTGGACTGACGGAATATTCCGTCGAATATACCAGTGACGGTGAAATTTTCAAGTGGCTGGCGGTGACGGATTCCGGTCAAATTCCGGCCATAATACCGTTTTCCGGCGACCAAAATTCCAGAATTTTTGTGGACTTCTCTCATGGGTGTGAGGACTTGGACTAGGAATTGGATGGAGAATTGGGCTCAAACTTGGAAAGAGAAGATGGAAGATGAGAAATACTTGAATTTGGAAATTGAATTGCTAAAGGAAAAGGATTCTATTCCTTGGAAGATTTGGAGAATATTGAAGCCTATAAATAGAGAAGTTTTCTACATCTTTTTACACATCTCTCTACACACACAACACTTGTGTTTTTGCTTGCTTCTGAAAATTCTTCTTTTTAATTATTTGTGTGAACTTGAAAATTCTCCCTTTAATTATTTTGTGTGAATTTCAAAAACATGAGTAGCTAATTTTCTTATTGATTGAGGATGAATTCCTAGTTCTTAATATATGATTTGAGTTTTGTTTCAATTCTATCTTGAGATTTTTCACATGATTATCGTTTGTTTTTACTAATAGGAATGTTTATTCATTCATGATTGATTGATAGATTGTTTAGAGTGCACGCTAAATTGATTTGTTAATTTGATTTAAAGCTAGTGAAAGTTAGGGGATAAGTAATCGTTTCTTGACTCTTTACATAAGTAGCAAACACGAGACCTTGCGGAGGGATTCCGTGGAGCAATTGTGTGTGAAAACAACGTTAGCAAGTAGACCTTGATCTAAGAGTCTAACTACTAATATTGACCTAATAAGTTCATAAATCTTAATGCGTTTATTTAAATTACATCTAGAGTGATCTACTACTAGGTGGTTTGGTAAATAGAATCCGGTAGTCGAGAACTTCCGTATCCCAGGTGATATAAGGGATTTAGGGGTTTAGCACTGATCTAGCTGCTTTACCTACGGTTGGTGATAATTTGTGACTAATAACAAGTAGAAAAGAACATAACTTGAATCATTGTTTTGCAACGAAGAATGATTCCTTGATCTTATCTCTCTTATTGCTTTCAACTTTATCTTTTAATTGTTTTGTTTATTTTCTTTTGCTTTATACATCCCCCTTTCGTGACAATTTTTACAACTAGAATCTCTTGCTCCTCGTGGGAACGAACTTGACTTCCATTATATTATTTTTAATTGAGTGGAAATATTAATTAATTTGATTGCACCTACGACACGCATCGAACCAAAGGAATTGTTCCAAGTACGTGACTTATTTATAAGTTGGAGGCGTGGGAATACAGACGGAACTAGGTGAACTATAGGTTTAGTTGCTTGGTCTCAACTATACGAAGTTAGGTTTAATTTTGTGTAGCGGCTTAATCCTGAGAGTATTCAATTTTGGACATGGTCCCGGGGTTTTTATACATTTGTGGTTTCCTCATTAACAAAATCTTGTTGTGTTATTTACTTTATATTTCCGCATTATAGTTGTTTTATTATAATTTAAGTAAATTACAAAAACGTTAATTCCTATTTACTTGATAAGCAATCCTATTGTGTTTGGTTAAGTCCGAACCTTTGTATCAAGTAAACATACTTCGTTGTTGTATTGTCTCGATCTCGTATCCGTAGACGATCACACGAAGTGTGAACCGATTATTTGTATTGTCTCGACTCAGTCCATAGACAATTACTTTCGGAGAAAGGACTTATAGGTAGGAAAAGTTTTAGCTTGAGGTATATTTGGGTACCCTCGCCTTTTCAGGTTTGTTTATTAAAGTCTTCGACTTTGGGTCGTAGCAACTCTTAGTTGTGGGTGAGATCAGCTAAGGGAATCAAGTGCGTAGTATCCTGCTGGAATCAGAGACGTAAGGAGCGCAACTGTACCTTGGATCAGTGTGAGATTGATTGGTGTTCAACTACAGTCCAGAACGAAGTTAGTTTGTAGTAGGCTAGTGTCTGTAGCGGCTTAATACAGTGTGTGTTCAATCTGGACTAGGTCCCGGGGTTTTTTTTCATTTGCGGTTTCCTCGTTAACAAAACTTATGGTGTCTGTGTTATTTCTATTCCGCATTATATTTTGTTATATAATTTAAATATCACAGGTTGTGCGTTTAGTTCAATCAATTGGAATATCCAACCTTTGGTTGTTGATTTACATTAATCGACACTTGGATATTGGTCTTTGGTACTTTATACAAGTTATCTCTCTTATATTTAATTAGACTCACAGATTTCTATTTGCTTGAGTAAGAATTAAATCGAGAGATCGAGATAATATAACTCTTTTATATACTTTATTAAGATTGAGTCTAGTTGATTCTCTTGAAAGTATATTGGAGTTAGTCCATACAGATTGCTAAGCGAAATATTGGGTGTGGTTGTTGTACCCCCGCTTTTTCAAATTTTTCAACTTCTTCATTCAATGTTGTAATCATTCCAAGCGAAGCCTCTAGTTTGTCATGGGCTGATGAATGTTATTCTATTCATGTTGATTCTAATAAATCACTGATAAGACAAAAGATCAAGGATATGGTAATAAAAAGCAAAAGATGCGAGAGACTGTCTTCTCTCTCTATTGCTCCTGATGATTCAAGTCAAGAAAAATATCAGTGTCCCAATGGGTTACATACTATTGTGTGTACGGAAAGTTCAGCCTTTTCGGCAGAAGTTTCTTATGATTCAAAATCCAGTTTGGAATGCAAATCTGAGACCGAGATCCTAGAATTTCTGGATAAGTTTGAAGAAATTCACCAGGAAAATATTCAACTAAAAGAATTGTTGAATAAACTTGAGTCATCACTACAGGTGAAACCTCTTGAGAACGACCGTCTTAATGATGAATTTACCAAAACCCTGTTACTAAAAAAAAAGATCAATTTCTCAAGTGTGACCTGCAAAGGTTGTCAGGAAGCTCAGACAAAATTTCAGCAATGTTATTTGGTGAAAAGGCTTTTGGAAACACACAAGGTTTAGGGTTCAAAGGAAAAACTGTAAGCACAACAAATTCGGTTATTCCAACCAGTTTTGGATCAATCAAACCTCAGCGTTGTGATAAACATGAGTCATCTTCACAAAGCAAGCCTCTTATGCTCTGCTCCTTTTGTGGAAATATAAGTCATGTCCAAAGTAAGTGTTGGAGATTCAAGAGGAACTGTAAAAGAATTACCAAACTTCAAAATGACATGCAGAAGATGAATCTGACTCTGGAGAAACAGTCAGAGACGCCTGGGTACAAGAAGAAATACAAAAGAATCAAAGGAAATGTAAAAGAATTAACAAACCTTGAAACGTCACCCTGTGAACACTCTGTTCACTCTATTACTATCTAAACCATAGTAATAAATTGTATCCTTATTTTGGACTTGAAAAATAAGGATTACTTCAAGGTTGATTCAAGTCTTGTAAATCTTTTGTTGAGTTTTTCTGTTCCATTTTGAGTAACTAAATATTTTATTGTTAAAGAGTGGCAATGGATCATGAACCGTGGAGACTTTTTAAAGGTCCTTTAGGGTTTTATTATCCTAGAGTCTATTTATATTCACTTGTGAAAATTACTGTTCTTTACATTCTTTTCTAAAGATACAATCTCATGGCCCCTATAACTAGAGGTACCACGAAAAGAGATGCTATAGAAGCAGTAAATGTGTATCTGTGTGAAGGAATTTCTTCCTCGAAGAAAAGGAAGGAGAAGAACACAAATGATGATCCAGGTTTCTCCTCTAACTCCCTATTGTCTGTTTGTCATTCTGATAATAACTTTAGGGCTATGGTGAAGGATTTCATCGGGAAAAGAAATGATTTAAAATCTCGAATCATTTCTTCTATAAGAGATATCTCTCACTATGAACAAATGTTGTCTCTAACAAAAAACACTCTGCGTGAACTAAAAAGAGAACTTAGTGAGTTAACTGATATTTCTGAAGATTTAGAGGAATTGAATGATCCCATTATCAATGGCTTTTTCAATAATGAGAAGGAATTCTCTGTAGATGCCCTGAGAAAGCTCTACAATGTCTAGTAAATCTTCTTTTAGAGAATTTATTTCTTGTATTTTTAGAAGAATAGCTAGGGTTTGGAATAGCCATTATTGTGAGTACACATAGCTATGTCCAACGATTCTCATCTTCATATTTTTAGATTTATTTATTTAAATTCTAAGTTTTTTGGAAGGTGGTTTTTGCAATTTTAATCTTTATGATTTGATATATTGCAAATTGTTATGGGATATGTTGTTTACGTCCGTGAACCTGTGACTATCCCATACTTGTTCAAAAGTTATCTCTATTATGTGTATGAAAGTATTGATGGAAGATATAATGAACTTATGACATTACAATAGTGAAAGCCTTTTATGTCATTGTTTTGATGGAAGAAAGGATAAAGCTTTTGTTTACAAGGATTAAGTCTATTGTATGTCATTTTGAAAATAGTGATGGAAAATAGGATGAATCCTTGTTTATTCCGCAGTATTGGTCGATCTTCGATCCACATTTTTGTGCATATACTGTGTTGCTCCATAAGATTTCTTATGTTTGAGCATGACCAACTAAATTGATCATTCTCTTGTGGTTATTTTAGTTGTTGCTCTGTAAGTTCTCTTATGTCGAGCATGACCAATTGAATTGATTACTTTTTGTGGTTAATTTGGTTGTGTATTCCAAGTAAATTAATCGTGGGTTTTCTTGTGATTAATTTGGTTGTATTTTCTTTCGATTGAACTAACCATGGGTTCTCTTGTGGTTATTTCAATTGAATATCTTGGATACAAATTCATGTTTTCATGTGATTTGAGTTATCCAAAAGAAATCCTTCTTTTCTTGTAAAAGTAAGGTCGCCTTTGTTATTCCTTCGGGGATAACATTTTATGGGGGAGAGTTCATTTTGAACTTGTGCTTAATTGCCAAATCTTTGTGGGGAGTGTGGCTGTGGAATTGTAGGGGTTATCTTGTATCTTTATTAACTCCTTGATGAATGCATTTATCTTCGGCTTTATGATGGCATCTAAATAAGTTGGTATGGTATTCTATTTTAGTCGTGAACAATTTATATTGACAAAAATGGAGAGAATTAATGTGTAGTGTGATACTACAAATACATATGGTTTACGGATCATTATGTAAGGGGGAGTGGTTTTCATGTTGAGATAAAGTATTGACTAGGGGGGGGGGTGATGAATATCACCATAGTATTGTTGTAAAAGTTGTGATACAATTGGACTTTGATGTTGTGTAATAATACTATGACACTGTATAACAATGATTGAGAGCATTTTGTTTTCTCATTGTTATCGCTACGGATCTTCAACAACTGTGATGCTGAACTTACAACCTTTAGGATCATGGAGTACTTGGAAGTGACGAAGATTTCGAGTCGTGTTGAAGATGCTAAGGAGATCAAGCATTTGGATGAGAAGGTACAATTTTTATCTATTTTGTAATCCATATGTATTGATAGTTTTGTCACTGAAATTGACAAAGGGGAGATTGTTAGAGCACTGCTCGGTCGAACTCGCATGCGTTGCTATCTCAAGCATGTTTGTCAATGTTAGTGATCAAAACTATAAGTCTTGATTCTAGCCTATTTATAGATGTCTTGGACTAGGACATAGATAGTGTAGTTGAGCTTAGATTTCACAGAGTTCATCATTTGAAGACGAAGAACTACTAAGGGGAGCTTGTGGAACTTCTTCGACAAAAGGTATGTGGAGACTGGAACTCATCTATCACTTGGAAAGTCTATTTCTACTATCTCCTATATTGAGACATAAGTCGTGTTACGATATAGTTTTCTCTATACACATTTGAGATTTCGAGGTGAGTATATCGCTTACATATTTCTCGAAATATGTGTTGGTAAGCTTTCACTTCGACCAAGTTCATCTTATATCATGTGAAAATTGCCGAGTAACATCTTACATGGTTTGTGTGATACAATCATTTGATGTAGGCTTGGAATGTTTCGATAATGATTATTTCAATATCTTGAAAGTTGCTTTGATCCTAATAGTGTGTGAAAACGACTATTGTCATTATAGAAGAATGTTTCAATGATTGAAATAAAGAGTTGAGAGTGTAACCATGTTTGGATATAAGCATATATAGTGTGTTCGCACATTAGTGTATAAATCCATAAACCGGGAGTCAAGAGTATGCATATGTGTGTACGAAATTGGTAAAGGAGACAGGTTAAGTATACTGGCGGAAGTTTTCAAACCGAAAATTTCTGTTGAGTTTGGAAACTAAACAAACTCAAATCCCGTACGCATACTGGCGGAAGTTCTCGAACCGAGAATTTCTGCTGAGTTTGGTTTTTGACAAACTCTTAACTAGTTTGTACGCATACTGGCGGAAGTTTTCAAACCGAGAATTTCTGCTGAGTTTGGAAACTAAACAAACTCAAATACCGTTGCTTAGGTACGCATATCCATGCACATACTTAAGCTGGTTACTTTGTCAAATCGGTCAGTTCATGAACTTAAACATTTAAATCATAAGGAATGCAATCTTTGCAAACCGTGGCTATAATGTTCATGATTGATTCAAGTGAGTCGAAACCGATTTGGTTTCGATTGTGTTTTCTATACAATTGAGCAAGTCTTTAACTAGTTTCATTTGAGTCATTTGAACTAGTTATGGTTAAGATTAATAAGGTTGATATGAGAGTAATCATATAAAGCTAACCTCGGTTAACTAATTGTGAATCAACAAGGTGTACATGTTTAGGTACGGTTACATAAACCTAAATGAGGGTACATTTCATTTGTGTGTAACAAGCTAAGTTTGATCTAACGGTTGAAAGATATTAGCTTAGGAGAATTAGGTTTTTCATCAAACGGTGAATATTGAATGCTTTGTTACCAAGGTAACTTAGATTGCAAACCCTGATTTGAAAACTATATAAAGGAGAACTCTAGCAACTGGGAAACCTAATCCCCACACCTCCTGTGTGTTACTAGTTGCATAACTAGAGTCGATTCTCCTTTAACCTTAGGTTTCTTCTCGAGACCACAGTAGGTTAACGACTTGAAGACTTCATTGGGATTGTGAAGCCAGACCCAACTATTATCTTTGTAGTTGCGTGATCTGATCTTGTTGTTTCTATCCTGTTGAGTGCAATTGAAATAATTGGTTCGAGATTTTATATCTCCGATAGGCAAGATAAAAAAGTAATCACAAACAACTTCGTCTCATCGTTTGTGATTCCATAATATCTTGTTTCGCTAGTCGATTAAGATTATTATGAGGTGATTGATAATTTTAGGCTGTTCTTCGGGAATATAAGTCCGGGTTATCAATTGGTCCATGTTCACCTTGATTTATCAAAAGACGGAACAAAAACTCTTAGGTATTTCTGTGGGAGACAGATTTATTCAATCCTATAGACTTTTCTGTGTGAGACAGATTTGTCTATCAAGTATTCGACTTTGGGTCTTAGCAACTCTTGGTTATGGGTGAGATCAACTAAGGGAATCAAGTTCGTAGTATCCTGCTGGGATTCGAGACGTAAGGAGCACAACTGTATCTTGAATCAGTGTGATATTGATTAGGGTTCAACTACAGTCCAGTCTGAAGTTAATTAGTAGTAGGCTAGTGTCTGTAGCGGCTTAATATAGTGTGGTGTTCAATCTGGACTAGGTCCCAGGGTTTTTCTGCATTTGCGGTTTCCCCGTTAACAAAATTCTGGTGTCTGTGTTATTTCTTTTCCGCATTATATTTTGTTATATAATAGAAATATCATAGGTTGTGCGTTAAGATCAATCAATTAGAATATCCAACCTTGGTTTGTTGATTTACATTGATTGGCACTTGAATATTGGTCTTTGGTACCGTTCAAGTTACTCCTCATATATTCAATCAGGCTCGTAGATTTCTATTTGCTGATTGCGGATTGAATTAAGAGTTAGAGATATTAAACTCTTTGATATACTTTACTCTAGATTGAGTCTGACTGTCTAGTTGATTCTTTAGAAAATGTATTGGAGTAAGTCCTCTCAGATTGCCAAACGAATTGTTGGGTGTGGTTGTTAGACCCCCGCATTTTCAGGTATCACTGATTTCCTTTACTCTCTTGACCGTAGACACTCCATGTTCGTGAGTTAGAACACAAACTTTTCGATCAACAACCCGAGCAAGTTGTCTAGCTTTGACACAGTCCATGATGAGCTTTTTTGATTCCGTATCATAATATTTTGATTTGCAAGGATTTTGGCCTGACCATCTAAGAGTTGGTTTATTTGCAGTTGAAGATTTGCAAACTCGACCTTTGAATCGTTCTGAAAACGAATTAAATCCTTGACAGATTCACCCATCCAGGAGTTGTGTTCCTTCCTTGCAAGCATCTTCTTCAGAACCAGCTCTTGAACTAAATCACATCCTTGAGTGTCTTCCTCCATATCAAGATGCACAATCTCTTGAGATTTTGCAGAGTTCTCCATATAATTTTTGTTAGGGATGGATTAATACAATATAAGATGTATATGTATTAAGAGAAGACACTTATCATTAAGGAAACCCTATGAACTCACAGGAGTATGACACGGGCGTTCACGGACCGTTCACAAAAGAATGATGGATTTTAACTAAATCCAGTAAGAGGAAAAACACAAAGTTTGTCAATATTGCTCAATAATCCATTAAATTAGAGCCTGAGTCATGAAAAAGACTTGCATAACTTTGATTGATTGACAAAAGAAAAAAACACACAAAGATGTACAACAAATCTTGAGACTTTCATAGTCATCATCCTTGTACCTCTCAAGATAGATTCAAGGATGAGGTTACCTAGAGTTAGGTAAAGGAGTGAGAAGTGATCTCACTGCCAAACATGGGAGAAGGGTTGTACAGGTTGTTTGACCGTTTTACTTGTATATTCCCTTCTTTCCATCGATTATAACGTATTCCATAGGAATTAGTCATAAACCCTTTCAAAAGTCCATCTAAGGATTTTTCTGAGGACTGAGTCTAGGACCTCTAGAAATAGGTTCCAGAAAAGGGAATTTGGAGGATTTCCATTTTCTTGATCTAGACTTACCAGACTTGTTCTTATAAACATAGGGAAAGTCTTCATTAGTGGCACAAGAGTTTATACCGTAATGAGGAACATGCAACCTGTGATGATTTCTTGAAGACAGATTATTTTTATAAGATTTCTGGTATTCTGTCGGCAAGAGATTCACTGTAGATGTCGTCAGATGATTTACTCCATTGATAGTAGAAAGAAGCAAATTATGGTGATTAGAAATTTGTTTCCTCCTGGCAAAACAATGAAAAGCATAGTGATTCTTTTTCCCACAGAAGGACAAATATCGTGGATTTGAGACATGATTTACTTGACCCAATACTTTTGCCTGCACATGCAAATTTTGCAAGTGCTTCACCGTAGGTAATTCCTTGGAGGAATTTTTCTTTACGCTAGGTAAAACCTTGTGAGTATCAGGAGAAGGTGTAGAAGATGACTTAATCATCAAGACAGAGTTTTCCTTTTTCAAGGTGTTACACTGTTCTCGGGCAAGTTGAAGAGATGCAACAAGTTTCCCCTTTTCAACACGATAGTTGTTTATTTCTGATGAATGAGCCTTGACTAAACGCTTTTCTCAAATTGAGTCTTCTCTAACAGTATCTTCAAGAGAACTAATCTTTTCACGCTGTAGAGTAGTTTCTTGAACCAATTGTTTGATGTTGTTAGAGAGGGATTCAATGAAGATATAGAGTTCACGTTCCCTGTCAAGGGATTTCTCAAATTCATCAATAAGCTGATCATTTTTTTCTTCAAGAATCTTAATTTTAGAAGATTGAAGGTCAGCACAGTTTTTTAATGATCTGGTGAGTTCCATTTCAGATTCTGGCATGAGCTCACAAAACTTGTTTTTCCCTCGGGATTCGGAAGAATCTACTAAGGAGCTATCATTTGAGGCAAACCCAAGTTTTTTGTTGTAATCAGAATCTGTGGAAGATATATCGATATGCGTTAACTTGTGAGATACTTCTTAGGTCCTCAGAACACAGATTGCTACAAACAAAAAATTATGAGGTCTTTAATGTGTTTGCCTGCTCTGATACCAATTGAAAATGCGGGGGTCTAAAAATCACACCCAACAATTCGTTTGGCAATCTGAGAGGACTTACTCCAATACACTTTCTAGAGAATCAACTAGACAGTCAGACTCAATCTAGAGTAAAGTATATCAAAGAGTTTTAATATCTCTGTTTCACAATGTAATCAGCAAATCAAACAGATAGAAATCCGCGAGCCTGATTATTATGTGAAACAACTTGAACTGCACCAAAGAACAATGTTCAAGTATCAATCAATGTAAATCAACAACCAAAGGTTGGATATTCTAATTGATCGATCTTAACGCACAACCTGTGACATTTCAATTATATAACAAAATATAATGCGTAAAATAAATAACACAGACACCAGAATTTTGTTAACAAGGAAACCGCAAATGCAGAAAAATCTCGGGACCTAGTCTAGATTGAACACCACACTGTATTAAGCCGCTACAGACATTAGCCTACTACCAATTAACTTCGGACTGGACTGTAGTTGAACCCTAATCAATCCCAAACTGATTCAAGGTACTGTTGCGCTCCTTACGTCTCTGATCCCAGAAGGATACTACACACTTGATTCCCTTAGTTGATCTCACCCACAACCAAGAGTTGCTAAGACCCAAAGTCGAAGACTTGATAGACAAATCTGTCTCACACAGAAAAGTCTATAGGATTGAATAAATCTGTCTCCCACAGAAATACCCAAGAGTTTTTGTTCCATATTTTGATAAATCAAGGTGAAAAGGAACCAATTGATAACCCGGACTTGTATTCCCGAAGAACAGCCTAGAATTATCAATCACCTCACAATAATCTTAATCGACTAGCGAAAGAAGATATTGAGGAATCGCAAACGATGAGACGAAGGTGTTTGTGATTACTTTTCTATCTTTCCTATCAAAAATCTCGAGTCAATTATTCCAATTGTACTCAACACGATAGAAACAGCAAGATCAGATAAAGCAACTATAAAGATAATAGTTGGGTCTTGCTTCACAATCCCAACGAAGTCTTCAAGTCGTTAACCTACAGGGTCTCGAGAAGAAATCTAAGGTTAAAGGATAATCGACTCTAGTTATGCAACTAGTAACACACATGAGGTGTGGGGATTAGGTTTCCCAGTTGCTAGAGTTCTCCTTTATATAGTTTTCAAATCAGGGTTTGCAATCCAAGTTACCTTGGTAACAAAGCATTCAATATTCACCGTTAGATGAAAAAACTGATTCAACCGATCTAATATCTTTCAACCGTTAGATCGAACTTAGCTTGTTACACACAAATTAAATGTACCCTCATTTAGGTTTATGTAACCATACCCAAACGAGTACACCATGTTGGTTCACAAATAGTTAACCGAGGTTAGCCATATGATCACTCTCATATCAACCTTATTCATCTCAACCATAACTAGTTCAAATGACTCAAATGAAACTAGTTAAAGAGTTGTTCAATTGCTATATTCTCATGGATTATATAAGAACACAATTGAAGAAAAATCGGTTTGATTCACTCGAATCAATACATGAACATTATATCCACGGTTTGCAAAGATTGCATTCCTTATTGTTTAATGTTTAGGTTAACGTATAACCCAATTTAGAAAAGTAACACACTTAAGTATGCGTACAGGTATGCGTACTTAAGTAACCGGATTTGAGTTTGTTTTAGTTTTCGAACTCAGCAGAAATTCACGGACGTGAACTTTCCACCAGTACGCGTATGGGTACGCGCACTTTAGGTAACCCGATGAGTTTGGTTTTGGTTTTCAAACTCAGCAGAAATTCAAGGACGTGAACTTCTGACAGTATGTGTACTTGTACGCATACTTACCAGTCTCCTACAACCTTTTTGTATACACACAAGTATGCATACTTTAGGTTCCCGGTTTTGGACTTATACACTAATGTGTGAACACACTATGCTTATATCCAAAGATGGTTACAAGATTCTAAACTCTTTATGTTAGAGCATTGCTCGGTCAAACTCGCATGCGTTTCTATCTCAAGCATGTTTGTCAATGTTAGTGATCAAAACTATAAGTCTTGATTTCTAATCTACTATAGCTAAGTCTCAGACTAGGATAGAAAGTGTAGTTGAGCTCAAGAACTTCATGGCAATCATCATACAAGACGAAGAACTACTCAAGGAACTGGTGGAACTTCATCGACTAAAAGGTATGTGGAGACTTGAACTTATCTATCACTCAAAAGTCTATCTACTCTATCTCCTATCTTGAGACAAAAATCGTTTTGTTGTATAGACTTTGATTATACACATTTGCTATTTCAAGCCGAGTTTATCTCGCCTATCTATTTCTCGAAATATGTGTTGGTAAGCTTTTGCTTTGGCCATGTTCATCTTTACCTAGTGACGAAAGTCATGTTATGTTTCAATCACTTTGAAAATGGCTTTGACGAAAAATGGTTTGTGAATAACAACTATATAACGTCCTCTAAGAATGTTTCAATGATTGAAATGAGAGTTTAGATTATATAACCAATGTTGGATATAAGCATTGTGTGGAAACACATATATGTATAAATCCTTTTTCCTTGGACCGAAGTTTGCGAACTTTGTTGATCAAGAGAACCGGAACAAGAGCCGTGAACTCAGTCCGCGAACTGGCGGAAGTTCTCGACCCGAGAAATTCTGCTGGACTTTGAGAACTCCTTCCGGGAACTTAAGTCCGCGAACTAAGTCTGCGAACTTAAGTTGGTTATATCTAAAAACGATTGTTTGTGAACTTATATTTATATTAACTAAGGCATGTTAAATGCAAACCGTGGCTATAAAGTTCATGAACCGATTCGAGTGAATCAAATCGTTTTTGCTTCAATTGTGTCTTGTGTAGTTACATAAGATTTCCTTGCAATTGAACAACTCTCTAACTAGTTCATTTGAGTCATTTGAACTAGTTATGGTGAAGAAGAATATGGTTGATATGAAAGTGCTCATATGGCTAACCATTTGGTTAACTATTGTTGAACCAACAAATGTACATGTTTGGGTACGGTTACACAAACCTAAAATCGTGCATTTCATTTGTGTGTAACAAGCTAAGTTTTCGATCCAACGGTTGAAAGATATTAGCTTGAATCTAATCAGGTTTTCATCTAACGGTGAATATTGAATGCTTTGTTACCAAGCTAACATTGATTGCAAGCCCTGATTTGACAGATTATATAAGGGAGAACTCTAGCAACTGGGAAACCTAATCCCCACACCTTCCGTGTGATACTAGTTGTATTATCTAGAGTCGATTCTCCTTTAACCTTAGGTTTCTTCTTGAAAACCAGGTTAACGACTTAAAGACTTCATTGGGATTGTGAAGCCAGACCGATACTACTTTCTCGTAGTTGTGTGATCTGATCTTGTTGATTCTATCATTTTGAGTACAATCGTAACGATTGGCTTGAGATTAATATCTTCGATAGGCAAGATATAAAAGTAGTCACAAACATCTTCGTCTCATCGTTTGTGATTCCACAATATCTTCTTTCGCCGCGTCGATTAAGATTATTGTGAGATGATTGATAATACTAGGCTATTCTTCGGGAATATAAGTCCGGGTTATCAATTGGTTCCTGTTCACCTTGATTTATCAAAATACGGAACAAAACTTGTAGGTATTTCTGTGGGAAACAGATTTATCTATTATTGTAGACTTTTCTGTGTGATACAGATTTGTTTATTAAAGTCTTCGACTTTGGGTCGTAGAAACTCTTAGTTGTGGGTGAGATCAACTAAGGGAATCAAGTGCGTAGTATCCTGCTGGGATCAGAGACGTAAGGAGCGCAACTGTACCTTGGATCAGTGTGAGATTGATTGGGGTTCAACTACAATCCAGACCGAAGTTAGTTTGTAGTAGGCTAGTGTATGTAGCGGCTTAATACAGTGTAGTGTTTAATCTGGACTAGGTCCCGGGGTTTTTATGCATTTGCGGTTTCCTCGTTAACAAAATTCTGGTGTCTGCGTTATTTCTATTCCGCATTATATTTTGTCATATAATTGAAATATCACAGGTTGTGCGTTTGAAACAATCAATTGGAAATCCGACCTTTGGTTGTTGATTGAAATTGATTGATCCTTGAACATTGGTCTTTGGTACCGTTCAAGTGATTTCTCTTGTATTCAATTAGACTCGCAGATTTCTATTTGCTTGAGAAAGAATTGAATCAAGAAAGAGAGATATAACTCTTTGATATACATTTTATAGATTGAGTCTTGTTGATTCTCTTAAAAGTATATTGGAGTTTGTCCATACAGATTGCTAAGCGAAATATTGGGTGTGGTTGTTGTACCCCCCCTTTTTCACATTATTTCAATCATTGAAACATTCTTCTGTAATGACAATATCCGTTTTCACATACTATTAACATCAAAGCAATTTTCAAGATATTGAAATAATCATTATCGAAACATTCCAAGCCTAAATCAAATGATTGTATCACACAAACCATGTAAGATGTTACTCAGCAATTTTCTCATGATATAAGATGAACTTGGTCGAAGCGAAAGCTTACCAACACATATTTCGAGAAATATGTAAGCGAGATATACTCAGCTCGAAATCTCAAATGTGTATAGAGAAAACTATATCGTAACACGACTTATGTCTCAATATAGGAGATAGTAGAAATAAACTTTCCAAGTGATAGATGAGTTCAAGTCTCCACATACCTTTTGTCGAAGATGTTCCACAATCCCCCTTAGTAGTTCTTCGTCTTCAAATGATGAACTATGTGAAATCTAAGCTCAACTACACTATCTATGTCCTAGTCCGAGACATCTATAAATAGGCTAGAAATCAAGACTTATAGTTTTGATCACTAACATTGACAAACATGCTTGAGATAGCAGCGCATGCGAGTTCGACCGAGCAGTGCTCTAACATGATGTGCATCAAGGTATTGGTCTGGCGGTTTACAGCGTGCGGCGTGCAACACGTCCGTTATGAGAAAGTGTCAAGAAATGCGGACAATTAGTGGCAGGAGAGAAGTAGTGGGTGTAAACCGACCCATCTTCCCTCATAGTGGGACGTGGTTTTCAATATTTTTACACGATCCCCACTTCTCCATCACTCAACTACTTCCACTTCCTATGAGATCAGGGTGCGTTCAACTATGATTTATATAAAAAATGTTTTCAACCTATTTCAACCATCAACGGTTATCAACACAAGTATCCATAAAACACCAAGAACTTATATCTTACATGGCGCAAGCAAGTTCCACATTCTGATACAAGTCATATACATCCACACCTTCAGAATTAACCATTCTGATCTCAACACCTTCTTCGCTTCCCTCCCTAAGATCAACCTTCTCTTTCATATTGTGACCGAAGCAAGACTGGAACGACCATTTCTTGGTTTAGGCCAGAATTATACAGATTGATCTCTCGAATCTAAAGTACTCCCATGCAGTACATTTGTTTAGGGTTTAGATTCGTTTCTCGGTGGCACACCCAAATTTACCATTTCCAGCAGAATCAATTTTTACCCCAAAACAACTAGCGACCACAGTGGGAGATTAATCTCTCGGTTGTAATCCCAATTTTAACAAAGATGGTTGGTCTTAGGACTAATTCAACAACTCCAAACTCCGATCAGAATCCTTCAAATGGTAATGTTTCTCCTCCCAGTGCTCTATCTGAGTTGGCATGAGTACAGGAGATCCACACAGGAACATGGACCCGATGAAAGTGACGATAAACAACATACTAAATTTCCTCGTCAGGTTGACATCATATTTGAGCGGCGCCTCCGTTCCAGAAATTCCAGCACTGAGGGCTAACCCCTCAACTAATGATCATCCTCAAGTCAACAATTTCACTACTAACCAGAGGCCGGTGGACCAAAAAACAGCTTCTTTAGTGGAGAGTTTATGTGAGATTCTACACCTCTCAAAGAACCAACGAGCGGAGACGTTTGCTGAAATCAATCAGATAGCTCTAGACACACGCTTGGCTCCTTCGCGTCCAGAAGCCTCAAGAATATCAGAGATGTCCATAAACAGTGTTACGTTTACTAAAGACGACATGATGGCAGAAGAAGGTCATAACAGAGTCATGCATGTTACTGCACGCATCAAGGATTCAGAGTTCAAAAGGGTTCTCATCAATACGGGAGCATCCTCAAATGTTGTTCCTCTTAAAACTCTCAGAACAACCAAGGTTCGGCCAAACAAGATTGTACGGCAGCCTACTGTGATGACAAATTTCGAAGGAAACCAAACTAGAACGTATGGATACATCTATCTGAATCTATCAGTAGGGCTTGTCCAGTCGAAGGTGATAGAGAAGGAGCCAGACTACCATATGATACTGGGAAGACCGTGGCTTCACGATAATAAGATCATCCCCTCAACATATCACCAATGCCTGAAAACTATGTTGAATGAAGAAGTCGTTCGCATTCCTGCATCACTGTCTCCTTAAGCACCAATTTGTGGCGTGGAACTATTTGAGCCAAAGGAAAACTCACAAGACTCGTTATGCAAGGTTTACTACACTCCACTCCCTACATGTACGTCGATCGAGGAGGAAGACCGGATAGCATCACTGAACAAAGAGACCGAATCCCACAGCGCACCTCTGATGACAGGACACGCCAATTCTTCTTCATCCAACAAAGACTCGGTTCATCTTCATACCAAGAGGGAGCGCACTTTTGTGGCGAGTCGTGATGGAAAAGGGAAAACTGTATACCTGCGTCGTTGTTAGCAATTAATAGGGGAGAATACCGCCAAGTCTCTCCGCCCAATAGAATGCAACTATAATGACAAACTACAAGAATAAGAAGTACCAGACGCTCCACGGCAGTTGCAAGACGGCACCGACTCCACTACAGATGAACTCGAAATTGTCAACATCGGAAATGAAGAATCTCCAAGGCCTGTCTCCATCAGTTCAGCTCTACGTGCAGATGAACGCACGAAACTTGTGAATCTTCTTAAGGAGTATCAAGACATATTCGAGTGGACATACGAGGAAATGCCCGTCCTGGACAAAAAATTGGTCACTCATCATCTACATATAATACTTGGATCCAAGCCAGTCAAGCAATCTCCAAGACAGTTCAGGAATGATGTGGAGGAACAAATTAAGACTGAGATTCAGAAGTTACTAGCCGCCGGCTTCATCAAGCCCATTCAACATCCTACATAGCTAGCCAATGTAGTTCCCATAAAGAAGAAAAGCGGTCAAATTAGGTGTTGCGTCGATTTCAGAGATCTGGACAAATGCTGCTCCAAGGACGACTTTCCCCTTCCCAACATTGACATGTTAGTAGATGCTACCAGCGGACATGGCATGTTCTCCTTCATGGATGGGTACAACGGCTACAACCAGATAAAGATGTATGAGCACGACGCAAGTAAGACAGCTTTTAGAACTCCTCTTGGAAACTTTTATTATACTGTGATGCCTTTCGGTTTGAAAAATGCTGGTCCTACTTATCAATGCGCTAAGACTACAATTTTCCATGACATGATGCACAAGAAGGTTGAAGATTACGTAGATGACATAGTAGTCAAATAAAATACTTGAGCATCCCATACAGACGTGTTACGGCAAGTGTTCGTAAGGTGTCGTGAATACAAACTGAAAATGAACCCTTTGAAATGTGCTTTTGGGGTCTCTTCTGGCAAATTTCTGGGATTCCAAGTAACTTCTGAAGGAATCAAGGTTGACCCAACCAAGACCTAAGCTATCCTCACAATGCCTCCTCCGCGAACTGTGAAAGAACTCAAGAGCTTCATGGGCAAGGTAAACTACATTCGGAGTTTTATACCTGGTTTAGCCCAGCTTATCGCTTCATTCACCCCCTTGCTGAAAAGGGAGCAAGCTTAATTTGGACCACGCTGCAACAAGAATCCTTTCAAAAGATCCAACAAATATTGTCATCACCAGCTGTTATGAAATCTCCCATACAAGGAAGACCGTTGTTTCTCTACACTGCTTCCAGCGATGCTGCTGTTGGGGCCCTCCTTGCTCAAGAAGACGATGAAGGGATTGAAAACCATATATACTACTTCACTCGTACTTTAAGAGACGCTGAACTCAGGTATCCTAAGGCAGAAAAAGCGTGTCTATCCCTAGTTCACGCTATTCAGAAGTTTAGACACTACCTGCTGTCGAACAAAGTGGTGCTGATAGCTAAAGCCGATCCTGTCAAGTTCTTGCTCTCAAAACCGGCCTTGATAGGCAGGCCGTCTAAATGGCTACTCCAAATGTCGGAGCTCGACATAACATGCACTCCTCTGAGGGCTTTTAAAGGACAAGCGGTAGCAGACTTACTAGCAGCGTTCCCAGGAGAAGGTACTACCGCACTGCACGAAGACCTTCCTGGAGAGTTTCCAGAAATCTCTTTTTTTCAAAGAGGAAGCGTGGCTATTGTATTTTGACGGTTCTTCTACCCCTAGCAGTAATACTGGAGGAGCGGGTGTAGTTCTAGTGTGTCCAACTGGTGAAGTCATTTCACATTCGTTCAAGATGGACTTCCAGTGCACCAACAGTTCAGCGGAATACGAAGCTTTCCTCATATGACTGTCACTAGCCAAACAAGCAGGAGCCACACACCTGGAAGTAAGAGGCGACTCGAAACTGCTGGTCAACCAGATGAACGGAGTATACTCACTCAAAGAGGTAACACTAGCCCTTTATAGAGCTGAGGCGCAAAAGCTATTGAATTATTTCGCTGATGCAACCATAATTCATATTGGCCGAAACAACAAGTACGTCTATTGCCTAGCTACATTAGCTTCGAAATTTCAATTCGAGGGTTTGGAAAAGACTTTGACGGTGAAGAGACGGACCGTGGCATCATCACAACCCAAAGATACTGAAACCGACGATTGGAGAACTCCGATTATTCAAGAACTTAACAATCCGCTTTCTCAAGGAAATGTCAGTCTTAAAACCCTAAAAAACTTTACATGCTCCATGGAGTGTTATACCACAGAAACTTCGATGGATCCCTGTCGAGATGTCTTACCGATGAAGAAGCACAACTAAAACTTAATCGCGTTCATGGTGAAATCTGTGGGTAAACTTTAGTGGTGACTCTTTACCGACGTCTTCAACGCCTCGGATACTACTGTCCGAATATGGAGACCCAATATCGAACGCTCCAAGGGTCTTACTCCAATTTTCAAGCGCCACCACATCAATTGAAAGTTATTAACATTGGCTATGTTGGGGACTGGCGAGAACCGTACATCAACTCGACGGTGTGTTGCCTGCTAACAAGAAGGATGCAACCAAGATGAAGCAAAGATCCAAAAGATTCGTATTTCATGAGGGAATCCTATACCGCAAGAGCTTTGGAGGGGACCTGTTACGATGTTTGGCAAAGTCTGAAATCCCGACTATGTCGAAAGAGACACATGAAGGTGAACACCAAGGGAAAAAGAATTTATTCCTCCAGGTGCATGAAAGGTATTACTGGTCAACCATGGAGGATGATGCAGCAACATTTGTGTAGAAATGCCATGAATGTCAAACTCACGGGAATCTCATTCACACGCCTTGTACTCCCGTTCATTCAGTAAGTAGTCTGTGGCCTTTCTACAGCTGGGGACTTGATATTATTGGAAAAATCAATCCACCATCGTCGAAGCAGCACGAGTATATCATAACCGCGATGGAGTACTTTACCAAATGGGTCGAAGTTATTCCTCTCCGAGGAACCACTGAAGTGACTATTGCAGCATTCTTTAAGGAATACATCATTTGTCGGTTCGGCGTACCTAAGCACAACATTACTGATAATGGTAATCCCTTTGCCAACAAGCAAGTACGAGAGCTTATTGAAGAATATGGACTTAGGAAAGTCCTCTCTACTCCTTACTACCCTCAGGGGAATGCGCAAGCCGAAAGCACCAACAAGACTTTGATTCGGATTCTCAGTCGAACGGTTCATGATAACCCCAGGACGTCAATTGCCTATGGCACTGTGGGCATATCGGTAGGCACCTAGGAGCTCTACCGGAGTTTCTCCTTATTCACTTGTAGGAATCTATTTCCTTATCTAAGAATAATACCTTTCTAGGTATATTTATTTATCTAGGAATAATTCCTTTTCTAGAAAGAATTCCTTGTCTAGGTATATTTTCTATGAAGTATTTCCTCATCTAGGAATACTTCCTTACTTTGGTTTGGTTTCCCAAACCTTCTAGGAATATTTTCCTTCTGTAGGAATACCGCTCCCTCATAAATTATAATTCTATCCTCAATCCGTCTTGAGGATCACTAGTTCCCAGAGAGATAAAGATACACATGTATCATGCTCCCCCCCCCCCCTCTCAAGCACTTGAACTCATGTGAAAGTTATATTTGGAAGTTAGGGAACCCGAGAGTTCCTTTCACCCTGCTGAACCATCTCTCTTTGCTGGAAACTTGACCTTGACGTCTTATTTGAAAAGCATCCATAACTCATTTTCTTGTCTTAGTAAATCTTCGATCCATAACACAATCTTGTTCGAGCGGTTCTTCTTCTTCTTCCTCGTTCTTTTCTTCAAAAAATACCATATGAAAACATAGTCTTTTTCTTCGTCTTTGGCTTGGTTGTATAAGACTTCATGTCTGTTTGTAGCGCATCCACCTTATCTTTCGTAGTTTGTGGTTCGCTTTGCTTAGGATCATCAACTGACTTTCCCATCTTTGGTTATCTTGTTCTTTAAACGTTTTCTTGCTTCTCGAGTAACTCACCAAGTTGTTTGTAGAGAGATCTAGTGAAGACCATAAACCACAGGAATCTTTCCTAAAAGAAACGAACCTTGATCTGATACCAACTTGATACGTATTGATCTCTGTACCATGGTGACTATTATTATAGAGGCGGAATTCAGAATAATAATAGACGAAAACTAGAAAATAGAACACACTAGAAACCAGATTCGAAGAAAATATCTTCTCTAGATTATGAACAAGAAAACTATTACAATTCTCTCTTTGTTACGCTCACAATCTCTCTAAACAGTGGATCAACCTTAAACTGTTTTGCTAAGTTTGTTTTTACAATAATTAATTGCCTCACAAACTTATTTCTAGGTATGTGTGCTAAACCTCCTTTTTTAGGTGTCAAACCACACTCCTGGATCTAGGTGTGTCTGTATCAAAAACCACACTCTAGATGTCTTATCTATGAGCTAAACATCTCTATCTATAGCTTTAAAGGTTTCCAAAACCTCTTAGTTATCTATTTCCTTATATAAGAATAATATTTTTTCTAGGTATATTTCTTTATCTAGGAATAATTCTTTTTCTAGAATGAATTCCTTATCTAGGTATATTTCCTTATTTAGGAATATTACCTTATCTAGGAAGTATTTCCTCATCTAGGAATACTTCCTTACTTTGGTTTGGTTTCCCAAACCTTCTAGGAATATTATCCTTATGTAGGAATACCACCTTAAATCAGTAATCCCTTATAAATTACAATTCTATCCTCAATCCGTCTTGAGGATCACTAGTTCCCGGAGAGATAAAGATACACATGTATCACTTACTCTCCGGCCCTCTTCTTCTTTGCAACTAAGTTTTCAAGCTTATAGAATGTTGATTGGGCCGGTGATCCAACTGATTGACGTTCCACTAGTGGTTATTGTGTTTACTTAGGATCGAATATCATTTCTTGGAGTGCTAGAAAACACAAAACAGTTTCTAAATCCAGTACCAAAGCTGAATATCGAGGGCTTGCCATTGCTACCGCTGAGCTCATGTGGATTGAGTCTTTAATCAAAGAACTTCAAATTCCGGTTTGCACTCCTCCTGTTTAGTGGTGTGACAATCTTGGTGCTGCCTATCTTACTATCAATCCTATCTTTCATGGTCGCACTAAACACATTGAAATTGATTATCATTTTGTTCGCGAAAGGGTTCAACGTGGTCAACTAATCGTTCGCTTTGTTTGCTCTAAGGATCAGATTGCCGACGTCTTTACTAAACATCTTTCAAGAGATCGTTTCTCTTTTCTATGCTCTAAGCTTATTGTGTCTCCTCACCCTCTTAGATCGAGGGAGGGTGTTAGAGTTTAGGAAACTTTTGTTTTTGGTTCCTACTGAAACTGTAGTTTTTGTTTATAGTTTCGAGTCGTATTAGTTATGTCTTGTACAACAAGTGTATGTTTTCCTGTACATCAAGTTATGTAAACACATATATATATACACATCTTCTTCTCTGGTTTTCTCAAGTTGAGAAACCTATTTTATTTTAAAACTTGTCTGATTTGTTTGATGGTGTGAGGATTTACTTTTAAGATTCATTTTTTGGATAAAGATAAAAGTGATTCCCTTTTTCCTATTGGTTCAGAGAAATTTATTTAAAAATAATAACTAAAAATAATAGCCAAAATAATATTTGGAAATAACCCTATAGCATAGCTCAGTGGTATCCATCAACTCCAGTAAGGAGGAAGTCAGGGGTTCAATCCCCGCCGCCGTAAAGGTTTGTAATAGATTAGTTGTATAGTGGGTTTAGCGGTGTTGGGTCTGGAAGTGGGGCCAGTCCAACTGGCTGGGTTCAGGTAGGGGCCTAGGTCTGGCTTTCGCGTATCAAAAAAAAAAAACCTAATTAATTAATAATAATATAATAATAACCGGGAGAAGCTCTCTTATGGCAACACAACCGGGAGAAGCATGCTATGGACTTTCTTAAAGCTATTCCTATTGCCGGGTTGAATCAAGCAGTTGGGCCAAGACAATTTATCGTTGTGCTTCAATACCGCTTAGGCATACCCTTCTTTGAAGCTGGGAGTTTGTGTTCTATCTGTGCAAGACCTATGGACCAATACGGTGATCATGCAATACATTGTGCGAGTGAAGTGGGTATCAAGTTCAGGCATGATATGGTTAGGGATGGCTTTGCTGACATGTGCTACAAAGCTGGAGTGGCTGCAAGGAAAGAAGTTTCTTTGGGATTTCTCGCCAACAGTGCCAAATCTTTGAAGCCCTCGGATGTCCTTGTCTATAACTGGATAGATGGTAAAGATGTTTGCTTTGACGTCACAGGAGTCTCTCCGTTTACAAGTGCTAGATTTCGCTCCTTTACTCCAGGTCATGCCATTTCAGCCGCCGTGTCTCGTAAGGTGCATAAATATCAAGAAATTTGTGCAAGACACGGCTATGTCTTTCATGTTTTATCCTTTACTACCTTAGGTGAATTAAGTGACGACACTGTCACTTTTCTTAAGAGGTTGAAGAACTGCCTTGTTAGATATGACGCCAATCATAAAATTGGTAGTTCTCTTTTTCATAGATTAGGTATTATTATCCAAAAGGGAGTTGGCGCCCAGCTTGTGGCTAGGCTTCCAACACACCATGTGTAATTCTTGACTCGTTTTGCTTCTTTATAATAATAATAATAAATAATAATAATATGATTTCAGGTGACTTTCCTCTACTGTGGTTAAAAGCTGAACAAAGCTCTCTTTTTAGAGCTTCTGGCCCACCGGGAAATATTTAGACCAATAGGAACCTTTTGTTTTTTCACACCACCAATATTTCGTATTTTACGCACCACTTAAAACCTAATAATATGATTTCAGGTGAATTTCCTCTACTGTGGTTAAAAGCTGAACAAAGCTCTCTTTTTAGAGCTTCTGGCCCCACCGGGAAATATTTAGACCAATAGGAACCTTTTGTTTTTTCAAACCACCAATATTTCGTATTTTCCGCACCACTTAAAACCTAATCATATATTTTCCACAAATACATTAAAAAAAAGGAAATCCACGTAAACAACAACAAATATCTATCGACCAAAGTATTATTAGGGTTTTCATGAAAAATAATATGTCAAGATCAAGAAAAAAATATGATCATGGGACATGGTAGAAGTTGGCGTGGTTGAAGAAAGCGAGTTAAACCGCAATCAAGAGCAAGTAAAAGCAAGTACCTGAATGGTAGTTTGCGTGCTTACTGATCGTAGCATTTGTAGCAACCATATAAGAGCATCTCCAATGGAATATGGGTCTCTAAAACTATTGAAGCCACCTAGGATTTTAGAAGCTCTAAACTAAAAAAACCTCTCCAGTGGTGGTTGGATATTAAAAATTTAATCTGATGTGGCAGTTTGAATTTGGAAGAGAGTATGGATTTTTTAGAGACTCTCATCCATACCCGTGTCATCACTATTTGTTTTTATTTTATTAGATTTTGTGGATTAACTTTCTACAAATAAGTGACAAGTGTTTCAAAATAGGTATGGATACAACTACCACTGGAGATGCTTATCAAAACTAAAAAAATTATTTGATTCTATGTTGTTAAATACCTCTTTTTTAGGTCTCCACATGGGATAAATATCTATACACCATTGGAGATGCTCTAAGTGCCTTAACCCTAAAAAGTTACGGTCATAAAAATATCTATAAAAAAAATTAACCTTATCGGAAACCTGGATTTCTTCTGTTTAATTACAGAATTATCAAATGCCGGATGGAAAAAGCTCCAGTCGAGTATGCGTGTACACAGAGGCACAATGGTGCAATTACTTCTTTGCATTGTGTAACAAGAAGAGAAGTGTGTGATTTGGTTGGTGATCATGAAGATGCAGACTTTTTCATAAGTGGAAGCACATATCGCACGGTAGTAATTCCAAACTTAGTTTTTCATTACGGTATGGGGTATTTTTTGTGCTGCCGTTCCATAGACCATGATATACCTTTAGACCTTTGTGACTCCTGCGGTTTAATATTGTTACTCCTGCGGGTTAATATTGTTACTCCTTTTCCAAAACAGCTGGTTTTCCCCGTAATTTTTGCATTCCTAATTATTGTGCACCTGAATGTGTGATGCTATTACGTTACGAGCATAATGTGTACTAAAAGCTATTATTTCATTAGGTCTCACAATGCATTTTACAATCATTAATAGTTTAAAATGCAACATAACGTTTGATGTTCTTTTTTACACATTCCATTTTCCTGTCCGACGAGTTACAATGATGATATTTTTACAGGCAGAATTTTTAAGTAGATTTGGCGCATTGATGAACTGTTTCTTTTTTCACGTATGCTGAGCAGTCTACTTGCACCATACCGGAACTTAAACGCTTACAATGTGGTCTTCGGCAGCGCAGGAACACACATATTATAGGTTTAACCAAGATCGCCAATTATGATGGATACCTCAATGAATGTCGGATGTTAGCTTTTACTTCAGAGATTTTTTATTGTGATCAAACTGTTAAAGAGCACGAGTTCGAAACTCGCCAACACCAAATTCTTTACCGATAAAAAAAAAAAGTTAAAGAGCACGAGTCCGTTGGTAAGAAAGAATTCAACATTAAAAGTGATTCTGATATGGTATAAGACATCTAAAGACTTAAAGGCCTAGACAAATAAAGCTCCCACGTTGAACGGTGAGGAAACCCTCGCTTCCTATTGGCCAAAATAGGCCTTTTTTGAGTTTTGTGAAACGAGCATTTTGGTGAGGACACTTGGCAACGTATGGTTGGTTTAAAAAGAATAGGAAAAAGATTAAAAAAAGGATACCAAATTCAATTTGGAATTTATAAAGTGACAATATGGAGATGAGGACACTTGGCAACATATGATTGATTTAAAAATTACGAACTTAAAAGGAAAACCTAACTTACCATGTTTGGAATTTTATGGAAGTCCTAATTCAATTTGTAAATCGAGTAATTACTATATTAGGACTATTTTTTCCAAATTAATATATAAAGGGGAAAAAATCCTCATATTTTTTGCTAAAATAACAGGAAAAAATAAATAAAATTTGCACATATCCATATATTTAATATATTTGCCCCGCCACACCAAATTACACGGGCGGGGCGAAGCCCTATGCTCACCAAATCAAAAATGCATTTCCACGAGGTGGGGTGAAGACCCGCACACAACGAGTTAAAAGGAAAAAAATAAAGAAAATCTGCACAGATTTTCAACCTATTTAATGTATTTTCCCCGTCACACCAATATAAGTTTTAATTTTTATAGATCGTTAATTAGGATCGTTGAACTTCATGATAATCACACGATAAAATATGCAAGATTAGTTTATACGGAATACCTGATAGCGCTAATCCGTGTTACGATACCGATCAGTTTTTGTAGCAAATGTAATACCTTGTGGAGGTCATGGTTTCTCCTTCTTCACCTCTTACGTTATGAATACTAAATTCTCGAACCCAATACTGATGGCTATTGTGTTCCTTTTATAGGTAGAAGGAGGACCAAGTTCCTAGGGTTTAGTATTGGCATTAAATCTCGACCGTCCATCAAAGAAGAGATATTAGGAATATAATCCCATAAAGGAAACCGAATATTTAGTATAGCAATAATCTAGATTACCAAGATTATTACATGGGCCCAAGGGAATATTTCTAGTCATACAAAAATATTCTTACATTCTCCCACTGGTCCATGTGATAATCGATGTAATGGTTAATCATAGAAAACATAAGTGCGCATATTGCTAAACAAAATTTAATGGTTAAACATAATACCTTGATCAAGCAAATTAGTCATGCGGGTCATAGCGGTTGCACATTGTCCTGTTATCAACATGTTCCCTTCCATGTACCACAACACAAATAACTTACTTAACTAGGCCTTAAATTGGGATGTCATAATGGTCCAAGAATGTCTTTAAAAGAAAGACTATTTTCATTAACGCTCATCCATTCACATAATTGTATACTAAACATGGATACGAAATAATTCGAATGACATTAGTAAGAGCTCAATAGGTGTTCAAAAATAAGCACATAAATTAGCAAAAATAATCAATTACTCTCACACCTAAGATTTTAATCTTTTCTTAAGAGGTCTTAAAAGGTAATTATTCATTAAGTGCATCTCCGAATGCAATTGTGCTTAAGCGATAAATGAACAACTATTGTTTCTGAATTTCCTAATTCACGCATATATACTCAAGGTTCATGTGTTTTGTTCCTTTTGTATCATATCGTGCTTTAATGCCGCTAAGCTAAGACAATAAATTTCAAAGAATGTAGAGACAAACCTTAAGTCTCTAAGTATCGCAAATCATAAATATTCAAACTCAATTGTGGGACTAGTATTAATGGATTCTTCCTTTAGAATCCATGCATCCACAAAATTGAAGTCCAAAACCCAATCAACTCTTGTTGGGTTTGCTAACTAATTATAAGACATAAGTTAAAATAGTATCTCAAAATTCTTGATAGCTTTCCTGTAATTTGTTCTTCGATTCTTTAGGCAATTAGTTAACATATTAACAACTTGTTATAAGTTTCATATCAGAATCAATACATAATGAAGATTAAATTTATATCTTCTATCCAACATGAAATAAAATCTGTTAAATATGTTATTATCTCAAAATTCCTTGAATATTCGATATATGCCTTATATGAGAGCTTTAGTAATCCGTATGATATTACTATCACATGGTAAGCTTCATTGATATCCTTTATTTCAAAAATATAGAGATATGCATAAAGTCAAGATCACTACTCGTAGGTAGTATGTCTTAACATACAAGACCAAGAGTATGAATTTCTCCCACTGATCTTGAGGTATATGCATAAATCTGTAATAATTTCATCCAAAACTTGAAACATTTATAGTTTTGTTGAATTTCATATACCATTATGGGAGGCTGCTTAAATTTCATACTTTGATTTCTAAAATTTGTAGACTAAAATTTATCATTAATAAAGGTTATTTCACATTTAATTAATGCAACTCTTAGGTCATACTGAGTTACTAATAATACTATGATAATTCTGAATAAGTCTTTCTTTGACACGAGAGAAAACTTATTTATAATCAATGCGTCATTTCGTAGTAAAATCTTTGAAAATAAGTCTTGCTTTATACCGTTTAAAATTGCTATTACAAATCGATTAGGTCAGAAAGACCCACTTTCATACAACTGATTTGTGTCTTTCTAGCAATTAAACAATATCCGAGACTTGACTTTCAACCAATGATTTTTGCTCACATAGCATCAATCCATTAATCAAAATTATTACACATAATATTTGTGAACCTAAAACCGAGTCTTTGCCATTCCATATCAAAATGTAATAAATTCTTGTAAGAAAATCACCAAACAACATGAATAACTTTCTTACAATCTCTGTTGAGACCTTCTTAATGCTGGTTCATGTTGTTATCAAAAATTTCTTTATTAGCAGTAGTTATATTATGGAGTATTGGATCAGTAATTGTGGTCTTTTATTATCTAACATTCTGATAATGAGAAGATTCACAATATCTGTAGAAATCTTAAATAAAGGGATCATTATCATGATTTCTTAAACAAATATATCCACGCACTCCCACTGATTATGCCATCATTAACGAATTTATATTTTCGGTTTCAATAAGTCCCATACTACGGTTAGAACATTAATGAATATCATTTGGATTATTTAGGAAAACCAATGAATCAGTAATAGTTTTCAAATCCAATTTTTATTCTTGGGAATGTAAGCCTGATAGGTGTAGAATACACCTAATTTACTATCTAGTAGTTTATGCTTTCTTTGCTATTTCTTTTGTAAATTATGTATTTTACGCTTGTTTTGAGTTTTGTAGCTACTTTGGAATCACACGGAGGAAAAGAAGAACAAGTTACTCTATTTTGAGCCAAAAGGGCAAAATTGTCATTTCATGGGCGATCACTATTTGGAACCCAGCCAAGGTTAAGGGTTACTCTCTATTGGAGGATTACTAAAGAAAGGACAGTTCAAGTTAAGGGGCTGCCAAACTGGGTAGCCCTTATCCAGAAATGTAGTGCTATTATCAGCTAGCACAATTGGGGTGTACTTATGGTGGGTGTCTGAATCCACCCACACCCTAAACCCATATACCCACACCATATACCCACACCCGTACCCGATCTGCCCCATTTAACCCAACCCTAAATCGAGAATTACTTCTCAATCATTTTGCCTGAATCAAATACAGAGAGAGGCTGCTGGCTGAAATCGAGAGCTGATGAAACCAGAGATCGAGAAGAACACAGAGATGGGTTTTTGGTGTTGTTAAAGGCGGCTGCTGTTGAGAACCGAGAGACTGAATCGAGATGTGAAGTCGCTGCCAGACTGAAATTGAAGAGAAGATCGAACAATGGGTTTCCCTGAAAGAGATCGATGATTTATCTGTGGGTTTCGAAATCAGCACATGAGAAGTATCAAGATGGGTATGAAATGAATTTGGATTGTGGTTGATATTCAGTGTCGATTTGAAGATGGGTTAATGGATGACTCGGGTTTGTGATCTCATTGCTGATGGTGCGATTCAGAGATGGAGAAACTGAATCTATGGTCATTTGCTACAAATTAGAGAGAGGGTGGATTGATTGATGGCTCTAAATTAGATGAGAACAGATGGGGGTTCGTGGATGAAGAACGAGACCTCACTGCTACTGTTGGAAATTGATGAAGCAGAGAATAAATCAGGGTTTGAGAAGTTGCTCGATCTGTGAATTGAGATGGTTAGAGAAGGTGGTACGGAGCAGACATGGATTGTTGCAATGGGTCTGTGGTTTAAGATGAATTATCAGAGAATGAATCGGTAATGGGCTCTGATGGCTGCAACAGCTGTGTTTGGAGCTGCAGGGAAGTGTGCAAGAATGAAGTAAAGCTGTCAGTGGTGTTAAAGGTGCAGTATGAATTGGTGCTGCTGGGTTTATGGTGAGCTGAGAAATTGACAGGGTTTGAAGCAGGGAGGTGATGCTACTGAGTAAACTGATGCTGCTTCTATTACAGAGAATTTTGGAATGAATGCCTGAGTTACAATGAATGAATTAGATGAATGATAGGCTTCTTAACAAAGTGAAGATAATGGCTTGAAAATTTAGCCGGAATGCCTCAGAACAACTTAACTCGGCGGTTTTCTATACTCTAAGGAAGTCAAATCGGCAAAGACCTTTGACCGATCCGAACGAGTTCAAGAGCCGATCCGACCCAAATAATCAGCCCATTAGACCAGATGCTTGGTACCGAATAGAAGCTCGACTTTCCTCCCCTTGACCCGCCGACTTGACTTGTTGACTGACGGTTGACCACTTTGACCGTTAGTCCTAACGGAGGACCGGACGGAATATTCCGTCGAATATTCTCTCGACGGAGAAATTCTCGGTGGCCGACGGCGACAATTCCGGCGGATTCCCCACAATCCCGCTTTTCCCTACACCAAAATTCCAGAATTTTCTATGGACTTCTCTCATGGGTGTGAAGACTTGGGCTAGGAATTGGATGGAGAATTGGACTCAAATTTGGAAAGAGAAGGTGGAAGAGTTGAGAAAAGCTTGGAATTGGAAATTGAATTGCTAAAGGAAAAGGATTCTACTCCTTAGAAGATTTGGAGAATATTGAAGCCTATAAATAGAGAAGTTTTCTACAACTTCTACACATATCTTTACATACCTCTCTACACATCTCTACACACACAATTCTTTTCTTTTCTTATTCTTTGTGTGAACTCTTTAGCATGAGTAGCTAATTTTATTGATTGAGGATGAATTCCTAGTTCTTAACATATGATTTAAGTTTTTGTTTTTAAATTCTATCTTGAAGTTTTTCACATAATTATCGTTTGTTTTTACTAATAGAATGATCTTAAAGACATTCATGATTGATTGATAGATTGTTTAGAATGCATGCTAAATTGATTTGTTAATTTGATCTAAAGCTAGTGAAAGTTAGGGGATAAGTAATCGTTTCTTGACTCTTTACATAAGTAGCAAACACGAGACCTTGCGGAGGGATTCCGTGGAGCAATTGTGTGTAGAAACAACGCTAGAAAGTGAACCAAGCGAACCGAGTTTAACTACTAGTACTAAACCTAAATTCATAGATCTTAATGCATTCAGGGAATTACATCTTGTAAGCGAACCTCAGGGTGGTTCTTTTGAATAGAATCTGATAACTAAGCGGACCTGTTACTCAGTGAAATTAGGGATTTTGGGGCTAGCTAAGCGGACCTGCTATCCTACGGTTGGTGATAATCTGTGACTAATAACAAGTAGAAAAGAACATAACTTGATCCATTGTTTCGTAACGAAGAAGGATTCCTTGATCTTGTCTCTCTTATTGCTTTCAACTTTATCTTTTAATTGCTTTGTTTATTTTCTTTTGCTTTTTACACCCCCTTTTCGTGATAATTTTTACAACTAGAATCTCGTGCTCCTCGTGGGATCGACCTTGACTACCCTATATTACTTGTTAATTAGGTAGTAAAGTATTAATTAATTTGTTGTGGTTACGACACGCATCAAATTTTGGCGCCGCTGTCTTAGAGCAATGGATGATTTTAGTTGTTTTTATTTTTCTTTTGCTTTATTTTTGCTTTGTTGGATTCTATTCCGTATCTAACTTGGTTTTTGAATCTTATTTCAGGTATCGGTTTTCCATGTACGGTGGACAAGAGCAAGCATATTACAACAATCAATACGGTTTTCAACCTCAACATTATGGCAACTTCCAACCATCCTTAGGATACAATCAAAACCAATCTTTTGGCTATGATCAAATTCCTACAGAACCTTATGGATATTCTCATACATATCAACAACCTTATGACGGGTATGTAAGTGGAAAATCACAAGGATGGGAGGATAGTTTTGTTTATGATCAGAAATTCTCTAGTTTTGCAGATAAGATGTTGGCCATGATTGGGGATCTTCAACAAAAGATGCAAGAATCACATCGAGAAATTCAAAGGAATTCGGAGAAAATATACGAACAAATTAACCAACCTTTAGAAACTTTTGATGATGCTAGTGTAGATTACTCAAGCCTTGATCTTAATAATGATCAAGCACCTATTCAAAAGGACGAGCTTGAGGAAGATGCATTTATTGCTTGGAAAAAATTTCTTAGGGAAAGATGGGAGTCTGCGGAAGTGTATGAATGTTCCGACAATGAGGAAGTTATTCCAACTCCGGATCATAATAACGATCCTTCACCTATTCAAAAGGAGGGGATTGGGTGTGACTTACCTATTGTTGTAAACGGTGTAACACCCGCACAAGAAGATTTTACAATCTATACCGATGAAAATCATTTTAGTGAATGACCCGATTCCGATGATGAGAATGTTGAAGAGATGATGCTAGAGGATGAAACCACATTCATTGATTTTGTGGAAGACCCAATTGAACTTGCTAATGATTATGATGATGCCGAGACTTTGGTTAAGGTAGAAAACGACGAAGAATGGTTGCAAGGTTTAATAGAGGACCACAATGAACAAGAGGTAAGTAATTCACTTGAATTTTTTAAGGATGAAGAAGATTCTATAATACAAGAGATTGTGCAAGGTTTGTCTAACCCTTTGCCTAGTGATTCTTCTCCTTTACCTCTAATTGGTTTGAATGTATGTGCTTCGAAAGTATTTTTGGATGATTTTGTTTCTAGATATCCACCATTGGAAACACTTGATGCTAACACTATGCAGGTTTGCCAAGAGGAATACATGGAAGTTCCCAAATTCTATATTCTTTATACACTTCCGAGTGTGGATGAGAATAAGTGTGGGGGAAATTTCTATCGAGCGATAACATCACTATTGTTTTCTTGTGCTAATATTTGTATGGAGTTATTGTTTTCAAAACAGGTATTATGGATGGATCCTCAAATTTTCCGATTGTTAGTATATGGGGAATGAATCGTGCAAGAGCTAAGTCGGGCCGTCGACTTTAAAACAAGCGCTTAATGGGAGGCAACCCATCGGTTTTGTATTTCTTATCTTTTGCTTTTGTTATTTCTTTTTCTTGTTTCTTATCATGTTAAAATTTCCCACCTTGACTTTACTAGGAGGATTCAATTACATTGAGGACAATGTAAGGTTTAAGTGTGGGGGAGTGGTTAAGCATGTTTTTAAAACAAAAATTACAAAAAAATTAAAAAAATTTGAAAAAAAAAAAAAAAAAAAAAAGTTTTACATAAAACTTCAACTTTTAAAGATTTTAGAGTCACTAGCATACTTCTAGGTATGTTTACATAGAGATTTTGACCGACATAATTGAACTTGGAAATGTTAGAGAATTACATTCGGATTTCTTGTTTGTTTGAGTGTTAAATAATGGATTTAATCATGCCGGTGATGCGAATTTGGTGCAGGGAGAAGTGCGTTATTAGAGTTGCTGATCAATCATTAGTGGAGACTACCCGTATTCATATCATGTGAGGCACCGACCAGAAATTTTCCGTCTACTAAAGAGCTTTCTTTTGAGTGTGTGTCACCGTAAGTAAATTCCGGGTAGAATGGTGAGCTACCCAACCTCCCACCAATAGAAGCACTACTCTTTGATCTCTTGAGTGCTAATTTTGTCAATCATGAGGGTGACGTCCATGGATGAAAGCTTCCTTCTTGTAGTTCGATTTGCAGTTAGCACCATTCTCTCTCGCGACAAAAACGGATCCATAGAAACACATTCATCATCAACAAGGAGCGACACCAAAATCTACAAGGAAAGTTGGAAAAGTTTAAGGTTTACAAGCAACGGAACGAGAAAAAGAGCAAATTTCAAATACAAGTAAAAGCAACATACAAAAGAGCGGATTTTACATATATGTTGAGGACTTACAATACAATGAGGTAATTTTATATCCAAGTATGAAGACTTATTCATGAAAGTGAAGAAAATTAAAAGGTGAGAATTTTTGAAGTTTATGATTTCAAGACGGTACAAGTTGTGAAGAATCAAGCGGTAAAATACTTCTCCCACGGCCATGGTTTATTTTTGTATTTAATTTCTCTTGTTTTCAAAAAAAAAAAAAAAAAAAAAAAAAAAAAAACAAGAGAAATATTTGTTCTTATTTTTGTTAATAAGCCGTGGGGAAGGAGAATTTATAAGAAAGTTTCAAGCGACAAGGATTTAAGGTAAAAGAGTTACAAATTGTTAAGGATTTATGAAATTCGAGGGTTTATCATCAATAGTTGAAACCGAAGACCAAGAAGTTAAAGACGAGGAGCGGAAGACGTTTCTATTGGATGCCGTGAGAGTGGTGTTATCATAATTGGCGATCGGATGTGAAGGTGAGTAAGTAATCTCATCCTCGATAATATGGTTGATTTCCTTTCTTAGAGATCGTCAGAAAAATGGTTTTTCAAAATATAAAAGATGTGGGTTTTTAAAAATATTTCGGAAGTTATCATTCCCACCATTCAACGTGATGCAGGATTTCTATCTTCATTCCTACTGCACATGTGAGAACCATTAAAAAGCCGTCTTTTTGAGTGCAATTATCATAAAATCCTTTTGGTGAGGCGAAGTCGAGGCGAAATGCTTATTGATCGTTTCTCAAACACGCATTCTCTCATTATGGTGTGGTTATTTCTCACTCAACATTTAAGAACGAAATATGTTCTTTAGTATTTCTAACTTCTTATTACTAGAATGCGAAACTCTATGTCCTCATAGCTCTTTGGATGCTTGTGACGCTTGAACGCTTTGAAGTTGTGAGTTTTTAGTTTGATTTGCTCGAGGACTAGCAAAGTCTAAGTGTGGGGGAATTTGATAGGTGTAGAATACACCTAATTTACTATCTAGTAGTTTATGCTTTCTTTGCTATTTCTTTTGTAAATTATGTATTTTACGCTTGTTTTGAGTTTTGTAGCTACTTTGGAATCACACGGAGGAAAAGAAGAACAAGTTACTCTATTTTGAGCCAAAAGGGCAAAATTGTCATTTCATGGGCGATCACTATTTGGAACCCAGCCAAGGTTAAGGGTTACTCTCTATTGGAGGATTACTAAAGAAAGGACAGTTCAAGTTAAGGGGCTGCCAAACTGGGTAGCCCTTATCCAGAAATGTAGTGCTATTATCAGCTAGCACAATTGGGGTGTACTTATGGTGGGTGTCTCAATCCACCCACACCCTAAACCCATATACCCACACCATATACCCACACCCGTACCCGATCTGCCCCATTTAACCCAACCCTAAATCGAGAATTACTTCTCAATCATTTTTCCTGAATCAAATACAGAGAGAGGCTGCTGGCTGAAATCGAGAGCTGATGAAACCAGAGATCGAGAAGAACACAGAGATGGGTTTTTGGTGTTGTTAAAGGCGGCTGCTGTTGAGAACCGAGAGACTGAATCGAGATGTGAAGTCGCCGCATCTGAAATTGAAGAGAAGATCGAACAATGGGTTTCCCCTGAAAGAGATCGATGATTTATCTGTGGGTTTCAAATCAGCACATGAGAAGTATCAAGATGGGTATGAAATGAATTTGGATTGTGGTTGATATTCGGTGTCGATTTGAAGATGGGTTAATGGATGACTCGGGTTTGTGATCTCATTGCTGATGGTGCGATTCAGAGATGGAGAAACTGAATCTATGGTCGCTGCTTACAAATTAGAGAAGAGGGTGGATTGATTGATGGCTCTAAATTAGATGAGAACAGATGGGGGTTCGTGGATGAAGAACGAGACCTCACTGCTACTGTTGGAAATTGATGAAGCAGAGAAGAAATCAGGGTTTGAGAAGTTGCTCGATCTGTGAATTGAGATGGTTAGAGAAGGTGGTACGGAGCAGACATGGATTGTTGCAATGGGTCTGTGGTTTAAGATGAATTATCAGAGAATGAATCGGTAATGGGCTCTGATGGCTGCAACAGCTGTGTTTGGAGCTGCAGGGAAGTGTGCAAGAATGAAGTGAAGCTGTCAGGTGGTGTTAAAGGTGCAGTATGAATTGGTGCTGCTGGGTTTATGGTGAGCTGAGAAATTGACAGGGTTTGAAGCAGGGAGGTGATGCTACTGAGTAAACTGATGCTGCTTCTATTACAGAGAATTTTGGAATGAATGCCTGAGTTACAATGAATGAATTAGATGAATGATAGGCTTCTTAACAGGTGAAGATAATGGCTTGAAAATTTAGCCGGAAATGCCCTGTAAACAACCAGAACTCGGCCGGTTTTCTATACCGGCGAGTCAAATCGGTACCGGCGATGACCGATCCAGAACGAGTTCGAAGAGCCGATCCGACCCAGCGAATCAGCCCAGTTAGACCAGTAAGCAGCTGAATAGAAGCTGACTTTCCTCCCCTTGACCCGCTGACTAACTGTTGACTGACGGTTGACCACTTTGACCGTTAGTCCTAACGGAGGACCGGACGGAATATTCCGTCGAATATTCTCTCGACGGAGAAATTCTCAGGTGGCCGACGGCGACAATTCCGGCGGATTCGGCCACAATCCCGATTTTCCGGCGACCAAAATTCCAGAATTTTCTATGGACTTCTCTCATGGGTGTGAAGACTTGGGCTAGGAATTAGATGGAGAATTGGACTCAAATTTGGAAAGAGAAGGTGGAAGAGTTGAGAAAAGCTTGGAATTGGAAATTGAATTGCTAAAGGAAAAGGATTCTACTCCTTAGAAGATTTGGAGAATATTGAAGCCTATAAATAGAGAAGTTTTCTACAACTTCTACACATATCTTTTACATACCTCTCTACACATCTCTACACACACAATTCTTTTCTTTTCTTATTCTTTGTGTGAACTCTTTAGCATGAGTAGCTAATTTTATTGATTGAGGATGAATTCCTAGTTCTTAACATATGATTTAAGTTTTTGTTTTTAAATTCTATCTTGAAGTTTTTCACATAATTATCGTTTGTTTTTACTAATAGGAATGATCTTAAAGACATTCATGATTGATTGATAGATTGTTTAGAATGCATGCTAAATTGATTTGTTAATTTGATCTAAAGCTAGTGAAAGTTAGGGGATAAGTAATCGTTTCTTGACTCTTTACATAAGTAGCAAACACGAGACCTTGCGGAGGGATTCCGTGGAGCAATTGTGTGTAAAACAACGCTAGAAAGTGAACCAAGCGAACCGAGTTTAACTACTAGTACTAAACCTAAATTCATAGATCTTAATGCATTCAGGGAATTACATCTTGTAAGCGAACCTCAGGGTGGTTCTTTTGAATAGAATCTGATAACTAAGCGGACCTGTTACTCAGTGAAATTAGGGATTTTGGGGCTAGCTAAGCGGACCTGCTATCCTACGGTTGGTGATAATCTGTGACTAATAACAAGTAGAAAAGAACATAACTTGATCCATTGTTTCGTAACGAAGAAGGATTCCTTGATCTTGTCTCTCTTATTGCTTTCAACTTTATCTTTTAATTGCTTTGTTTATTTTCTTTTGCTTTTTACACCCCCCTTTTCGTGACAATTTTTACAACTAGAATCTCGTGCTCCTCGTGGGATCGACCTTGACTACCCTATATTACTTGTTAATTAGGTAGTAAAGTATTAATTAATTTGTTGTGGTTACGACACGCATCAAAGCCCTCACCTCCAACTGAACAACCATAACTTAAAGGTGATTTAAACTAGGTTTCCAACCTTTCTAGTCCAAAGTGTGTTTTTGAAACTGCTTTACTGGAAATCTATTTAAATTACACAATTGCAGAAAGAACAAACATCCACAAATGTATAGCCAATATGCATGGCTCATCATGCTTCTAACCATTTTCATAAAAGTATGATTTAGCCTTTTGTTATACACTATTATGCCAAGGATAAGTTGGCCTTGTGTATTGAGCAACAACAATTCCAAACTTTTGAAGATATTATGCAAAAGATTTAGGATATTATCCTGTTTTGTCATACCTTTCACAATATTCACCACCTTTGTTAGACTTTATGATTTTCCCTTTATCTATAATTGCCTCTCAATTTCAATAATGAATGTTCGATAAAACATCCATGGATTAAGATTCATAATGCAATCGATAGATTCACAGTAACGCGAAAATCATCAGGTGATAAACAATTTTATCTTCCAAAAACTGGACATTAAAAGTCTACAGAATAATCATAATATACAATTAATAAGAACAAAAGTTGAAATTTATAATAGAGATAAATGACAATTAAGCTTACAATAGTTACATACCTTCAATAAGATTCTCCTGTGGGTAAAACCTTATCAAGGAACAATGTGAGACATGAAAAATATCTGTGGATATTTTAATTCTCATAATTCAACATTATGTCTGTCAAATACTACAACTAGAATCACCCGTGGGCAACTCACGTCCTAAAATGTATTAACAAACTCCAATAATTCTAAATATGTTCAACCTAATATAATGTGAATTGTAGTCACCTGTGGGTGGCTATTATTTCACATGTATATGAAACATTTAGATAACCTTAATGCTTGTTTAATGTGTGAAGAAAAACTACTTGTGAGCAACATTGTTCTAATCGTTAAATCAAACTAAGAGGACTCAAAATATACAACACTTACCAGATAAGAGCATAGCATCACTGTGGTGATAACTAAACTATCCAGCAAACATGTACAATTGCAAATATCACACTAACTTTTCTTGTGATATTGCACAGTCCCACTCAATGATATGGATATACTTGATCTGATCATAAATTTAGTCGCTTATGAACAATAATGAGTAACCCTAAAACATCAATCACGAACATTTATTCAAAAGCATGCCATACATAAATTGTGAAAAAATATCAACACCGAAAAATATCCAAACATAATGAACTTTTTATTAAACCAAAATCGAGCATGAAGCAAGTCTATAAATATAATTCAATAATGAAATTTAGTTGAAGAAAAATTCTTTGATGCATCGCTCATTTAAATATGAAACAAACTTAAAGATCATAATAAATAACAAATATATGATGAATTAATATGAAAGGTGTTAAATAGTCAATGAATATCATTTTCAGAAATATGGAGAAATTTATCAAAAATAAACCCTCAATTTCATAGAGGATGCAATAAGTTTTGGACAACATAATAAAAATATTCATGAAAATATGAAAAATTCGTGATAGGTTACTCAACTCGATAATGAGTTAATTTATGTAAATTTTCTTTCATGCACTTTTAAGAAATAACGTAAATCATGTGTCAATTATTTAATTACCATAATGTATGATCAGATATTGTACACTTCAATGTTATCTTAAACATGTGAACTTAAATTACCTGTGGGTAATTGTTGTTCTAATACATTTAAGAAAAACAATATTATAAGCACTTGACATGATAACGATTATGACTGAGAAAAATTATTTGACATCACTGTGGTGATAGCCAAACAACTCAAATAATGCCATAATAACTACTAAACCTTGCCTTTACGGCTTGGCGTATTCGTGCTTAAAATAAAATTATTATTATTGCTAAGATAAAACACTCTAGTATCACTGTGGTGATAACTAAAGAATTATGACCTAAGAATCTTAAGCACAATAATTTTATACGTACAATTAAAATTATCATCAATATTGGGAGAAAAGTGAAACGTGAAACATAATGACACAAGACACCCTCAAGATTCTAATCAGTTCATATCCATAATGTATGATCAACAATCATATCAGTCAATGTTTTCTTAAATAAATGAACTCCAATTTCCTGTGGGTAAATTCTGTTCTAATATATTTAAGAAAAAACAATATTACAAGCATTTGACAAAATTGTGATCATGACCAAAAGTGATTTGACATCACTGTGGTGATAGCCAATCAACTAAAATAATGTCACTATCACATGATGTCGATAACTGCAAAACATACACTTTACGGTTTGCAAATTCATGCTTATAATGACATTATGATTATACTGAGATATAACACTCTAGTATCACTGTGGTGATAACTAAAGAGTCCAATAATAATTTTAAGTATAATCCCATAAAATTTAAAGAAAAAACAATAATGTGAAAGAAACTATACCATAACACACAAGCACACAAACCATATCATAATGCACACACAAATTTAATGGTGTCAAAAAATGGTTTTGATCATAAAATTTATAATGAAACTCGGTTAAAAAATTCGTTTTATTGTTTCGATAAAGCGGAAGCGTAAATTAATTTACAATAAAATTTGGTTTCATTAGTTTTAAAAATTAATATTGTCTCATTATCTTAATAGTAACTAACACGTATACATGCCAAAAGAAAATATTAATGTTTCCAATTTTTATTGTCTTAATAACCATTCACGTGATGAAAATATTCATGCTATAAAGATATAATTCCTAATAAATATTTCCTCGTTTATATCATATCTTCAATTTACCTCCCTTTCACATACAAGGCAAGTAGAATATATGGACTTTAGTGGAACAATTATGCATGTTTATGACTACATGATGTCGACATTATTCCATTTCATTTATCATCATTATTACGTTCATTATTACCTCATATGCTCATTATATGCCATTATTTAAAAATAATATTCTTACAATGATTTTATTCTATTATCTACATGCCAAAAATAAAATCATCAGGCCAAAAATAAACTCATTAAGCAAAAAAAATGTTAATTTATTTACATAAAATAAAGGGTAGGACATTAGCATTAAATTAAAATATATTTTCCTCCAAAATTAAGTAGGTCATTAATGTTGAAACATATTTTCTTCCAAAATTAAGAGAGAGTAATATAAAAGTATAAAAGAAAATCATAAGTGATAATGGCCATAGGATCTTAAATTGTACATTATACCATAATTTTCAACTTGATTTGATTTTGATGAGATAATAAAAAAAAAATCACATATGAACATGAAGTGTGAGCATGGGTCAAGATAGTTAGATGCGAAAAGTAATGCAATTCCATAAGAACGATTATGTTCACAGAAGGGAGAAAAAAAAAATAATCAAACCCAATTTTATTTTATTATTGCATATGATTAACGGACGATCATGAGTTCTAAACACAAGCTCTAGATGCCAACTATAAGATTTGATTTCTATAGATCGTTAATTAGGATCGTTGAACTTCATGATAATCACACGATAAAATATGCAAGATTAGTTTATACGGAATACCTGATAGCGCTAATCCGTGTTACGATACCGATCAGTTTTGTAGCAGCGGTAATACCTTGTGGAGGTCATGGTTTCTCCTTCTTCACCTCTTACGTTATGAATACTAAATTCTCGAACCCAATACTGATGGCTATTGTGTTCCTTTTATAGGTAGAAGGAGGACCAAGTTCCTAGGGTTTAGTATTGGCATTAAATCTCGACCGTCCATCAAAGAAGAGATATTAGGAATATAATCCCATAAAGGAAACCGAATATTTAGTATAGCAATAATCTAGATTACCAAGATTATTACATGGGCCCAAGGGAATATTTCTAGTCATACAAAAATATTCTTACAACCAAATCAAAAACACATCTCCACGGGGTGGGGCGAACCCCTGCACATACCAAATCAAAAATACGTCGCCACGAGGCGGGGCGAAGCCCTACACACACCAAATCAGAAATACACAGCCACGGGGCGGGACAAAATCCCGCGCACACCAATTTAAAAGAAAAAATATGCCCGGTGAATCTAGTGGATACGTAAACATATTGGATAATAGAACAAGGATGCCAATAAACATCAGATAGTGATAAATGCATTGCTGAGCCTAACTGGATTTGATTTTGTTTTTCACGTTTTTGTATATATAGAATTTGGTTTTAAATTAACTGTTTAGACGAGGATTGAAAGTCTCACATAAACATGAGAGGGAAGCAGTCGTACAGTTTCCCCACCCCTTAGAAAAAATTCTTCGTTTCGTATGGTAAAACCACCCAAATCACTTAGATCTGTAACCAAATCCGCCTTTTTCTTCCTCCAAATCCTCATAAGTTCTCTCTATTTATTATCGATTCTCTCTATTTCTCTTCCTCTTCTTCAATTTCTATCGTTTCTTTTTCCTCGTTTGATTTTTAATCCCCTAGTTTTTCGCCTTCTTCAATTTCTTTGTTTCCTGTGCTTGTTTTTCTTCTAACTTCTCTTTATATTTGGTAGCTCCTTTTATCCTACTTTTGATTTTGGAAGTTCGAATATAGTGTGCTGAAATCTCTCTGTTTGTTGCTGTTTGGATTAATCAACTGTGCTGTGTTTGGTTAAACTTCTCTAGCCTTAGACAAGTCTTCTTCTAATCTCTTCTTCTGTTGTTTTTCTTATATCATGGAAGTTGATTTGTTATGTTGTCTATTTGATAATCTCGATTTTGCTACTATTTCCCAAGGACAGTCTCCAAGCTACTTGATTGAGGTAGATTTTCTTTGTAATACTTTCAAGGGTCTCAACTTGGATGATGGTGATCATAATAGTGTTCAAACTAGTGAATCGGAAGCTTTAGATGTCTTTACTCACTCTCAAGCTTCCATTACCTGCAAAGTTCACTCTCTTATGAGTAGGGGTTTCAACAGTTCTCTGGAGATTGAGAGTCAAACAAGGTTCACTTTTTCCGGCAAGTTTCACAGTGTTATTCTGATTGGGGGTGTTTATGTTGATGAGAATGGAGTCTCTGATGATCTGAACCTCAATTTGTCCGACAAAATTGACGAAAATCTCCAAACAAGGTACTTCATTAGCCCTTTACAGTACAGTCCTTCATGGTCCCACCCTTATTCTCTAAGGATTTATGAAGTTTTATCTTACGAAGCAGACAATTTTGCTTGTTGTTTTCTTCACGTGAACTTTATTGTGGTCCTATCCTCTACCCAAAGACAAATACTTTTGGACTATTATCTTTTTTTCATCCAGCAAAGTTCTTTAATTGCACTTGTCTTTTTCTGGTTTGCTCATGAGAAAATTTACTTAATTTCTCTTGTCATTTTATGTCAACCTCTCGTGATATCCTGTATGCTCTTGTTCTATGAGGTTGTCTGTTCTATCATTACAATTCTGAGACAAGTACTATTGCACGTGATGGATTATATGAAGAGGAATTGTCAATCAATTGAGATAATGAGTATTTATATTGTTATTAATATGGATGGTAATCCTCTCTGGTTAATAATGAAAAGACGAGGGTACCCAAATACACCACAATCTTTTTATTTGATCACAACCTATTCAATATCTACCGTGTATAAACCTCTTGGAACAACGATCACTCAAGGAATATTTCAACACAGTGTCCACTTGAAATAGGGTTAGTCCGAACTGGTCTAACACGTGAATAATTATATCAGACAAGTGGAGAAATCCAATACACTTTGTGTGATCGTCTATGGATATGAATCGAGATAATACTACGACAAAGTGTTCACTTGATAACCGAAACCTTATAAGATAAATATCAAGTTCCTAGTTAACATACAAGTGTAATTACTTTAATTATAGTATAAAAAAAATTATAATGCGGAAATAAAGTAAAGCACACACCAGAATTTTGTTAACGAGGAAAACTACAATCTTGTAGAAAAACCCCGGGACCTAGTCCAGATTTGAATACTCAATGAATTAAGACGCTACAAAAAGTAAACCTGCAACTTCGTGTAGACACTACTAAGTAAACTAAGATCCTAGTTACTCAACTTCAGCAGTATTCTTGATTTGATAATATCTAGCAGAACCGAAGTTCTCAATATATATTTGATACCCAATATCCTAGCAGAACAGACGTTCTCTTTAGGAGTAGATCTAGTATATCTTCTTAATGATTCACAACAACTTCTTCTTCAATTCTTCAAATTCTTCAATCTTCGATTTAATCTTCCAAGTAACAATCTGCAAAAACAAACTTGATTCCTTATTGATTTGTCGCACGTGAACGAAGTCTCATTAACAATGGCAAATCAATGAATCTATCTTACGGATCTAGAAAGACTTAGATCCGTAGAAACATTGATCTTTGATCTAGTTTGAGTGAGCCTTATATCAGAAGAGAAGGTTCTCAAGAATAAACAAACTAGGTGCAATCAAAGATTCAACAACCGTTAGTCAATCAAATCAATCGAAAATAAAGATGAACCGCAATTATCTAGTTTCCCACCAACGGGTCGCGCTTCTCAATCCCAAAGAAGACTTTAAACTGAGCGGCCGTAAGAGATTTCGCCTAATTAGGTTACTCTCCTCTCCGAATAGGCGGCTACACCAGTAACAACAACAAAAGAGTAAATCTGTTGTTACGAAGGATTAGTTTGCTAGAAAGGAAAACTTCGGGTATTTATAAACAAGGAAGTTTGGACACCAAGGAATTTCCAAAACCGAAAATATTCTCAAGATATTCATAAAAGCACAGATTCAAAATAACGATCGAAATATCTCGGAAAATCTAATTAGTAAATGCACATTACTAATTTCCCTACAAAATGAAATTAATAACCTTAATTAAAAGATTCTTAACTTACTTATGTTTCGATCCTGGGATTCTCTTTCCTTAGCCGTTAAGCAATATCTTTGAACAATTATAGAAATAAACATTCACAACACGTGTTCAAAGTTTGTCGGCATCTTAACTTTGTAAGTTCTCTTTCACACTTACAACCTTGAAACCGATTTGCCACACTTCCAAACAAGTTTAGAAATGTTTCATCTGACTTTCAAGAACTATGTGATTGATCAAACTAACATTCAATCACAATCATGGGTTTATGGTTCTACCAAAACAAGTTTCGGTTCTACCTCCATGTGAGTACTGTGCATAGTCACACTAGCTTCCCAAAAGTTCGGTTGACTAGGTACTAGGATCGGTTCCCCACATATATATGGTATCTAACTTATATGTGTTGCACATGTCCATAGGATCGGTTGCCCTTTCTGCTATAAACCATGTTGCACCCCATACAAGGATCGGTTCCCTTTGATGTACTGCACCCCTTACTAGGATTTACTAGGATCGGTTCCCTTTCGCTTACAAGGATCGGTTCCATTTCCCTTACAAGGTCAGACATACAAAATCCGATCATACCACAGGTGATTACTTAAGATCGGTTTTACTAATAAAAGTTATACCAATACATAAGTCAGGCCTTTGTGAACAGTTCTACCAAGAACACAACAAGTTGTGAGCGGTTATACTCTATCACACATATTGGATGTTCATAAGATATGCAATAAATAACAAAACCAATAACACCTGGCAATTTCCTTTTCGGTTCATAAACAAGTCTATGAACTTACTTTCTTAGAACACATGTGAACATTGTTCCCTAGGATGAAATCCTCACCTCATACTCATACATAATCACAATAGCATTCAAATGATTATGGCGATGTCTTATCTACAAAGTTTAATGGTTAAGCAATAAACCTCGTATTGTATTCCTTAATACTATGTCTATATAGAGTTCAAATATGCTTCGCAGTTATGTTTTCAATATGCACGACTTGAAAGATACGTTAGGGAATGAAACGGTTCAAGTCAAATATCACTAACCTCAAGTGGAAGGATGATTGTTGCCATTGTAGCTCCTTGCTTCTTCACATCTTCAAGTCTTCGCAATACTTGTAATGTATCATATCCTAATATTTTCAAGCTAACCTATATGAAGTTTAACTCTAGTACATAATCAAGCGACTCTTAACATGAGTTTTGATTCACTAAAATATGACAACCAAACTTGACATACCAACGCTTGGTGGGTTCAACCGAGCCATGCTATAACAATCTCCCCTTTGTCAATTTTAGTGACAAAACTCTTACATCATATGGATAAACAAATTACAATAATTCATTACAATCCGCTTGATTCCCGATTTAACAAAGACAAGAAACGCTTACATTCAATCCTTGAAAATGTCGTTGTTGACATTATAATAACAAAGCTATTACTGCCCCTAAGGAAGATAGGTAGATATTCAATCCGCACATCTTTTTTATACCAAACATATGACATGTTACTCCCCCTTAGTATGTGCTTTCACTCTTTCGTTAGATAAAAATATTCAAGTACCAATGTTCTTTTCCCTAGCGATGCCAATCAATATAAATATCAATGCCAGCATCACCTGTTTACTCCATATATTTCTCCCCATTTTTGTCACAAAAATGACAAAGAAACGAAAAAATAAAGGACAACACGAAAAGAATCTTACAAATCTCAGAATAGACTTGCAAACCTGTAGAGTTAGGCACGAGGGTTCCACACATCATGTTCTGATAACCAATATCAAAACCGAAACTACAAGTAGTCTTATTTTGATATGTTACCAAGGAAACAATTGTCCGAAACAATTTTTCCAATTTAGTTTAGCAAACCAAAAATAACTAAGCATATTAGTCTCTTTGCTAAACCGATTGTTCAAAAACAACCGCTTAATTCGATAAGACCAAAATAAAGATAAACTCCAGTTTTCTCATCAGGTTCTAATTATCCATAAACTTAGGTCTTTCAATTTTAAACAAGACAAGTACTAGGTTAGTTAACTAGTATTTCTTGTTTAGGCATTCGATTCGACTTGAATAACCGAAACCTCACTTCGATAAGTCTAACTAAGATCAGAATTAACTTAGTTTCTTATCCGGAATCGAATTGGACTAAACAACTCATCCCGTACACATATTATTTCGTTAAGCCATAAATAATTCATACAAACCAAAATAAATCAACTTGCATAATTATTCACCTCAACCGGAAGCAATTGAAACAACATAGACATTATAAGCACCGCAATTGCACCGTAATTTTGTAAGCCTAAACGATTGATACCATACAAAAGCAAGATAACAATAGTTTTTCTTAACCTAAACCAATTGAATCACACACACACATCAATTGTACCGAAATTTTGTAATCCTAAACAATTGATACCACACAATAACGCAAGATAACAATAGTTTTTCTTAACCGGAACCAATTGAACACACATCCACACACACATCATGGAATAAATATCAATTGAACCGAAATTTTGTTAAGCAAAAGCAACAAATATATATAATATAAACTCAGGCTTTTCTTAAACAGGAAAACAATTAACTAACAAGATTGTTACCTCAAATTTCGCATCCACTTCTTTTCCTCATTGTTCTTCTCATCCTTTCGCAAAGACATAAGAACATCAAAAGCAACCTTTACCAGAGAAAGGTTGAAGTGGTTTTAACTATTACGTGCCAATAGTAATAAGCTAATACCAAAGACTCATATGTATACTATATACACAACTTATGAGAAATAAATTGATAATAGTATAATCGTGACTCACATATGGGATTAATTGTCATCATACTTTTATGATTATTTGATTAAGCAACCCAACAAGTTAGATATTAAATCCGCTAAATCAAAAGTCACAAAATCATAAAAAGGTAATCGATTATGAGACCTATCTCATATAACGACGACAACATGGAGATACATTCATTTGTTCAAGAACGTTTAACACAATATTCTGAATGTCATGAGTATTGAAACTTATCATTCGAGTGTCATCATTGTGACTATCTTTTGATACCATCCTGGTTGTCTTTAAAGAAGACTTTGGACTCCATTTAGAAATGGGTTTTGCTGAAGCAGCTTTGTTCTTCCCATTATTTCTTCCTGAAATACAAGATGAATCTCTTGAAGAAACATTATGGTAACTGAAATGTTGAAAACTCTGAGAGTTAGCCTTTCTCCAATTTGGAACATCAGATCTGGTCTTTACAAAGTTATCTCTCCTTTTGTAGTTTGAGTGATTCTGAGAAAACTTTGTAGAAGCCTGATAAGCAAACTTTGAACTATCATTACAATAATTATTTTGTTCATTTTTAGGACAATGATGTCCTAATTTAGCACGAGAAGCATTATTGAGTTCAGCCAATTTTTCGGTAACGCGTGCATCTATGGCTTTCTCATTCCTTTTACGGAATCTGCAGCTCCTTTCCAAGTGTCCTTTATTTCCACAATAAGAGCAATGCTTAGTAACACAAGAACACGAGGCTTAGTGTTACCTTGTTGTGGATTCTCTTTTATTGGAGTTCGACAGAATTTACGTTTTCCATCTTTTGCTGAGGATGAAGGTGCTACAGATTTTTCTTTTATGGAAGAGCAATCTTTTGTGGCAACTTTTGAAGCAATTTCTTCAGCAGAGTCTTTAGGCTTTACAAACTTTGTCTCCTTGTTTAGCATTCAAAGTGTGTTTACCTTTTTAGCCCAATCCACGCGTGTCACGTGGAAATCTAGTTGACTTCAACATTGAGTCAAGTTGTTTTGTGCTACTATCGAACTTTTTCAAGTCCGTATTTAGACTCATATTCTCTTTTTCCAATGTTTTTATTTTTTCAAGAGCATTATCTAGATCAACCTTAAATTGATCAATTTGAACTTTATAATCTATTTCAGATTCGGTAGAATTACTTACCTTATTGTTCTTCAGGTTTTCCAACTCTGTGTATAGCTTCACTTCTCGATCATGACTTTCTTCGATTTGCTCTCTGTAACATTTCACGCATTCATGATAATGACCACCACTAATAATCTCTATATCTTTATACAGATCATCAAGATCCTTTTTCAATCTTTCATTATCTTCACGAAGATCACAGTCGAGTGCCTTTGGCTTTGGGGCTTCTCGATCATCACCTTTTTGTTTTCTGTATATTTCCGAGACTTCAAGATAAGTCCCACCATTGCTTACACGTTCTATATCTTTATATAGAATATCAAGTTCCCTTTTAAGATTTTCATTCTCTTTGCAGAGTTTATCACATTCAAGTGTTTTTGATTCTAAAGTTATTTCAATATCCTTTCCAGATGTGCATGCAACAGTTGCGTGGAAAGCTTTGTTCTCTTGATCCTCGGAATAATTAGAGCTACCAGAATTATTTTGTTCTTTATTCTCTACACACTTATGTGATTTTTGAGAAGGAGAAGAATTCCTTTTATTTTGTCTTAATAACTTTCTAAATTGTCGTGCAGTCGTATCAACACTCCAATTCTCAGTTTTTGTATCCGAAGAACAAGTCTTGGTTACAGCTTTGAGGGTAATACCCACTTCATTCTTGAATTGATATTCAAGGTCAAAGATCTTTAATTTACCAACTAGAGCACTTCTAGATAGTGTGGAAAGATCATTAGCTTCCATGATGCCATGCTTTTTAGATTCGTATCTTGGTGGTAAAGACCTTAGAATTTTACACACAATATCTTAATCTGAAATAGTTTTTCCTAAAGCATAAGAGGCATTCACTATTTCAGAAAGTTTTTCATCAAATTCATCAAAGGTATCGTCTTCATCCATACGAAGATTTTCCCATCTAGAAGATATGGTTAGAAGCCTAACTTCTTTTTCAGAGGAATTCCCTTCAAATACGATATTAAGAATATCCCAAGCCTCCTTTGATGTTTTACACTTGGTTACATGATGATGAAGGTCTCGAGTTACAACATGTATAATGGCGTTTAATCCATAAGAATTTTTCTTCAAAAGCAATTTTTCTTCATTACTGAATTCTTTCAATTCCTTTAGTCTAAACTCAGTGGTTGAGTTATCGAACAGTACTTTTGGGTGTACATACCCATCAATAACTAAAACCCTAGTGTTAAAGTCATGAGCTTGAAGAAAAGACTGCATAGCCATTTTCCACCATAAATAGTTTGAGCCATCAAACCCTGGAGGTACGTTAACCGAATCAATTATCATTTAATTCAAAACTTTATAGGTTGGATCACACCAAAGACAGATTGTTAGATCTTTTTGTGTTTGCCTGCTCTGATACCAATTGAAAAGACGATGGTACCCAAATACACCACAATCTTTTTATTTGATCACAACCTATTCAATCTCTACCGTGTATAAACCTAAAGGAGCAACGATCACTCAAGGAATATTTCAACACAGTGTCCACTTGAAATAGGGTTAGTCCGAACTAGTCTAACACGTGAATAATTATATCAGACAAGTGGAGAAATCCAATACACTTTGTGTGATCGTCTATGGATATGAATCGAGACAATACTACGACAAAGTGTTCACTTGATAACCGAAACCTTATAAGATAAATATCAAGTGCCTAGTTAACATACAAGTGTAATTAATTTAATTATAGTATAAAAACAATTATAATGCGGAAATAAAGTAAAGCACACACCAGAATTTTGTTAACGAGGAAAACTACAATCTTGTAGAAAACCCCCGGGACCTAGTCCAGATTTGAATACTCAATGAATTAAGACGCTACAAAAAGTAAACCTGCAACTTCGTGTAGACACTACTAAGTAAACTAAGATCCTAGTTACCCGGCTTTCAAAGAGTATTCTTGATTTGATAATATCTAGCAGAACCGAAGTTCTCAATAGATATTTGATACCCAATATCCTAGCAGAACAGACGTTCTCTTTAGGAGTAGATCTAGTATATCTTCTTAATGATTCAAAACAACTTCTTCTTCAATTCTTCAAATTCTTCAATCTTCGATTTAATCTTTAAAGTAACAATCTACAAAAACAAACTTGATTCCTTATTGATTTGTCGCACAGAACGGAGTCTGTTAACAATGGCAAATCAATGACTCTATCTTACGCATCTAGAAAGATTTAGATCCGTAGAAACGTTGATCTTTGATCTAGTTTGTGTGAGCCTTATATAAGAAGAGAAGGTTCTCAAGAATAAACAAACTAGGTGCAATCAAAGATTCAACAACCGTTAGTCAATCAAATCAATCGAAAACAAAGATAAACCACAATTATCTAGTTTCCCACCAACGGGTCGCGCTAGAGCTTCTTAATCCCAAAGAAGACTTTAAACTGAGCGGCCGTAAGAGATTTCGCCTAATTAGGTTACTCTCCTCTCCGAATAGGCGGTTACACCAGTAACAACAACAAAAGAGTAAATATGTTATTACGAAGGATTAGTTTGCTAGAAAGGCAAACTTCGTGTATTTATAGACAAGGAAGTTTGGACACAAAGGAATTTCCAAAACAGAAAATATTCTCAAGATATTCATAAAAGCACAGATTCGGTTTTCATAATTCCTGGAAATGCTCTATCCAAAAATAACAATCGAAATCTCTCGGAAAATCTAATTAGTAAATGCACATTACTAATTCTGTAATTTCCCTACAAAATGAAATTAATAACCTTAATTAAAAGATTCTTAACTTACTTATGTTTCGATCCTGGGATTCTCTTCCCTTAGCCGTTAAGGAATATCTTTGAACAATTATAGAAATAAACATTCACAGCACGTGTTCAAAGTTTGTCGACATCTTAACTTTGTAAGTTCTATTTCACACTTACAACCTTGACACCGATTTGCCATACTTCCAAACAAGTTTAGAATTAGTTCATCTGACTTTCAAGAACTATGTGATTGATCAAACCAACATTCAATCACAATCATGGGTTTACGGTTCTACCAAAATAAGTTTCGGTTCTACCTCCATGTGAGTACTGTGCATAGTCACACTAGCTTCCCAAAAGTTCTGTTGACTAGGTACTAGGATCGGTTCCCCACATATATGGTATCTAACTTATATGTGTTGCACATGTCCATAGGATCGGTTCCCCTTTCTGCTATAAACCTTGCTGCACCCCCATACAAGGATTGGTTCCCTTTGATGTACTGCACCCCTTACTAGGATCGGTTCCCTTTCCCTTACTAGGATCGGTTCCCTTTCCCTTACAAGGATCCGTTCCCTTTCCCTTACAAGGTGAGACATACAAAATCCGATCATACCACATGTGATTACTTAAGATCGGTTTTACTAATAAAAGTTATACCAATACATAAGTCAGGCCTTTGTGAACAGTTCAACCAAGAACACAACAAGTTGTGAGCGGTTATACTCTATCACACATATTGGTTGTTCATAAGATATGCAATGAATAACAAAACCAATAACACCTGGCAATTTCCTTTTTGGTTCATAAACAAGTCTATGAACTTACTTACTTAGAACACATGTAAACATTGTTCCCTAGGATGAAATCCTCATCTCATACCCATACATAATCACAATAGCATTCAAATGATTATGGCGATATCTTATCTACAAAGTTTAATGGTTAAGCAATAAACCTCGTATTGTATTCCTTAATACTATGTCTATCTAGAGTTCAAATATGCTTCGCAGTTATGTTTTCAATATGCACGACTTAAAAGATACGTTTGGGAATGAAACAGTTTAAGTCAAATATCACTAACCTCAAGTGGAAGGATGATTGTTGTCGTTGTAGCTCCTTGCTTCTTCACATCTTAAAGTCTTCGCAATACTTGTAATGTCTCATATCCTAATACTTTCAAGCTAACCTATGCGAAGTTTAACTCTAGTACATAATCAAGCGACTCTTAACATGAGTTTTGATTCACTAAAATATGACAACCAAACTTGACATACCAACGCTTGGTGGGTTCAACCGAGCCATGCTCTAACAAATAATGTTTCTAAGAGTTGACATTTTCCTGCATTCCTGTGGAGCCAATAAGATAGAGGAGTTGTATGTTGGGGACTATGGAGGCATGGGTCAAAATCAGAAAAAAGATCTCGTCCCTTATTGTACCAGTAGTGTGTTCCATAAGCTCTTAGCCATCAGAGCTCTAACCTCTCGACAAATAGAATTAGACCTCTATTGGTTCTCTCGTGAGTGAAATGGCTTAATCTCTCTGAACCTTATGGAAAATGATAGAAGTCGATTGTTTAAGGTGGAGGATGAGACTGTTTGGTTGTCTTATTATAACAATGGGTGTTTAGGAATTTGGTCTGACATTGATGGTAATTATTTATGGTTAGTTGTATGTCGTTGTGGTTCTTCACTTTGTGATGTAAGAATTGAAGGAAAAGTTGATGTTTTGTATTGGCATGCTGAGGAGGAAATTTTGGTTAGATTTATAGCTATTATGTGGTCTAATTTGAAACCTCAGTGGTTTATGCATCTTTTATGTGGGCTGGTTGTTTTAAAATATTTCTTTCAAATTAGTCTAATTCCTTGAGGTCTCGGGATGGTTTGCTAGTCTTCAGTTTACTCTTATGCTGGACATATTTCGATGTTATACCTTTAAGCCAGTTATCACCTTCGGGGGCTTGGGATGACAGTTCTTATGGTTGGTGCAAGTTTAAGATGAATCTGGTCATGCAACTTTTATTTGAGCTGGTTGTTCTTAAAGCGTTTCTTTTGATCCAGTCTAGTTCCGTGAGTTCTTGGGATGATTTGCTAGTATTCAAATTACTCTTATGATGGACATATTTCGCTGTCATACCTTTAAGCCAGTTATCACCTTCGAGGGCTTGGGATGTCAGTTCTTATGGTTGGTACAAGTCTAAGGTGAATCTGGTTAATGATTATGAGTGGTTTGTTTGCTTATTTCAGTGGCTTGGATCTTTTTCCTGGCAAGTTCCTGAGGAGTTTTTCATCATGTTCTTTTTTTCCAATCAGTCTAATACAATTCTTCTGTTTGGAGGGAACAGATCTTGGTTCATCTTTGTTAGTCATCTTTTTCTTTGGAGGAGTGATGCACCTTTGTATGTCACGCGTGGCTCATTTATGAGAATTAAACGTCAACATACCCATGTCTTGAAAGGGGCTCCAGTAGTGGTTTATTGTAATCAAGGTCGAAGTGACGCTGATGTTAAGTTGGGGGAATCAGAGATTTCTTCTGTAGAACTGGACCAAGTGAGGATATATACTTCTATATCCGGATGCAACAACTCTTGTCTCGACACTTATCTGCTTTATTTTCTTATGATTGTATTACTTTTACTTTTATTGTCTTGTATTTTCCCTTATTATGGTTCAGCCTCCAGTTTAGTGTCTACTAACTGTAATGGCTAAATTTGTAACCGTTTGATTATAAAAAAAAAAAAAAAAAAGAACTGTTTAGATGAGAAAAGCTCTGTTTCGGCTACTTTCATGATACTATAAGCCACGCGTGTAATTGATTACAATTTTTAAGGTAAGTCATATTTCTTATATATTTGAACCGCCAGAACCAACATTATCTTACAAACTTAATTTGCAAATTATGATCACCATTCCACAACAAACATCGTTAAGAGGACACATGATGAAATCAAGTTCTTCAATTTTAGATCTAGTGTAACAACGTCTACACAGTTCAAACAAGAATACATTCCGGATCCATCCCTTAGAAAAAAATAGCCAAAAGAATATACCGAGCGTATAAATTTAAGCCCGCGCAGAGCACCAAAACTTGATCAAGCAACGTTTTTTTGGATTTATCGAAAGTTTGATAAAATTAGCCTTTTAATATTATCATTTTTAGAAGTTGAAATTGCCTATTATTTTTGTTTCAGGCTTCAAATTTTGAATGTCAACAAATTCTCTAGAACCAAAACGTATTTTTCACCACAAAATATCTAGGCCCGTGCAACGCACGGGCGTAAAATCTAGTTTATTTTAGATTGCTATAGCTAACCCCGATTAATTTATTTTATATACCTGGAGAGATTGGGGTATACCCAAACTAATTGGGGTATACCCAATAAGACAAAATCAGGTCATTATGAAGTAAAACCAAGCCACCCCTTAACCTTGTATTTTCTAAATGGCTAATATGCCCTTGTTTAATTTACACTAAAAATTCTGATTAGGTTAATTAATTGAGTTTAGATTAAAATTTTGAAAATGAGAATTCAGTGTATTAAACCTTTTATATGTCTTATGAGTTCGATTTCGATCAAAAAATTTAGTTTTGAAAATATGAAAGGTCGGCAAGGTCCAGGTTTGAATAAGGTGCCGACTAAGATCCGCCGGCTTGGTATGCGTTTGAATAGGATGCCGATAAGTCTAGCCGGCATGGTTTGCGGATGAATAACACGCCGACAATTTTCAAGCCGGAAGGGTCTTTGAATGAATAATATGTCGACTATCTTGGGCCAGCAATCTAACGGTCGGCATTTTAATATTTCCTACCATGCCGGCTATCATATGGTCGGCATGCACATATTTTTTTACACTGCCGGCTGACCTGTAGTCGGCATGCTAAGGATTTGTAACCGTGCCGGCATGTACTTATACCAAAATGAAAACAGAAAATGGGAAGATGTAATTCACTTTATTTATGCAATTTTGGTTACTACATTGATTGAAACATAAAACCTAAATCCTTGTCGACGGAAAAACGAATGCACTTAGCATGTGCATCAAGCCTTTGAAACCCTAGGCGACCCTAGTGGACGAGTTATAGTCTCGTGAGGGTTTACATAGAGGTCTACCCACAAAACCTATACAAAAACTTCTAAAGCCATCAATCTTCGTCCGAGGACGATACACCCTCCATCATCTCCGGGGCATACTCCGGGATTTTGGATTCCATGAATTGATAGCTTGCATCGAATGCGAATGCTTCCCCATTTTCCTCCAAGTAGCGCGCTTTGGCGACTTCATGCTACAAAACATAATATAAACTTACTTTGTTAGTGGTGTTTAGTAGGAAGATCAAACAACATTGATCACGTAAAATAAACCACAAAAAAACTTACAAATTGTTAAATGGACAAGTTAAAGTGGGGAGCGTTGAAAATTGGTTTTTGGATAGCTAAATAAGCAAGTATCACATTTTCGATGACTAGGTGTCTATCATGGACTTGTTGAACACTTCTTCCATAAGGATTTCCAAATTCTTGGCTAAATTTGTTGTGTACCCTAGCCCAAAAAGTTATAGAATCCACCCTTACGGAGGATTGAGGTCTAACTTGAGTTTCCGTGTACCATGCTTTGGTGATTGCCAAATCTTCGTTTGAATCAAATGATGCCATTTCTTGTATGTAGAGAGCTATTGGGTGAGTTAGATGGAGTGTATGATGATATGAGCTTTGGACAGTATATGCAAATAGTTGTGTGTTGTTTTGTAGACATAAGTAGTGTATTTATAGGATGGTGCCCAAATTTGGCCGTTATAGTGCATAAGTACAAGTCAATCAATGCAATTGTACTTTCAAAAAATTTGAATTTTAAAATTGCCGGCACGGTTTGTTTTCCCCAGTATGCCGACTAAGTTCGGCCGATAGAGTGGAAATTTTGTTACCATGCTGAACTTATGATGATTTTATGCATCAGGAGCACATTTTCTTCTATGTATCCGCCGGAAATGTATTTGGTCATTAGCATGCCGGCTATGATATGGCCGCTTTCAGAGCTGCTTTCTTATTTGCCTTTTGCAACCTGAACAAGAACGATTAAGAAAAAGAAATATAAGTCGGCAGGGTCGTCAAATACAACCAATCCGGAGGAACAACGGCCGGAAGGTTCGACTAAAACATATATGCCGGCTAAACAATAGCCGGCGGGGTATCATTCAAATAACCTGTCGGCTTATAACAAATATGACACAAGGATTTTCCACATTACAGGTCGGCAATGTCTATTACCCATACATTGCCGGCTAAAATACAGCCGGAATGGTTTTGAAAAAACACCATTCCGACTTTCATACTTAAAGGCATCAGGAGACGCAACAAAAAAATTGAACACAGTAATAAGGTAAAAAGTTCTGGCAACCGACCGGCTAACAAAAAACAACAGACGCAGCCAAGCAAGTTCTTCAACCTAATACCTTGCCTACCGCAAGTAGCGATTATAGATACTAAGCGGTGGCAAGTTCTTCAACCTAATATCTTTCCTACCAACCCTAAATATGAAATGTCGGCAGATCGATATCATTATACCATCTTAGGCCAAATAACGCAAATTCAAACATTCGATTTTTCTAAACTAATTTGACATGTAAACATGAAATTGAAGTACTGGAGTGAGTTTAAGTAGGCCCTTACTTTCTTAATCGCACCATTTCTCGTGTTTCAGCGACTGCAAATTCTCCTTCTTCAACCGTTTTTTTCTTCACTTTCTTTTGAACCAAACTTGCAATTCCAGGGTTATACTCATTGGGTTTTCGATTAGCGTCTTTCATACGACTTGCTCTAGGTCGTGGCGGATCTATTTTTGAAGATTAATCGGAACTTTTGAATCGACGATTACGACGAATTAATCGACGAGTTTCGGTGGTGGGGGATGGAGGAGCCGGTAATGTGTTTGAGGAGGAGAATAAGAAGAGAAGAAGATGAAATGAAGAGAATGAAAAATGATTTAGGGTAGTAATTAGAATTATAATGGGAAAGGGTAGTTTTGTAAACTTTACCCATTAGGCCTCCCCTTTGCCCTTAGAAAAGAGTCCACTTAAAATTGGGTATACCCAATTAATCTGGGTATACCCCAATCTCGCCAGGTTTATATATACCCAATCCGGCGAGTATAAATAGCTGATATTTCATTCTTATCCAATATAATTCCGGAGTTGCGTTCTTAGGAAACTATGACAGGGGGTAATGGAGGTTTGATGAAGAGGCATAGAAATGGAAGTAGCAATCGATTATCTGAATCTGAAGGAACCTCCTCAGATAACCCGCATCACCACCACCATCATCATAATCAAAAACCATTTAATTTTCATCGAAATTCATCATCATCTTCAACTTATAGATTTGACGATTCTGTAACTGCTGATGTTATCCTCTCCGTTAACCTAGAATCAATCCCCTTTGATGGAGATGAACCGTCTGTCGTTGATAATCAAGAGAGTGCTAAGCTTTATCTTCACTCAAATGTTCTTCGGAGATCCAAATACTTTTCGGCATTGTTATCGGATCGATGGCATGAAGGTTTGATTAATGATTCTAGGGTTTTCAATCTGAATCTAAAAGTTCAAGCTTCGATGGGTACTATTGATGTTCATTTAACTGTTTTGAAACTGCTCTATGCAAATGATTTCGTTAACGATATCAATTCTGTGAGTACTGTTTTATCGATTCTTCCTGTGGCGTTGGAATTGCTGTTCGAGGATCTTGTTAGATTTTGTGTTAACTTTCTTGAAGCAGTTCCATGGACTGAAGAGGAGGAGATAAGAGTTTTGAATTTGATTCCCTTCTTGAGACAAGAGGAATCAAATGAGCTTTTGTCCAGGCTTTCTCATGGGGGGAAGGATAGTGACCCAGATGAAATGCTTCATGGTTTGATTCTTGCAGCAATTCATAATCATCCTAATGCGGTTTCTCCCAAAACCTTTGTAGCGAAGCTGTTGAGAGAGTTTTCATCTAGGGATTCCGTGAAAAGGGCATTAGATAAGGCATTTGAGATTCATTTGAAAGTGGTCAAGGATTCTTTAGAAGAGTATTCGAGTCCGAATTTTAGAGGTGATCATAATGAGACTGAAGCAATACAAAGGTTGAATCTGCATACGGCCTTAACTAATGGGAAATATTTGTTATGGTTGGTTGAGAGGATGATTGAATTGAAAGTTGCAGATTTGGCTGTAAAGGAATGGAGTGAACAAGCTTCATTTACTGCGAATTTGCAAAGGGCTTTTAGGGAGGATGCGTGGAGAAATATTGTGCCTGGCTTTCCTGCTGTTATTCTTCGTTGCACATGCAAGCTTGCCAATGCGGTTGCCAGCGGTTCGATTTTGGCTGCTAGACAGGTTTTGTAATTTGAACTATATCGTTTTCTATATAGTGTTTTAAGCACAGGTACTTGAAATATATGTTTCAACCTTCTAGACTTCTAGGTACTTTTGAACTTGATTGGTTGCTGCTTTCGTATGCTAGTTTCTTTCCATTGTCAGGTCTCCAACAAAGGTTGGATGAATTTATCATTAAGATGGATTTTTTTAGTTTAGTTCCCTGATAGCATGTTTTCGTTCTACCCTGTAGATTATATAGTGATAACTCCACCTGTGTAGTTTTTCTGCACAGCCTGTCGTAGGCCAGGATAAAGGAGGAATGTTCATGATGGGCTTGGCGAGCCAATGGTAACACTCCAGCCAATCCCCTGTGAAAATAGGGTCGCGATTGGCTTGGCGAGCCAGCGATAGACCAATAGAGGGTAAGAGCAGTACTAAGATGGGTGACCGCTTGGGAAGTCCTCGTGTACCTTTGTTTGGTTGAAAAACAGCCATTCCCTTAGGAAAGGGTGGGAGCTGTACCAAGATGGATGACTGCTTCGGAAGTCCTCGTATTCCCTTTCTAGCCTACCCCAACTTGTTTGTGACCAAAGGCTGAGAAGAAGAAGAAGATTTTATAGTGATGCTTTTTAGAATTAATCGTGAAGACTTAGTGTCATGCTTTTGGGAAGCTATCCATTTAGAGTTTTTGTTTTGATTGAACTTGATTTGTTATAGTCTGATTAATTTATGATTTTGAGTTACTGTACGGAGTTTCTGGTGTAAAATGTATTTTCCCAGTTGGTGCTGTGAAGCATAAATTCATATTAGTGTGTCCCCCTGGGGATGGCCTTGAACATATGTAGGAACCACTCTACACATGTTGTAATCTTTTCTAGTATAGTTTGTTCAAAGATTCACATCACACATTCTTTCAACTAATTTTGTATTTACTTTGAAACTGTCGGTAACATTTTATATCGCGGAGTTCTGTATACTAGTGGATTTTATGCATTTTTATTGTATTTTTGTTTTCCCTTTGCATCTAATTTCCACCCGTGTCATGAGAAACTCTTATCTCGAGTAAGTGTTACTTGATGATGATGTTTGATCTCATTGTTGAACTTTTTGTGGTGGTGATTTTTGCATGATGTTGGCAACCACGGTCTGTTCACCTGGTTTAAACGAGGTGAACCAAATTGTACCACTGTACTGCTGGTTCCACATAACTGCGCAAGGCACATGTCGAAGTTTCTGTATGTTCTAGAAACAAGGTTGTTTAGATGAACTGATCTTTTATTTTCCAGGTTCGTGTGAAATTGGTAAAGGATTGGCTGCCAGTGTTGATTGTATGCAAAGAAAACGCATCTCAGAGTCCTCTGAGTCACAAAACACTGTATCAGGAATTGGAAGAAACACTCTTGAAGATTATATCCACATTGCCTTTGTCAGATTCCCAAGATTTGCTACAGAAGTGTCTCAGTTTCTCTACCCGCAATGTTGAGGACTGCCCTCACTTGGTATCAGCCTTCAACACCTGGTTTCGACGTGCAACTCATCCACCACCAGATTGTGGAAAGCTCAACTGAGTAAGAAACAAAGAGGAGTTAAGAGGCCTGTGTCTGGTAAACTTGGTAAGTAGCTCCCACTGCTTCTTAAATCGTCTGTTAAAAGGGTTCTTTAAAGTTGAAGAAAACTAACTAGTAGCAGCACATTGTGAATATCTAATGTTATGAAGACTATACTAATAATAGAACTACTACTACCACTATGTTACCTTGACGTAAAAAGGTAAAGTATTACAGACTAAAAGTAAATTTGGCTGTGTCGTTGAGCCTCGACTTTGTCTTTTATGGTTGCATCTTCGATGAAATAGAATTGAACATGTATTTAAGTTGTGAAATCAGTGGTTAGCTAACTAACTTATCTCTTGTTTGGTCTCTCCGACCTTTAGACATGATATTAATGTCTTGGTTCTTCATTTACTTAGAGCTGAAAGAGAATCATTGCAGACTATTGTCCTCGGAAAGGCCTGTAGAAATTCTACTGATTGGGTATTGTTATGTTTTCCCCATTCTTGAATTTCTGATATTTAGAAATGGCACAAAGCTATCCTTTTCGACCTGGATTTGGAGTCCATTATAACTACCACAATCATTAGATTCAACTACCAATGGACTGAGACCAGCCTGAAATGAATTGGATGGAAAACCAACTTAATTCACTGTTAGGTTGGGGTGCAGCTGGAGTATGGGATGGCTGCGGATGGACTCAGATTGATGAACTAAATATGGTATATCATCAGTCTTTGTTTTGGGCTTGGAGCATCTCTAAATGCAAGTCTAAAAAATCTGGAAGCTATTGGACATAATTGAGAGAATTCTCTGTCAAACAGCACATCAAAAAGTGGAAGCTGACATCAACTAGAGTCTAGTCGGTTAATCTGAATACCTGAATTTTTCCAGCTCTTCAGACTAGCAAGCACCTTCCAGCTCTCCTCAAGCTCACTTCAACAAGTTGTGGTACTTGCCATGTCCTCCGAAGGTCCAACTCATGATCTGGAAAGCCTTGCACGATGCTCTACCAACCAAAAAACTGCTACTAGATTGGTCCATTGAACAATCAGCTTCGTGCCCTCGTTGCGACCTACAAGAGGAATCTGTATCCTATCCTTAGATTTCAGGGTCGCAGACTCTCAGCTGCTGTGTGGTCCTCTCTAGCCATCATTTTCATGGAATGGATCAAAACTTCATTCAAAACCATCTGCAGGATTTACTATCCACAGGGATAGTAAGTTCTTCGAACATCCTAGCTGCAACTTTTTTTTACGCTATGGGGTAATTTGGTTAGGCCGAAACCACAGGGTCTTCAATAAGCCAGGTATCCACCAAGCCACTCTCCTACCATAAGCCAGCAACCTTCAGCCAATCCAACCAAACACTCTTCTCATTTCATCTCATCTTTGTACCCTTGGTTGAAACTAAAAACGGATGGCGCAGCTCGTGACCACCTGGCTCTCATTCTTCGAAACCAGCTAAGCAACCACATGTAGAAATTAGCGTTTAATCCCAAAGTTATTGGGCTTTGGACACTCTAGTCCTCTCCTCTCAAGCCTAATACTAGGAGGTCCAATTTCACCAAATTTAGAACGGGTTAATCCTTTCTTGAACGGTTTAATCCAAAATAATTATTTGTGATGACAAAAATGACCTTCACGTATAAACATGAGATCTAATCTGTTCTTCGTTCATTTTTTCAATTTCTTCTAGCGACACATCTCTCATACGAAGAAGATGAACATATAGATCCAGTAGCTGCTGTAGAAAATGATAAGATCTGCAATTCTCTGGTTTTATACATGAGAATCAGTCTGTTGTTATTGAAGACGGTGCTCTAAATCGGTGAGATCAGACGAGGAAAATCTTCAACAACACTTAAATCTGAAGCTAATCGAAAGATAAGTTTAATCTTCTCTCGTCATTTTTAACTCATTCCACAACCTTAATCTTATCGATTTTGATATAAAATTCTCAAAATAGTTTTATGGTTACTGAAAACCTAGTATCGTTGATTTCATCTTGAATTTCATTTTTATTTTGTAATTAGAGCTTGAATCATAATCTCATCTTAAATGTTGATTTAAGACTAAAACCACCAAAAAAATTGACTGAAAAATTTCGAAATTTTTCAGTCCATCTCTGTTTTTGTGTGGTGAAATCCTATGAATTTGGGAGACAAACGCCTAGTATTTATTGGTGATTCTCTTAATAGGTACACGTGGGAATCACTTGTCTGTATACTTAGAAATTTTGTTTAAGATAAAACCAAGGTGTTTGATGCGTGGATTTCAAATTGAATGTGCTTATGCTTTTATACTGAATGCGCATTTACGTAAAATCCCCAATTCACTATTACTGATTACTAATCTATCAATTACCTAAACCAAATCCCCTAATTCAGTCAAGCTTGCGGTTATAAAGGTGAACTTAGCTAAAGTCTTTATAATTTGACGTAAGGAAAATATATAATTACCATGGAAAAGGATCGGTGAATCCATTAACTAGAATAGGAGTTTTAATAAATCTCTGTTGAAAAGCATCACTGAGATTATGAGTAGGGTCAGTTGAGATAGTATGAACAGAAGGTCTAACTTTTGCTTATTGTTTTGATATTATCGAACTACATTTTGTTTTAGCCACACCTCCTTTTCCGCCTACAAATACCCATTCTGATGTGACTTGTTCTAGCTCGCCATTAACACTCATTTAAATTCGGCAAAATTTATAGGAAATTGAGATTTGAACTAGTAGTTCATAGAAATGACTACAACACTATGAGTGAAACTGGAAATCAAAAATAGCACCCAACCTATGGGAAAACAAGATTTGATATGTCATAGGTGGAATTGCAAATTTACTGTGTACTGCTCTCTTATAGGTGGACGCTTAACTTGGCCTCTTATTAGCCCGGCCGCGCTTTGTTGACTGTTTTAGAGGGAAAGAAACAAGCACACCTATGAAGAAAAATAAAGCAGTCCATCTTAAATGCTAAGCTGCTTCAAGACTGATTTCAAGATGATACTGAAATGGTTATCAAAACTCTATGGATGGCACTTCTCATGTTAGTAAAAATATTAGAGACAGGTATAGATAGACCATTGCATGACATACCCTGATCATTGCTTCTTTCTTATCCATTTTTAGTCATATGATTGCTTGTTGTTCTTTCACGCCAATGTAATTTGTCTAACAAATATGCTTAATCCTAAAAGTAAGAATTAAGTGGTGTATTTTCTTGTACACCACTTACATGAGTGCACATAAAATTGCACTGTTTTCTAATACTAATCATAATACTCACAGAGAGGTAAATGCTTTTTTTTTTTCCCTCTCATTTTCCTTAGAATTTTTGATAAATTTTCATTTTGGGATTTCCTTTATTTTGTCGTATTTGTGTTTGTTTGTTAATTTAAGAAATGGGTTTTCACTTTTTTCTTTGATTATATTGTATTGTTTTTAATGAATATGTTTTATGCATGTATTCCCAAAAAAATTCTAGGTTGCTTAGTATTTTAAATGTAACTTATTTTTGTGGTGACCCACGTGTAAGGGAGGGAACCGCATCTTTAATTATTTTTCTCATGTTAGTAAAAAGAACTATCATTTCAAATTTCGTGATCCGGCCCGTGAAGGATGTGCCCCCTGGTGGTTGGTGTCTTGGCTGCTGGGTTATGAAGAAGATGGATTCAGGTGAGTATTTTTCCCACCTAATGTGGATTTTGACAATTAATATTATACGAACCTCCGATTGAATGACATTATTCAATGTAGAGCCTGATGAACAACACCATCAAACAAAAAAAAAACTAGTTTATATATGAGAATTTAATTGAGTTGGTCTTGTCACTACTAGGTTAGTGTACACAAACAATATGTGTACATTAGCAACTAGTTTCTTTGCTAATGTGCACACAATTATACACATGTTGATTCTTAATGTGTATATAGTTGTACACCCGTCGATCATTATGTGTACATAGTTGTACACCCGCTGATTGTTAATGTGTACATAGTTGTACACATGCTAATTATTAATAACACATAACTGTATTACTACCGTTGCTTGTTTTCCTTTGAATTTGTGTTTGATGAACTCTTTTTTTGCTCACAGGCTTTTGTATCCAATTTATGATTTAGTGGCAGTCGTCGACCATGACCTGGTTCTGTGATGCAGGCTAGCGCGGCTAAGGTATTATTTTCTTTTTCTGTTTTTTAGTGATCATTTCATTGTATGGGTGTCTAAATGTAGTTATAATTTAGGCTAAGATGATTATTAATTCCTTATTGTTAAATGTATTTTTTTTTTTTTTGTAGAAATAGGAAAACCCCTCAAAAGAGAGAATCTTATTAATGATATTGACTAAATTTTAGTGTGCAATTCATGAATAAAATCAAAATGAAATTTTCAGTTGGGGATCTAATTTCTAGACTAAGATTGGTGCTTATGGCAGTCCTACAACAAGAGAGATCATACTTATACATCATGATTTCTGTTTCATGTCATATTCAGCCACACATCATTTTTCTCTATCTACATATCGGTTTGCAACTTTAGATTACAATAGTTGTGTGTATATGTTGATTCTTAATGTATACATGATTGTACACATGCTGATTCTTAATGTGTATATGGTTGTACACCTATTGATCGTTAATGTGGAGAACCATATATTGGCTCCCTGACTCGAGTTTTTTTTTTTTAAATTTTTTTTTTTTGTAGTAAAATGTCAGACGTATTTTAGTAACTTTATTAATTACATACTGTTGATATGCATGGTGAACCTATCGATGCTTGTACCATAAATGATCTGAACTTGGATACCTAATTTAATTCAAATTTATTTTTAGAATCGGTGATCCTTGAATACTCTGTGGCACTATAAACGCTTGCCTTACCAGTTTGTGCATATTTTGTTTTTAAATTGTTACTGTGCAATAGTTGTACATGTGTTGATTCTTAAAAGTGCACATAGTTGTACACATATTAATTCTTAATGTGTACATAGTTGTACACATGTTGATTTATACATTGTTGATCGTTAATATACACCTACTTGTACACCTGTTGGGCACCACTAATACACTACTCCCTCCGTTCTTAAATAATAGGCTGGTTTCTATAAATAAATATTTCAAAAAAATAGGCTGGTTTCCTAATTGGGAAAGTCAAATGTAACTTTAATTTTCTGGGACCACTTTTCTCTTAACTTCTTTTGATGACAAGTGTCATTAGACCATTTCACTTTATTTCTTTTGCTGCCAAGTGTCATGGAGACCATTTCACTTCACTTCTTTTATTGACAAGTATCATGAGGACCACTTGCAATGATTAGTTTTCTTAATTTTCTTAATTTTCTCAAAAAACAAAACCAGCCTATTAAAGAAGAACGGAGGGAGTATATGATTGAAATTCGCTAGTTCTAGTAAAAAAAAAAAATTGAAGCATGAAGGAAAAAAAACGGAAACAAAACTAAATTGCTACTGCTATCTGGTAATAATATCCTCTTTGTAACGAAATTTTATTGTCTTGTCAAAGGGTATGGGATCCGGCTAATTATGGTTTAGATTAATTAAAACGATCGTTCCGCACGTGCATACGCACATGCAACTTAAAATGAAAATTACTATTATACCATCATTTTTATTTATAACAAATTATTTGTCTGGGCATGATAGAGGGCAATTTTGGAAATCCAAAATTCACAGCCTTAAAAACAACGAACAGTGCTCGAGGGGTCTTCGCGCCTGTTTCCATTTTCCCTCCACGTGACCCACACTATTCTCTTATTCTCTCCCGAGCTATGATTTCATCTTTTTTTTTGTTTTTACCTTTTTAACCCCATTTCATTTAGATAACATTTTTATAGAGTGACAAAATTAAGGGAAGATTCGGAATTCCAAAATGTGCAGCTTCATCTACTGTTCATGAACAATGCCTAAGGGGTGTTTTCTTTATCTATTCTATTATATAAAGGGAACCGTTACTGTAGCTATGTGAAGCTGCAATTTTCATCTTCTAGATAAATATAAAGGGGGCATTAATGTAATTTGACATTTTAAAGACCATTTTTCCCTACTGAATCCTTGAATTGTTCTTTGGTCCTACTAATTAGTTCTTCGGTTCTTCTAATTAATACTAATATCACCTTTTTTGATCAGATCACATCATTGAACGTTTGCTATATTTCAATTAATTAAATTGATGAACAATCAATCAGTACATAAATTCTTAGATGCATCAAATAATGGGTACCTGCTGATAGAACAAAAATATAATCTATGGTTATGTTATCATAAACTGATTCGTTAAAAGATAAGAAGGGGATAAAATGCCATCACATAGATCGAAAGAGAAAGAACGATCACTGCCAAAGCACAGGGAGAGAGGAAAAAAAAAAGAGAAAGAAAGTAGTGGAGGCGTGTAGCAGATGGAGAAGAACATGACTAATAAATTGGGTTTACGTCTAGGGGATTATTATACAAGTAAAATTCACGCCCAAATGGGCTGTAGCACGTGCAGAGCACATGCAGGTGATCTTGTTACATAAAAATAAAAGCATCCCCTCGCTGGACTTAAAATTTGGGTTAAACCTCTTTTAAAAGGTTAAAATAAAAAATAATATACTATTTATAAGTCTAGATAGCTAGGAAAAGAAAGAACGAAAAACCTCTCTTAAAAGGTTAAAATAAAAAATAATATACTATTTATAAGTCTAGATAGCTAGGAAAAGAAAGAACGAAAAACCTCTCTATTCTGATATTGGGGATCACGAATTTCGAACTTAGATAATTGGTATCATCATCCAACGAATTTACCGCTATATTGCAGTGACATCTACAACTACTCGGCTACATTAATAAAGTAATGTATGGTAGGTTTGGATAGTCCAAGGAAATGTGGTGTGTGGAGATCCATGGGTCATAGGAATTTGTTGGAATCAGGATTTCCTTGGTACGATTAATTGTCCGGATCCTTAGATTCAGGTTTTCTTCGGGATTTATAACTCCACCAAATTTCACATTTTGAATACCACCTTCCTCTAAGATTTGCTGAGAAATTTACTAGGGATTTATGGACCCATCTTCTTTTTAACTCTATAAGCTATGTATTTAACTAAACTTCCCTTCAAATAAAATGAGGAATCGCTAAGACTTTTAAGAATTTTCACTTAGCTACCAAACATCGGAGGCATTTGCATGAATCCGGGTAATTGTAATCTTATAAAATCCTAGATCGCTGGGAACTGTAAATGTGCGACCAGACATACCATCATCAGTTATTGTTGGATAAATATCTTCGTTACCGATTCTCCAATAATACAATTCGTGTATTATCCACCGATCCGTTACAACTCTTTGTAACATGTATTACGTTTCGTAATACCAACAACAAAACAAGAAAGGAAGGATAGAAAAAGATGATCAATCACAAAACTTAAACAAACTTACTTGGGTGTATTGAGGCGAGTAATCTCTTTGCTTAAGACATTTGATGCCCTGTATATAATGTTGTTACAGGTTTAGCGGCATATGTCTCCAACATATCAACAATACCTCGATGTTTTTCGCATGTCTCCAACATTCAACAATACCTCGATGTTTTTCGCAGCACTTCGATAACACCTAACAACGAACGCGAATAAATGTAGCACAAACTCTTCTTTGACTCTTGAAGACACTATGCAAACTACAATTTTCTAGAACTAGTTTTTGACTCTAAACACACATATGCAAAAGAGAGTGAGTGGCGTTTATATAGATGCAAGGTGACTCTTGGAGAAATCTTTTCGTGAAGAGTCGCATCCTTTCGTTGAATGACACATCCCTTGAAAGGGTTTATATGAATAAACACAACCCTTAAGTTGTAACTAACTTATTTCTAATCAAATTTCCAACAATCCCCCACATTGAATTGAAATTCATTTAAATCTAATGCAGTTTGTCGCCACCACTAAATGCTAGTGTTGAGAAAATTTGGGAACATCAATGGAGGACGTACCACCACCATGGAATGCATCGGGAGTTCTTAGATAGCTTTTGGCTTTGAATCTTCCGTAGTGCAAAGAATGAATACCTAAGGCCAAAAATCTATTTTGGTTTACTAGTTGTTCGCAACGGTGAACGCGATGTCTTGAACCAATCAATAGAATCCTAATCGCCTGAAGTTCGGTGAATATTCTCCGCATTTTACCATACTTATAAGACACTAGAAAGAGTTTGTGCGCAAACATCAAGTAATACAAAAAGAATATTTCTTACTTCATCCGTACGCAAAATCGGGAGAGATAGCTTTTGGCTTTGAATCTTAGGGAAAACGAGAACATTTAATGTGAGAAAGGACGTGAATCCGTAGTGAATACCTACATTCTCTCCTTCGCAAGAAGACATGAGAAGAGGCAAGATGTAGGATCATAATATCGGTTTACTAGTTGTTCGGTGAACGCGATGTCTTGAACCGCCCAACTTTATGATGTAAACCGATGCAATAGATATCACATAGTTTATTTCCTTACATATCTGGTTCTCGGTTGTGTTCATTTCGGCCCTGAACGATGTTGGTTTTTCATGAGTGCTCTAGATTAGCTTAGCCTTATAGTTATCATAGAAGCGGCCCCACTTTACACTCATATAGGTGATCTCCTATTTGAAAGTATCCTGCCATACTTTTCTTAGTTAAACTAAGCCATATGAATCATTAAGAGAAATTCTCAACCTCTCACTTGACATGCAACACTGTTTCATCATAGAAATGGGAAAGAGAGTAAACTCTCACAGTGTTTCCGGTGAGTATAAATTTATAACTTGGTTGTCCCTTTTGAACCTAGATAACCATGGGATCTCCAATCGCTAGGTTGGGTGTCCGCTATAAATACTACTCTATATAGGTTATCCCATTTCCCTCGATGACACAATTATACGCTCTCTAGAATTCGTATCACTTGCCGGCTTGATACAATTCATATACACTATTTCTTTTAGATGCGCGCATTTGAGAGCAATTGCTTTATGGTGTTATGTCGTCGATTTATTTATCGAGACGTACCATAATCTCAAACTATGTGTTGTTCCCAAATATTTATATTGTTTGATCAGAACAATACAATTATTTTGTACATGCGTATACTTTCGCCAAAAGTATATATTCAAGAAAATTTCAAAGTCGCTCTTACTTTTTCTCCAACTTTAGAGAGCTCAGGAGTCCATTGTTGATCTTACTATCAACCTTTGTTTAAACTATTTCCTTGCTAACACACACTTTCTTCAATGAGCACATAGTTTTCCATTTGATGATTTCAGATCATCTAAATCTAAGAATCCATGTACATATCACTTTCCTCGATATGTCGTATATATAGAGGTACTAATTATTATCCCCAATAATCTTCCTCACATTTCTTAGAATTCTAACCAAGATTTGTGTTTTGAGTTATGTAAATCACTCGTAAATTTATATTTACCGCATGTCCCGGCTCGTACATTTAACCTTTGTACTGGCTACGTCTTTTGAGCACCATCACATTGTTTACGAATTCGCTAGTACGGAGAAGTTCATCATTTACAACTCTACCCGTACCAGAATTAAACCCTTTGAGGTTTCACCATATCTCATCACAATAAGATGAGATATTTCCCAACGTTTGCCAAAAGAATTTTCTGTCACTTCAAGTTCTGAAAGACAATCAATAATTGATTCATTTAATGATTTTATTTGCAAATTATATAAATTTACTTAACTCCGCACACAGTCACAGACCACATCCGTCTGCCACATCCCCCACATTTTGACGATTACACAGAAGACTTCGTTTCTTTCTGTATTCGAGATTGACTTTTTCAAGTTTCTGGTGATTTAAGAAACTATGATGGAAAATAGTTTTCTTTGATTTCCCCAACTTGTAATTTTCACAACAGACAAATCTAATTCGTCTGCCCCGCAACCGGTTATTGGTTACCAACGGATGTGGGTATACTGGTAGTCGTTGTATAATCCTATATTGTGCGACCAGACATTTTCTTCACACTCATTGAGGCTTTTGGCATTATACATAAGTAGATCAGTGGGTCACAGCATCATCAAAAATATACAATCCTTCCATTGCTTTATTAATGTTTGCACCGAACATCATCATCAGACATTTTTTAATGTCTTTGAATATTAGTTCATCAAGTAATTGGAACTTTGCTTTCCATTTTATTTGATTTCTCTATCACTGATCGCAGATTACCTGAAGATCTCTCTTATTCTTCCGTAGAAACTTCATTGAAACTTCATGAAGAGATCATCTATGCCTGGGCATACTAGTGACTTAATATCCATTTGAATCGAAGTCAATAAATGATTCTAGGCATATCAAACTTGAACAAGAGAGAGCTGCCTCTACCCAAAACTTCTTCTGGAGGAAACTAGAGACGTATCTTCTTCATACAAGTTACATCCCTGTACTATCTAACCTCGAAACAAATGCAGACGGTTGGATTAGATCAAAGGAAGCAACATGTTTATAGGATACAAGATACGTTGTTTTGAACAACGTGACCCCTCCTATCTCTTTCCCTGACCAAAATCAGCCATTCGTTTCGCTTTGATTCAATAATAGAATGACCTTACTCAATCTCGATCTTGAATCATTGACACCAAGCAAATTTATGATTGCTATCCACAAACCATACTACCCTGTCATAGGTTTCCGGTTGTGGAGCGTCGCGACTTTTCAAATTTCATTTTAACTTTGAAATGTCAAAACCATTGACCTTTGCTAACACTGGAATTACCTTTCTTAGAAAAGATAACGTTACAATTCTACAAACACAAACCGTCCTTTCATATCCTAAGGATACATCCCAAGGGCCACCAATTTTTTTTTTTTTTTTTTTTTTTTTAAGGTAGCCAATTCTTATTTATTTAAAGAGACTGAGAATTGGTTACATGCGAGGGAAAGTGGTTCCTATTCTGTCAAGGAATACAATTTGCTTCAGAAAGTTAGGACAAATGTATTCCCAGTTGGTTGTTGTTTTCGGTGTTGTATGCTGTAGTAGGTCTTCCAATGCCTTGTTTGCTAAAGCCTTCGCTGCCTGGTTCGCCTCACTGTAGGTGTGTGTGATCTTGTATTCCGGTATTGTTGCTAGCAGTCGTTGTATTTCCTGTAGGAGCCCTGTGAGATGCCATGGTTGTGAATGCTGCATCTTTAGTAGAGATATCAAAGCTTGTGAATCCACTTCAAACCATATCTTTTCCCGTTGATGTTGAGTTGCTATTCGTATTGCTATCAGTAATCCCCATATCTCCGCCATCATTGATGTGGTGATCCCTAATGGTGCCGTTATCGCCTTCATTACATTTCCATTTGTCTCTACATATAATTCCTGCTCCTACTGGTCCCAGATTTCCTTTTGATGCTCCATCCGTGTTTTTTTTTATCCAGTTCGTTGTAGGTGCTTTCCACCCTATGTAGATAGTCATTGATGTAGTACTTGGTCGCCGCTGTCGAGTAGAAGTTGGTCCATTAACCATGATAGGTGCCGAATGTTGTTGAGCCCACTGGTATTCCTCATACATTACCAAAACGATCTGGAATGTCTATCACGGTGTTTGTTGTTGTTGCTTGTAGACCTTTGAGTTCCTTGCTAGCCACATATGCCATAAAGTGAATCCATACATTGCCTGTCTTGTTGGTGTGTTTGTAGATGTGAATACTTCTTGAATGTTGTTGGGCCTTGAAATCTGAGATGCCGAGTGTTGTTGTTGTTGTTGATGCCTTCGATACTGATCTTGTATTTCGTTGTTGTTGCCTTGTTGACTTGGGCTTTCCGCCAGATGTGTGATGATTAGCTGTCAAATTGTTCTAGAGTTGGTGTAGTCGAAAAACAAATGTTGTTCAGTTTCCTCGTGCATGTTTCATATTGGACATGTGCTTACTGTTGTGATGTGAAGACGGTTGATGTATAGAGGATATTGGTAAATCTCTGTCTCTTTCTTTATCTTGGTGTATCCATATTACAAAAAGCAATGGTTTTTTTTGCCAGTCCGACAATCCAGCTTCGAAAGTGTAAAGATAGAAACAGAGGTAATAAAGATTGATTAGGAAAAATAGATGTTATATTCGTTTGATACGAAAGATTCCTACAATAACTAACAACCTAACATTGATATCACTGATTTTGTATCCGCAACAGAATCTACCAATCCGAACAAAGAAAAGTATCAAATTGAATTTGCTTTGTTCTCAAACTTTATTTTAAGAGCTTATTGATGTTGGTCGTATGAATAAAAATGATCATGTTTTCGCTCAAAACAAGTGTGAATTCAGTTTGATGCTTTTCTCTTTCTTAACACTTGGGGGTATCACAAGTTTACTTTGTCACATTTACTGACTACTGTAGAAACATGTACAAATTCAGTTGGATGCTTTTCGCTCAAAACAGGTACAAATTCAATTTGATGCTTTTCTTTTTCTTGGCACTTGGGTATCACACGTTTACTTTGTCTTGAATGTGTGACCCATGCTTAGGTTGTGGAGCAATCAAATAAAGTTGGAGCTCAAACTGCAGAAACATCGAAGGGTTAAGTGAGTTAGCACCCACAAAAAAAATATACATTGTTGTTTTGGAGCGGATATAGCACCATGAGTAAGATTTCCTGTTGTTTCATTTTCTTTCCCTTGGTTTACTTTGTTCTCAAACTCTACGGACTCAACAAATGGGTAGCTATGTGAACGAGCTATAGGAAACTATTCATTTATAGATAGCAGGCAGGCAGGCGTTCATCATGTGGTGGGGAACCTTATGATATGTCGCTTGCATTTTATTTCTGTCATGCAAGAATGATTGGGAAACACTTTCAAGATCTCACACATAATATTTTGTTTATATCATAAGATTAAAAATTGATTCAACTCTCTTGATTTCTAGGTACCGGGATAATGTCATACTCTGGTACCGGGCTAATGTCGTGCTCGAATTCGATTCTTGAACCATATTTGGTGGGTTCTGGATTTTATTGTGGCTTTCATTTTGATAGATTTTATATCTTTATGTGTGATTTTTATTTTCTTTTCCTAACTGTATCAAAATGCTTGGTGTTTTTCTTCGGTTACCTTGTGGGTCAAGTTGCAAACAGAATTAAAGATGGGAAGTTTACTCTCAATGAAATTGAGTATTCTTTGTCCATAATCCTCCAAATAGTCTGCATATAGTCTGCATGGTGGTATAACATGGCAACAACATCTATGTATTTTTTTTATGCTAGGCAAAAGTTTATATATGCTATTGTTTCTTCACAACGCATAATTTAGTGTTCTGGCAAGATTCATGTTCTATAGAATGAGGCTTACATGATATGATAACATAAATTAGTTACGTCAGATGTGCAAATTATGTTAAGAAGTTTGCATCACGGGTATATTTATAACGTAGCTATTTCATACTCAGATTTGTTCACTTCACATTTCAATTTGCAGGAGTCCCCATCCTGCGGCTGGACCTGTTAATAGGCAAGTAAGATTTTTTTTCTTTGTCATGGAGAAAGATCCTGCCAATTTCAAACTCATTAAAACATATAATGATAATTAACACCTACGAATAATCTTTAATTCACATAAACATGGTAACTGTGGATTCTATTAGAAAACACTTTTGATAATAGTCCATGTGAACTTTATTCATAAACTAATGAATCCTTTTTCGTGTCATTCGTTGTTAGCATCTTTGGTTAGGAATACATTATATATACACATCAAGAAGGCCAATATCATAGGCAAATTTTCTTAGTTTCTGTCGTAAATCCAAATGAGGAGATTTTATTCTCTCATTCTTTTGAAAAATCAATGTAGGAATTTACCACATCGAAGATGCCTAATTAATACTCAAGGAATGATTGTGTTCGGTGGAGAAAGATCCTCCTAATTTTAAATATATGAATTCTGAAAATTAGTGTATGTTTTCAACCTCATGGAGAAAGATCCTACTAATTTCAACCTCATTTGAACATATTATGATTTTTATTTTTTTGTACTGTATAGTGTCTGTTAGCAATGTAGCCTTCAAGGGTACTGTATAGTGTCTGTAAGCAATGTAACCTCTAAAGGTGCTATACGAAGATCTCATTAGCAATGTAACTTTCAAGTTTTTTTTTTCTACCTATAGATAAATGAACATGAGAATTTTTCTGGAGGTCAATGACAAGGAATCAAAGATAGATTGGAAAATGTGGGGAATAATGGGGGAAGGAGAAGGAGAAACACTACATCCAAGAGTTGGGCTATTTTACTTTTTTATATAATTTTTACACCAATTTAATCTTTCTTTAATCTTTTGGTTTGATCAATTGAAGCTTTGATATCTATGAAACTTCTTTTAATTGTTTTAGCTCGGATTGTATACTTATTACGAGTGTGTCAGCTTCTTGCATTAATATTATTTGTAATAAGTACAAGTTTAGGGAGAAGGAATTATTATGCCTGCTGACCAAGCTTGGTGTCTGTGGCATCTCTGCTTTTTTTACTTTTTGTGTTCTGGCATTTTCTTTTCCAACAAAAGCACGGATTATTATCATTAGTCGGAAATCGTAATCAGCAAAGTGTAGTTTTTCATCGTGTCACTGAACTTATGTATCACGCTTGGATGATTATCATTTTAGTTTAGTTTTAGTTCCTTGAGAAATTACAATTTAGACTGAATTTGATAATTTCTATCATAATCTGGTTAGGCCAGCTAGATGAATTCAATAATTTTGGTTGAGTAGCTAAATGTGAAAATGGCATCACCTAGAGAGAAAAACGGAGATGGGTCTGCAGTGGTAGATAATTATATATAGTTGTTAAATCTCTTTTGTAATATTTGTATAGTGTCGCGTATAGATGTGGTATTTATTTTGGCATTTAGTCGAATCTTTCCTAATGAAAATTAGCAGATGCATAAAAATGCAGTCATGCATAGATACCTGATAAAATAAGATTTGGACGAAATATTCACCTGCTTAAAATTTTTTATTACATTTTCTCCTCATTTGTGAATCATTTTTGTATACTCCCTCTGTCCTAAAATTTCTGTCCTCTAATCTATTTTCGCCTGTCCTAAAATACTGGCCAACTTCTGTTTATGGTCATATTTTTTAGTCAAACTCTCAAATATATCCTTCAAACTTTTACAATTATAAAATTATTTTAAATATCACCAATCTAAATATTAAATGATATCTTCCTTAATAGGAAACAAATCTACTAAATCAACCCATAAAAATTTTTATTTTTATTTTTTATTTAAATATTTCTATAAATATTATAATTACAATTTATTTTTCTTACATACTCCATATACTCCTTTAAATTTTAGTAATAACATAGCATTTAATAGGGTAGTGTTGTACACTCCTCCGGTCTCCTTAATATCTTGACTTAGTCAAAATAGACTTATAATTTAGGACGGAGGGAGTATTAAATTAAGACTTAGTAAAACTAGGAGAAAATCGATTGATTGATTCTGTTAGACTATATGACCAAGGCATCATGTATATTTAATCCTAGAATATGACTATTAATAGTAGAAGTAGAATCTAGGATTTGTGACATTTATGAAAGTAATAGAATACAAAATCGACCCAAACAATCCACTGAAATAATGTTGCAGAGTTCAGCTGTTGCCCTTGATATTTTGAGTGATATAAAGTCATGATATTTTGAGTAATATAAAGTCATATTATATTTTTATATTCTTGCTCTTTTGTTCATTAACGTTAGGGGAAGTCATTTTTTCGGGTTTCTTTACTTTTCCTAATTCCCGTATCTTTTTTATTTATAATTTCCTAATTCACGTATCCACTTAAGCATATAGCCCCTGAAATGAATGAGGTCAATGATTTTGTATTACATAGTCTTTTACTTTAGGGGAAGGCATATTCTTCGGCTAAATTGACTCTATGATATGGTATAATATAGTGCATAATTTTAACTAATTGTTTTCTTGATGTTAATTTAACAAATGATTTGACGTGGTATATTACAAATCAGAAAAGTATCTGAATGGTAATTGGTGATCGATGATGTTCATATGCCGGTAATTTTAGGTAGTTTTGGTGATCAAAGATTTTTTTTCCATTTATATATGTTCTTCGTTTTTATTGATGTTTGTTCTCTACCTTTCTGAGTGTAAGTATTTATGTTGTTTCAGGCTTTTACTTATCCATGCTCAAGTAACACCATCAGTTTGTTTTTGGGATGTATTTCTTGATTTTTCCTACCGTTGTTAATGGGTAGTGGATCACTTTAACAAATGAAAAGTTATGCATCATGGTGTAATTGTTTTGCATTGGTATAGTTTTTAAATGTTAAGACAAAAACTTCTTATGTTTTCATGGAATAGGAATATTATCGAATCGTTATATTTCTTAACGAAGCGTGTTTTAATATATTGTATTTCAAGGGAGAGTGCTTAAAGATCGTCATCTTTGTCTTTTAGATGGACTTGGACCTGGCATGTTCCGCACTTATAGTTGAAGCGAGGGCAACACCCAGTCCTACTAAATCTGATTTTTCTTTCCGGATCGATTAATTAGTTTTACCAAGTGATGACTTGTTTATATACATTTCCTTGATCAAATCTTCTTTGACAGGAAGCATTTCATATGTTATGCACTATTTAGAGCAAGCAATCTATTTTATATATGTATTGTGTTTTTTTTAGTGTCTTTAATATCAGATATTGATGCAACTATATACTGAGTGTGATTTTTCATTTATGTACCAGGAGTTGGAGCCTAGAAGAGCAATTAAGTTGCGCGATTGATTCTTAAAGAAATTGTATGATTTCTGAAGAAAGTTAGATCGGTACATCATCGTTGACGGGAAGCACTTTATACATATTCTACTATTTAGAGTTGTCAATCTACTTTATATTAATATCATTTTTTTTCTTCAGTTTCTCTAATATTTAGCGAGGTACAAACTGGATTTGGCTGAACTGGAAGCTATTACTAGGGTTTTGAAATATTATTATGACTTTGTTTTTTTACTTTTAAGTTGCAAAAAATGATTAGCCAAGAAATGTTAAATATATAGGTATTTTAAAATCTAGCAAGACTAAGGGTAGTTGTGATGCTACTTTGAGTAGAAGACATCAAATCTAGCATTATCAACTATCTTTAGAGTATTGATAGTGTTATGAACTACTTACTAATTTCAAAGGTTGGTATAATTTTGCAAAAGTATTTTCATAAAAGGATATCTAATTTATCTCAAACACTTTAAACAAATGTGATTGGTGAATTTGATTCCAATTGTTAACCTACTAAATAATAATTTTTTTAAAAAAAATAATAATTGTAGGATATCTAATTTATCTCAAACACTTTAAACAAATGTGATTGGTGAATTTGGTTCCAATTGTTAACCTACTAAATAATAATTTTTTTTTTAAAATATTAATTGTTGTTTCCATTATACACTGGAGTCGTTTACTAACCTTTTCTGGGACTGGTGCGAGGCCAAGACCCGCCTCTCCAAATGGGGGTTGAATTCTCATCATACCCGGTGCGTAGCACGGGTTCCATGCTAGTTTAAACTAAAAAAGAAAATAATAATAAATGGTACCAAGGGTAATTAATGATAATGTGCATATGCGTCGGCCTCCACTGCTGCAGCAGTCATCTAGTATAATCCTATATTGTGCGACCAGAAATTTTCTTCACACTCATTGAGGCTTTTGGCATTATACATAAGTAGATCAGTGGGTCACAGCATCATCAATATATACAATCCTTCCATTGCTTTATTAATGTTTGCACCGAACATCATCATCAGACATTTTTAAATGCCTTTGAATATTAGTTCATCAAGTAATTGGAACTTTGCTTTCCATTTTATTTGATTTCTCTATCACTATTCGCAGATTACCCGAAGATCTCTCTGATTCTTCCGTAGAAACTTCATGAAGAGATCATCTATGCCTGGGCACATTAGTGACTTAATATCCATTTGAATCGAAGTCAATAAATGATTCTAGGCATATCAAACTTGATCAAGAGAGAGCTTCCTCTACCCAAAACTTCTTCTGGAGGAAGAATCGTTAGAATGAAACTAGAGACGTATCTTCTTCATACAAGTTACATCCATGTACTATCTAACCTCAAAACAAATGTATACGGTTGGATTAGATCAAAGGAAGCAACATGTTTATATGATACAAGATACGTTGTTTTGAACAACGTGACCCCTCCTATCTCTTTCCCTGACCAAAATCATCAATTCGTTTCGCTTTGATTCAATAATAGAATGACCTTACTCACTCGATCTTGAATCATTGACACCAAGCAAATTTATGATTGCCATCCACAAACCATACTACCATGTCATAGGTTTCCGGTTGTGGAGCGTCGCGGCTTTTCAAATTTCATCTTAACTTTGAAATGTCAAAACCATTGACCTTTGCTAACACTGGAATTGCCTTTCTTAGAAAAGATAACGTTACAAGTATACAAACACAAGCCGTCCTTTCATATCCTAAGGATACATTCCAAGGGCCACAATTTTTTTTTTTTTTGAAGGTAGCCAATTTTTATTTATTTAAAGAGACTGGGAATTGGTTACAATGCGAGGGAAAGTGGTTCCTATTCCGTCAAGGAATACAATTTGCTTCAGAAAGTTAGGACAAGTGTATTCCAGTTGGTTGTTGTTGTCAGTGTTGTATGCTGTAGTAGGTCTTCCACTGCCTTGTTTGCTAAAGCATCCGCTGCCTGGTTCGCCTCCCTGTAGGTGTGTGTGATCTTGTATTCCGGTATTGTTGCTAGCAGTTGTTGTATTTCCTGTAGGAGCCATGTGAGATGCCATGGTTGTGAATGCTGCATCTTTAGTAGAGATATCAAAGCTTGTGAATCCACTTCAAACCATATCTTTTCCCATTGATGTTGAGTTGCCATTCGTATTGCTATCAGTAATCCCCATAACTCCCGCCATCATTGATGTGGTGATCCCTAATGGTGTCGTTATCGCCTTCATTACATTTCCATTACTGTCTCCACATATAATTCCTGCTCCTGCTGATCCCAGATTTCCTTTTGATCCTCTATCCGTGTTTATTTTTATCCAGTTCGCTGTAGGTGCTTTCCATCCTATGTAGATAGCCATTGATGTAGTACTTGGTCGTCGCTATCGAGTAGAAGTTGGTCCATTAACCATGATAGGTTCCGAATGTTGTTGAGCCCACTGGTATTCCTCTTACATTACCAAAACTATCTGGAATGTCTGCCACGGTGTTTGTTGTTGTTGCTTGTAGACCTTTGAGTTCCTTGCTAGCCACATATGCCATAAAGTGAATCCATACATTGCATGTCTTGTTGGTGTGTTTGTAGATGTTAATACTTCTTGAATGTTGTTGGGCCTTGAAATCTGAGTTGCCGAGACAACATAACCCGAGACATCCCCCAATGGCACCCCCAACCGCACCCCCAGAACCACCACCAATTGCACCACCAGCGGCGGCCGGGAACCATGTGAACGGTCACTCCAGTCATAAGAGCACCGACCCGACATTGATGGCAATCCTTGCGAAGCAAAGAAGGCAAGAATAATTGATGAGAGATTTACAAAGGATAAATATAGCCCTCGATCACGAGAATTACCAGCTCCCAAATCAAAGATCTAGGTCACGAGGATCATCGAGTCAGGGAGCTTCGAGCAATCATACCCGATCAGGCTATACCCGAACTCCACCACCGGGCCGAGAGTGTGTACCCGACCCTAGCTGTAGTTGTAGGAAATCCTACACTACACCCCTCACTAGAATAAACACAATTAAGTCATTTTAAGATGAAAGATTATGATTCTTATTGAATGAATACTTGAATCTTTACAATATGAAATAGAAATGGGTTATAGAATTACAATCACTCTAAAAATTTTCTCTCTCCTAATGACTTGCTTAACAATTCAAAAAGAACTCTCCTCACAACAGACTTACTCAACCCTTTATATAGGTAGTAGTACACGGTGGATGACAGACTAAGTCCCCTTTATTTTCGGGAATGTCTTGCGAAACATCGCAAGTGTACATGTATCAATTCTCGCGACACTCCTAAATTTCTCTGAGTCTTCACATTTTTCTCATGTTCTGGCTGTCGTCATTCATTGCGTCATTTATTTTACTTCCCTGCGACTCCCTCACAATGTCGTCGTTTACTAATCTCGCAAAGTGTTGATGTCGCGATATTCTAATCCTACATCTTGCCTCTTCTCATGTCTTCTCTGCGAAGAAGAGAATGTCATGAGAATCAATATTTTGAAATGCCGCAATTGTTCATCTTTATCTGTTTCACTCCCGTACTTTTACACGGAATTTATTACAGATGTTTCTTCTTCCACTCTTTTCTTGACACGTCTCTTTCAACCGTTTATTCTTGACCATTCACGTCCCATCTCGCATTAAATGCATTTGTTTTCTCGAGGATTCTTCTCTATATATATAGTTTTCTCACCATTCTCTTCTTCTCTTTTATTTTCCCTCTGCAACTTCTCTTCCTCCGCAATCTGCGTTTCTGCTGCTGTAAATCTTCCCTTCTTTCTTTCTCTTGATCTTCAATTTTCTAATCATTCCCATACTCTAAAAATGGCTTCACTTGGTCGTATATATAAACCCCTTTTTAATGAAGCTCAAAAGAATTTACAAGAGAAGGGCTTCATCCTATCAACCATTCCTGATCAAGAATCTTCATCTATACTTTCGCAAAGTTGTTTTCGATCATCGATGATCGAGAAAATCATAATCTCGCTAGGTCAAATTCTCGCAGGCCTTCCCATTCCTCTCTACAATCCCGAGATGCCTTTATTCTATGAAATTCTTGCTCATGAGAAATTCTCGCGAGCTATTTATCAATTAAGTGGTGATAGCATCCGTCTAATGCTTGAATTCGCCAACCGTGGCGCTGGTAAGGGATCTTTATATCCTGATGATGTCAAAGATTCTAGATTCGCAGGTTTAGAAATAGTCTCTGAGAAATATACTGTAGAAAACTTTTTTGAAAATTATGAAGTAATAAATATGAGAAAAGATAATATTTCCAGTGATAAGCTGCTCATGCAAGATATTGACTGGCACTCGGGTAAAAATAATGTTCCTCGGTACTCCAAAGATGAGAAGTGGTGGGTTGTTCCTCTATTTTTGAGCGGACCTTATATTGTAGGTTCTCATACACTCCCTGCGAATCTCGCAGAATATCGTCCTTGGGAATTTAAGTGGCCCGAGAAGGCAAAAGAGGTATATTTCCTATTTCAAGTTTGCTTTACGATATTTCCTTCCTCTTATATTTACTAGGCTTGCAAAATTTTCAGATTACCAAATTGAAAAAGAGTTATAGAAGACGTCCAAAGGAGAGTACTCTGGCGATACTCCGATCAATCACGGATGAAGTAAGAAATACTTTCTTTTGTTATTTTTAACAATATTGTTGCCTCTGTTTCTTATCTTCATTCGTGTGCGAAGGTTGGCGTTGAAGAAATTGACATTCCCGGCTGCGAAGGTTAAAGGCAAGAATAAAATCACTCTTCGCAAGGATAAATCTTCTCGCTCCATCTTCTAAAAACGGAAAATCCATCCCTCTTCTCGTTCTAGTTCCCAAACCAAACGAGAATTCTCGACGAGGATGAAAATGAGGTTGACACTTCTTTTGCAAAGGAGAATCATTCGGTCGCTTCTGCTATGGCGCAATTGTCTAGTGTCTTCTCTGATTCTATGCAAGGATTGGGAGATGATCATTTATCTGCCACTTGCGAAGCTCTCGCTAATATCTGCGATGCCCCCCTGTTAGTGGATAATGATTCTTTTCGCGGAGTTTCCCGAACAATGACTCCCAGTCTCTTAAATGCACTCAGTGCTTTGGTATGTTCATATTTCTTTATTTCTTTGCGATTTCGATTATAAACCTTATCTTAACAATTTCTTTACTTTCCTTTATAGTCTGGGAGAGCTTCCTTTGTTGTTGCCTCAGACCTCGAGAAAAGACGCAACAATCTTGAGAAGAAAAATCTTCAACTTAAGGAGAAGAACAAAGAACTAGAAATTGAAGTTGCGACATCTCGCAAGAAGGATGCTAAAATTCAACAGTTGGAAGTTGAGTCTTCTTCCCAAAAGGACAAAATATCTACTCTTCAAAGTGCTAATCAGCAACTTTATGGTATAACACCCTTCTTTTTCTTCATTTCCACTTTATCATTTATTTTCCTTTGCCTGACTTATCATTTTCGCAGACATTTATAATCTTTCTGACGAAGCCATCCTTCTCCATTCATTCCCTGAACCTATGGATGATGATGCTCTTCTCGCTCATCTCAATGAATCTTTAAGTAGTTCTTCAAACAAGATTAATTCTCTCTCATTAAATGAACTTCGAACCAAATTTCATCTTTTAGAAATTGAACATAGATCTAGTTTAGGTTTAGCCAACCGATTTAAACGTTTATATCTTGACTCCCAGGAGAGTAATAATATTCTAAGGAAAAAGATTAGCAGCCTCATAGATGATAAGGATCGCATTGCTAATCAAGGTGCACAAGCATTAGCAAAATTTCAAAAAACTCTTCTTGAAGTCCAAATTGAACGAGACGAATCTCTTCGCCAAAATGCCACACTTAATGAGCGAGAAAATCAAATTCGATCACTTCTTGTTATAAATAATGATGATGAATTTGCTTGGGCTGCGAAGGTTCTAGATAATGCCAGAAATAACTTAGGTGTTAACGTCAGTCTTCATGCCGAGCATAATGCCTTGTTTAAAGATATGATTTCTGACAGAGAAGGTTGTTTACTGTTCTTCATTATTTTCCGCTTCTTTTTTATGAAACTGTTATTAAGTTGCTAACTCATTGTCATTTGTTCGCAGAATCTGAGAAGAGGTTTCAAACTAGAATCAAGGAACTTGAATCTAAGAAAGCACAACTTGCAAAAGACTACTCTCTTCGCAATGAAAAATATTCTAAGCTGAAGAAGCAACTACAAACTACTGTGGCGAATTTAAATAATGATGATGTGCGTTTTAGCAATCAAACTATTGAAGCAATTTGCAATGACCACAACATTCCTCTTTCTTCATATCCTTGTCTTCTCGATGAAATTCCTGAAAATATGCCTTCCTCAGATGTCTCTGATAGTGAATCAAGCGAAGAAGAGGAATCTGATAAAGAATCTGATGAAGAAGAAGAATAAGTTGAAAGATTGTTGTTTTTTTTCATTTTTCTCTTCCTGCGATATTTGTACATTTATCCTTCTAACCTTCCATTTTGTAATCTCTTATTGTAAATCTATCATATGAAAATAAATAACAAGTTTTTATTCTAATCATTCCCATACTTGCCTCTGTTATTTATTTTCACATGAGAGAAATTAAGTTGATAATCTTTAAGTAATGATATTTCTTAATTTCGCAACTGTTGTTGCTAATTCTCCACAAATAAGTGAAGAAATATAGTCGTATTCGCAAGCTTGTTTGCTTACTCAATTTCTTATGTTATTTTATCATCATTTATGTTGAAATTCGTCATTGCGACAAGATCGCAGGACGTCGCTACACTTTCATGTAATGACCCATTGATCTTGTCTTATCATTATTTTTGTGTGGTCTTATTTTGCCTTCCTAGTTAAAGGTCTTATTTTTCCACCCCTCATTTTGCATCAATATGACAGGTCTAAATATTCTTGCGAACATAAAGTCCCATGACATTGACGTCGTGCGACAAAATCGCAGGACGTCATTACACTTTCATGTAACGACCCATTGATCTTGTCTTATCATTTCTTTAGTATTTTTGCCTCTACAGGATTTTTCATTTGCGACAATATGACAGGCCTAAATGTTCTTGCGAATATAAAGCCCCATGACATTGCCGTCTTGTGACACTTATCAGCTCCCTAATGGAGGGTGCCTCCCTTATCATCTCCCTGGTTGCCCCTTCAAGGAGGCGTACATCGGCCATACAAGACTAGCTCCTTCCATCCGGTCTTAACAACAACCAGTTGTTTTCGCAGCCTCTTATCCCTTATACCTATAGGGCTTATGGTTACGAGGCTGCACCCTAAGTGGAGTTTTCTTCGGGCCGAGTGCAACATATGCCAAGACTTGCCAAGAATGACCGAGACACTTCAAATGCCCCAGGCACTCTTGGCTCAACCGTGTACCTCGGCACCTTGAGCATACACTGACTCCTTGGAAGAGACCCTCGGGCGTCCAACCAGGGTATAACCTTATATATATAGTTGGAAATCCAAGGTATCTCTCCAGGATAGGCTTTCATGGGCCCCAGATCTCCATGACTCAGGTTCCAAGAGCGGTGTAACCTTTTCCCTGAGCCATGTCAAGAGATACCCCCTTATATGACGCACTTTAGGTCTTACATTTGCCTCTTGCGAAATATCATTCGCGAACTAGGGTGTACGCCATAAAGGTTCGTCCCATTCACTCACTCTTTCATTTTTGTTAATTCATTCAATCATTCATTTTTGGTTTTCTCTTGTTATTTTGTTTGCGAAGCTATCGCGCAATCTTGCTTTGTTTATAGTAATCTCATTTCAATTCTTCAATCAAATTTTCATACATTCTTGATGGCGAGATTCTCGCGCATTTCTTCTTCAATTATTGTTTCTTCCTCTTACTCTTGATATGCCTTTGTCATTGATTTTGATAATAATGATTATTCATTTCTTACACTTTTTGCTCCTGCTACTCTCTGCCTCTGCACCATTCAAACCTCTTAATGATTCCTTTCCATCATAATTTTCAACTGCTTTCATGCACTTTCTTCGCAATGTATCTTCACCTCTTGTCTCTATGGTATCCACCATCAACTTTTCTCTTCTTTGTTCATCTTTTATATTTTGCTTCCAACCCTTTCTCTTTGCAGCTCTTTCCTCACAACTCTCCACATCAATCTCATAGCATTTTTGTCCTTCCATCCAGTCTCCCTTTAAATTCCAACACCGCTAGGATGAGGAAACTTTATACACTGATGATAAGTCGACGCTACACCCAGAATTTCGTGCAACCATGGCCTTCCGATCAATGCATTATAAGGGGACTCCACATCGACTACACAGAACAAAATTTCAGTTGATAATCCTTGCAAAGGTATTCTCATATGAACTTCTCCTTTAGGCTTATTCGTTGTGCCATTGAAACCGTATATTTTATACGTCGAAGGTATCAACTCTTCATCCTTCCCACCCATAGTCTTGTAAGTATGGTAAAAAAGAATGTTTACTGAGCTCCCCGTATCAATTAAGATTCTATTGATCGCCCAAGAATTTTCTGCTTCATCATCTTCACCATCTACAGGTTTTGGATTAATTTCCAATTTTACGACCAATGGGCTGTCATGCGTCTCTCTGCCTTCAGGAATCTCTTCTGCAGTGAATGAAATAATCTGCATTTGCCATTCTTTTAACTGCGATGTCTTCGCGATGTTCATCACTTCTCTATTATTAGCATCCCTCGCGAAAACCCTACTGAGAACATTATCATGAAAATCTTCAATTGTTCTGTATGAATGTACAATGGAGTTGCAAAACAAATTTTTAGCTTTCGCTCCAACTTCTATTACGAATGTTTCTTTCCCCTTTGTTGAGTTTGCCCTATGCATTTCTGGCGGTGGTGATAACGGTTGAACTTTCTCTTCATTTTTTAGAAAATGATTCAGCTTTCCTTGGTCAATCATTCTGAGGATGATTCTTTTTATATTTCTGCAGTCATTTGTTAGGTGTCCATGAAAGCGATGGTAAGAACAGAACTCGTGACTTCTATCGCTTGGTGGTGGCTCATTCCCCATGTTCCATGGTGCATGTATGTTTTCCATCAAGAGTATAGCTTCCCATATTTTTTCCACACTAGTATTTAGTGGTGGCATTTTGATTTCTTCCCATACTACTCTGTGACTTCGCTGTCCTCCATGATAATTCTGCCTTCGACCTCCATAAGTTTCTTGCGGATGATCAAGTCTTTGAATTTTGTTATTGCCGCCACGGTTGTAGTAGTTCCTTTCCCTTTCAAATTCTTCTTGATCACGGCTTCCCATAGCTACTATCTTTGGTTGTCCATCATCTATTATCCTTTCTTGTTGCCCTTGCGAAGTAGTCGCTACTGTGTTTATCAATTTGGGTAATAAGCTTGTATTCGCAGCATTTGAATTTGTATTCGCAACTGGGTATGATTCCATCTCATTTTGCCTTTCCTCTAGAGCAATATATTCCTCCTGGAGTTCTCGCAACTCAGTCATTGTAATTGTATTCTTGACTCTAAAAATTTGAATATATAACAAATTGGTCGCGAACATAGCGTTTATGAATGATAGAATAAGATATCTTTCATCCACTCGTCCAGCCATTTCGCTACACATTGTCTTCCATCTCACAGTTAAGTGTCTCAAACTTTCGCCAATTCTTTGTTTCAGCCCAAATACATCTTCAATTCCTGGTCGCGAGGAGTTTTTACTTATATATGCCCCTAAGAATATAGCTTGTAAATGGTTGAATGACGTGATTGTGTTTCTTGGTAAACCCTCAAACCATTTTAGTGCTTCTCCTGTTAAACTTGATGCAAAATATTTGCACAATATGGCATCATGATTTTCCCATTGTAACATACATCGCACATACGCTTTGATATATTGTATTGCACAAGTTGTTCCATCAAAAATGCTGGTTAACGCGGGTAAATTGCACTTTGGGGGTATTCCTCCTAACTGCACCTCTAGTGTAAAGGGGTTTTCGCAGCCTCTTCGATGGCCTCATCCAATTGTCTTCTTCCTCCTCCCCTTCTATTGTTCAACATTCCTCTCATCTCTGCCAACTCTCTCAAGATTTGTTCATTTACATCAGGATTCAGATTTATTGGTCTTTTTAGTTCTGCCTCTTTCCTTCTGCGTTCATGTCTATTTTGATTTTCTTGTTCATCATTTTCTTCTCTTCTTTCTCTGCGACTTTCTCCTTCATCTTGTTCACGAATTCGCACACCATTATATCTATCATTTTCTCTTCTTGGTTGTCTATCAGTTCTCCTTTGTATTCTTTCATATTCTTCATTGATATTTCCATTGTTGCGATTTTGCTCGCGCCTTCTTTCTCGATTGTCATGATTGTTTTGCCGAATTGCTTCCTCCAATTCCCGTTCTTCCATTTCTACTCTTAATCTTTCCCTTTCGCAAGCTAAACGCGCTTATTCATTATAATGTTTTTCGATGTCATCTTCAATCTCCTTTTGTTTCCTCTGTGTTTCTCTCCCATACAGTATTCTTCTTCCTTCTTCCTAATTTTCTCCACCAATTGGATTATTCCGCACTTGACGCTGCCTATTTTCTTGATTTCCGTCATTTTGGCCATTCTGTAGAATTTCAGGATGTGGAATATAACGATCTTCTACCACTTCTCTTCTCTCGCAACATCCTTCACCGAGATTTGGCTCTCTTTCTAGATTTTCTTCATTAACATTTTCTACAGGTAATGTTCTCCTCATATCTTCTCTAACCGATCCTGATCTTGACCTGGTATTACTTCTCGACCTTCTATTCTGCAACCTCATGTTTTCCATTCTTAACTCATGGTTTTGCCTTGTTAAATTTGCACGTTCTTCCGCTTCTAATCGCCTTTCTTCATGTATTGTTTGCCTCAATGCTTCTAATGCTGCGACTTCTTCATTTCTATGAATTGTTTCTCCCATTTCTTCTCGATTTCTCTCTTCTTGTCCATTATTTATCAATTGTTGCACTTCTTCTCTTTCTTCCATAGAATCTGATCTCCATGTATGCACACTCACCCTATCATAATCTATTACTCTATTCGGTCTTTGGTTGAATTGGTGGTTGAATTTGACCTTCTTCTCTATCTCTTGCGTTTATTCTTGATGGTTCACCTACTTCATTTCTCCTTTCTCCAGCTAATCTCCCGCTTCTTCTAACAGTTGTTGGTTGTTCTGATGTATTCCTTCTTCTAGCCATTTCTCAATTTTAGTAAGTTGTTGAAAATTATACGAAATTTCTTTCTTGTTACTCCCGATTCTTTCAATTCACAAGGTTGATCTCTACTCAATCCCTGTTTCTAGCGCCATTATGTAGTTGCAGGAAATCCTACACTACACCCCTCACTAGAATAAACACAATTAAGTCATTTTAAGATGAAAGATTATGATTCTTATTGATTGAATACTTGAATCTTTACAATATGAAATAGAAATGGGTTATAGAATTACAATCACTCTAAAAATTTTCTCTCTCCTAATGACTTGCTTAACAATTCAAAAAGAACTCTCCTCACAACAGACTTACTCAACCCTTTATATAGGGTAGTACACAGTGGATGACAGCTAAGTTGTCCTTTATTTTCGGGAATGTCTTGAGAAACATCGCAAGTGTACATGTATCAATTCTCGCGACACTCCTAAATTTCGCTGAGTCTTCACATTTTTCTCATGTTAAATCTGTCGTCATTCATTGCGTCATTTATTTTACTTCCCTGCGACTCCCTCGCAATGTCGTCGTTTACTAATCTCGCAAAGTGTTGATGTCGCGATATTCTAATCCTACACTAGCCGCACGAGAAGTGGGTATGGTCCTCCCGAGGATTCCTCAACCGATGAAGAGGTAAACAATGGGAGATCCGACATCTAGACTAAAGCTAAGCTTGAACAACTCGAACAAATGGTTAAGAAGCTAGCTAGAGACGGAGAAAACGACAAGTTAGCATAGGTGATTAGTGAAGCGAAGAAGACCCCTTTTACCCAAGAGTTAGAACGAACCCCATTTCCCCCAAAATACACACTTTCCACCTGCCCATCCATATTTGACGGCACGGGCGACGCAGGGGAGCACATCAAGATGTATAGCATGTCACTACTACAATGGAAGAACTATGATGTAGTCATGTGCAAACTTTTCCCGGCAAGCCTAGAAGGAGAAGCGAGGAATTGGTTGTATACCTTGCCCGATGAATCCATTGGCAGTTACGGAGTCTTGGTAGAAACGTTCCTTGAGACCTACATGCATAACATTATTGCTCGGCCACGGATAAATAAACTATTCACTTTGGCACGAAGGTTCTAAGAACCTTTGAGATCATTGACAGACAGGTGGAGAAAGCTATGTACCGACATCGGGAAGGTGCCTGTCGACCAACAGATCTTCGGGTTCGAAAATTCTTTAGGAAAATACGACCCTATCTGGATAGCCATGTATACCGAAAAGCTGCAAATGCTGAAGCAGGTGAGAAAGATGCAAGAGCATAATATTTCATTAGAAGAAATACAAGAAGGGGCGCAGGACAAGGGAGTACAGGAAGCCAGCACAGCTGCATAAACGACCCCACAGGAGATCCTCAGACGACCCGAGAAGAGGCCGGTACCACCACAACAAGGCACATGCAGGAAGGAGTGGGTCGAGAAAGGAAAGGAACCACGCCACGAGCCGAGACCGTACACACCTTTGAACGCCCTACTAGAAGAAATTTTCAAAGAAGTGGAAAAGAGGAGCGACATCAGATACCCAAAGACTAGGGGCATACAGTTTGACGAGACAAGAAATCATCCTCGAGTTATGTCATTACCATCAGTACCGAGGACACTCGACCAATAATTTTCGGGAATTGAAAGATATAGTTCAACATCTGATCCGAGATGGATACCTGAGGCACTTTGTCAAACAAGCGGTACCCGCCCCTACCGCACATGACACACATGTGCACCAAGTGATGATTGACCGAGGAACCCAGTTCGTTAGTACTATTTCACACTCGGCGACTCGGGGATTCGATTTGGGGACGGGGATCACATCAAGAATTCACAAAAGGGATCGTGCGGGAAAGTAAATCTTCAGTGTGGCCAAAACTTTACCCATGGAGGCCTGGATGATGCAACTGATCACTTTCTCAGCCAAGGATGTCCCCATGAACGACCAAGCACATGGGGACCCGCTTGTCATCACCTTACTCATTGAGGAGTGGGGAGTTAAAAGGATACTAGTAGACAGTGGGAGTTCGGTCGAGGTTGTCTTTTATGACACATTCAAGAGGATGGAGTTATCCGACGACATCCTAATTCCATCAACCTATCGAATCTACGGCTTCAATGGAGCAGTAACCATACCAAAGGGGGAAGTCACGCTTTGAATATCGGACGGAGAAGGATATCTCGACACCCTCATCACGTTTTGTGTTGTGGACGTAGTATCACCATACGAGGCGATTGTTGGGAGACCTTGGATTGCAGGCATCAAAGGAGTAGCTTCGGCCTATCACCAGCGGCTGAGGTTTCCCACTTACAAAGGGGTCGTTGAAGTAATAGGCGATCCTCAGGCTGCTAGACAGTGCATGTAGCTAGACATTCAACAGAATGAAGATAGGTGATCTAGGCAGCGTCGGGAAAAGAACAAAGCCAAAGAGGCCAAGGCTGGGGAAGAATTTGAGAAGGCAATCTCACAAGCAGTCATGACCTACGAAGCCAGCGGAAAAGAGACCTTATAGCAATCAAAGGAGACGACATCGATCAATGAGCCAAAACCGAACTTCTCGGCACATGAATCTACTCGGGAGATCAACCTAGGGTCCAAGGAAGAGCCAAAAATTGTTAGAATCGGATCATTGCTATCGGACTAGCAGACATGCCAATTAATAACTCTATTATGGGAACACATGGATGTGTTCGCTTGGAAAATGCATGATATGGAGGGGATCGACCCGAGAGTATGTTCCCACCGCCTTAGGATAGACCCTAAATTCAAACAATCCGACAAAAGATGCGCAGGATTGCTCCCGAGCTACAAGCGGCGGTGGAGGTTGAGTTGAAGAAGCTTCAAGAAGCGGGGATTATCCAGAAATCCCAATACCCACAATGGATATCGAACATGGTGATTGCACCCAAGAAAAATGGAGGAGTAAGAATCTGCATCGACTTCAGTGATTTGAATAAAGTGTGTCCCAAAGACAGCTTTCCTCTCCCCAGCATCGACCAACTGGTGGAATCCATCATGGGATACAAGGCGATAACATTGATGGATGGTTACTCGGGATACAATCAAATTCCCTTGGCCCCGGAAGATCAAGAGCATACATCCTTCTTCACACCTAGGGGACTGTATTGTTACACTAAGATTCCATTCGGACTAAGGAACGCAGGGGCCACTTATCAAAGATTGGTAGAGGACATGTTCGAAGACAAGATACATAACACCATCTAAGTCTACGTGGACGACATGCTAGTGAAGAGTAGGTTAGCATCCACTCACATTGATGATCTTCGGGAGATCTTTCAAACTATAAGAAAATACAAGATGAGAGTGAACCCGGCCAAGTGTACTTTTTGGGTAACCTCGAGTAAATTCCTAGGGTATATAATCACTGATAAAGGAATATAAGCCGATGATAGACACATTTTTGTGTCTAATTTGATCTCAATACTATATATTGTTGGCACTCGATTTTGTATTTATTATGGTGTTTTATGTGTTTGCAGGTATTTTGGGGCAATAAACATTTTTGGAAAATTCGGCTCGAAAAGTTGTTAAAGGCATCCCGGAGGACATTTGCTAAATGGACCCTACTTTGGATAAGGGGCACCTCAATTTATAAGGGGCACCTCGGTTGGACACCTGCTATTTACACTCCACAGACGGATAAATTTCAGTTTTGGCGGGATTTTTTCTTCTTTCCTGGATGAATTTCGTGAACGATTCCGGACGAGATTTTTATGAGTTTTTGACTGGATATGATCTGGTAGTACCTTGTTACATCGAAACAGGGTAGATAGTCGCGTTTAAATTGGAAAGTAAGGAAACTTTCACGCATTCTCTACAAAACAGAACACCGAGGAATACACGGGATTTTCTTGTGGAAGTTACGTGGGTATATTAGCTGTACAAGAGTTTGACTCAATCTATGTGTTGATGGGTGAAAACTACTCCTGCTGAATTTGGTAATTTGGGGTGTGGATGAGGAATGAATCTAAACCTTCAACAAATGCACTGCGCGGTGAGTGCTTGTAGATTCGAGAGATCAATCGTGCAAGTCCGGCCTAAACCAAGAAATGGCCGTTCCAGACTTGTTTCGGTCACAAAGTGAAGGAGATGGGGTTGATCTTAGGGAGGGAAGCGAAGAAGGTGTTGAGATTGTGAAGGTGTTGGCTTGCTTATGACTTGTAAATGAGAAATATGAACAAGCTTACGGTTGATGCAAGCGAGCTCTCGAGTGTTTGAATACGGTTTTTTGTATTAACACTTCGTTTCATCGACTGAACTTGTGTTGTTCTGTCGTTTCTTGTTGTTTGAAATAGGGCGGAGAACCTATTTATACAAGTCATTGAGCCTCATTCACGTTTCTCGTGGGAAGTGGAGGTAGTGGAATGATGGAGTAGTGGAGTTGTGTGTCGGTGATACACGACTAGTCTTGCCCACTTCTCCAGTTCATCTCTAACCGTCCATGACTTCCTAACACGTTCTTGTGATGGCGCGTTGCACGCTGCACGCTGTAAACCGCCAGACCAATACCCCAGTAAGCATCCCCCAGTTTGTGACATGATTGATGTCTGGAATGTGGATCGTGGATCCACGAAAGATAGCATGTAATGCTGCTGAATTGAATAATTGCGTTATTCGGAAAGTCGATACTTGTGGAGTATCGTGTGTATTTTATGCAGGTACTGCATTACGGTGTGGTAAAGTGATGGGTAATGACTCCTCACTAACCAAATAACTCCTGACCAGGGTTGTATAACCAAGCCGGTGAAGTCGGACGGATGAGATGATGTTTGAGACACTCATCTGCGGCAATTGATGAAATCGTGTTTTTAAAAGAGGTGCGCAAGCATCACTCTTCACTTGGTCGAAACCAAGCATGGGAAGGATTTTGTAGAGGACCGACCATACATGCGTGTTGACGGCATGATGGTGTACACGTCCATGTCTCACCGTCTCATGAAGATGCAATCTAGGCCACTCAATTTGACCGTCAAAGAGGAGTGGTTGAGATCGGTTTGCGACAGATCCCTTGCCGCAAAGGAATTGATAACCGCGTGTCATCCCAAGTTTGGGCGCGCCCCAAGACGACCCATCTTGGTCGGTCTTGGTCGATCATTCCACCGTGTAGGTGGTAGGTTGGTGTTCACATCTATACCGATTATCCCATGAAAACGTGATCTAAGCCATTCAAATCATCCAGAAGTGAAGTTGAGCGGTCGAGATCGATTTAGGATTTGGGAGGTGTAACCGCACGAGTTTGGGCGTGCGTTTTGGGTTGGCCGGAATGATGTGCCTTGGCCGACCGCGTGAGGAGGTAGATGGGCCCACGGTGGTCATGCTGGTGTGACCGACCCTTGCTCAATCTAATCCAGTGACCCTCCATTCGTGCCGGAGAAGATGGACGCGCGCGATGTCTTGAACCCTAATTTTGGCTTTCAAAGCCGCGCGACTATGCTCTTTTTTCAAAGTGACGAATTTGTTGTAACCAATCATGGTTGGTTTTGACCGATTGGTCAAGTGTGTAGGCGGTCACATGGCGATTGTGTCGACATGCTCCGTGCCCTTTGAGTCTACATCTACACCCTCCATCTATGCCTGCGAAGGTGGACGGTTGAGACGTTTTGCGGCACATGTAATATGCCGCAAACCCTAATTTAGGGTTTTTCGTCCATAATGCTTGGTATGGACGGTTTCTTGGCAAGCGAAGGCCAATGGTCGACCATGCGGGTCGGCCGTGTGTATTCCATACCGCTTGGGGTGATGGAATTGATCTCGTGGTCATCCAATCATGCTTGTGGAGTTGGATGACTGCGATCGATCATATCCGGCAAGCTAAGGCCGTGGGTATTCCATACCGCTTGGGGGTGATGGAATTGATCTGTGGTCATCCAATCATGCTTGTGGAGTTGGATGACTGCGATCAGATCATATCCGGAGACTGATACAGTCAAGTCCGAATGCTCAATCGGGCTAGTATAACACACCGAGAGGGCTCGGGCTAGTATAACACACCGAGAATCAGCCTATACATGATTCATTATAGTGCTTGGAGGTTCGTGTTACTCTGTAAGAGTAACACTCAGTCGTCATGCCACACTGAGTACAGGAAATACAAGGCTGATATGAAATTCACAGGAAGGGATTGTTGCTACATGTTCTGTTCTTGGTGAATTAAGTGGGGAGTATCCGTCACTTATAAACGGCTTTATCTTTTACAAGATGTCAGCGCATGATTTTCTGGTTACTTACGAATTTAACCTTTAAACGAAAATCCACCATCAACATTAAGTCCCCTGCCTAGCACATAATGGTTACATTATTGTGTGGTAGGCATGAGATGGTGACATACATACGTGAGAAAGACAGATAAAAGGAGTTTACCCTAAGAGTGTTGGCCGACCGCTAATTCCCCACGCCCGTCACGCTTGTATGGAATCCTCCTCGGTGGGGCCGGTTTCTTTCTTTGGGTATTTGAATCAAAAGAGGAAACCAAATAAGAGAGGAATCCTTTTTCTAGTGGGATTCTTCTAATTTTTGTCTATAAAAGAGACCAAGACTCCTTTCTTTTCCTCACGATTTTTTTTTATTTTTGCTCTCGTCCGCAACCTTGCTGCTGCCGATCATTGCTGTTGTTTGTGCTGCCGGATTGTTGCCGGAACCGCCGCCGCCCGTTGTTCCGGAGTCGCTCCCGTCCGCCGTCCAAGGTAGGTTTCGCTCCTTTTTTTTTTTTTTTTTTTTTTTTTTTAAAGTAAAACCCTAGTTTGTTAGGTAAACACTTTTGTAAGACATGTGCATGCTTAGCTTTTTCCGCCATCTAGCTTGAATCCCGTAGACACAATTCTCATGAATAAAGAAAATTGTGTTGTGATGTATGCGGATGAATGCGGGCCCGCCGTGTATGCCGGAACGTGGGTCTTATTCACATATGCTTGACTGAAATTTGAAACTTATACCGACTTGAAAGTTATACCGAGAACTTGAAGTCAATACTGATCAAACTTGTACCGGACTAAAATTCGTACTGCATCGAAATCGACTGAATTTTGTGCCGGATTTGAATGGTATTTGGACCGGCCATTGCATGCTCCGCTCGTGAGTTGTGTCTTGCCGTGTGTGACTACACTTCTCATGTGCTTTCTTACAAGTTCTAACTCCTGTCTTTTATCTCATTGCGGTAGAAAAGAACTTCGTCAATATGTCTTCAAGATAATGCTCAAAAGCAGTCGGGAAGTGTTGACAGGCTTCAAGGATATGCCGAACATCAATGATGAGTTGTTCACCTCGCCTTTTCCAAATATTAGGAAACATCCTTCTCATAAGATGATCTTGCTTTCCGATTCAGAAAATATGGATGCTAATCCGTTCTCTTCTTCCGCACTTGTGATGAGATTTTGCCTCCAAAGAAACGAATATCCGCCTTCTCCTATTGACTTCAAGATTTGCCGTACTCCACTGGGTTCTTATGAGGGATGGATGAGACGCATGTTGAGTAATAAGGGCATTAAGGACAATTTGACCAAAGCACAAATCCTCGATGCGGTCATGGCATCCGCTACCCTCGAAATTAGGAAAGACACCGCGGGCTTGATCACCTTCATTTCTCGGTGGCGTATTTCCACTCACACACCATATCTAGATGGGGAGAGATGACTATTACTTTGGAGAGTGTAGCCGCATTAATGAACCCGCTCGTTCTTTGGAAGTCTTTTTACGAACTCTCGATGCGGAGGAGAGTAATTATGCTTTGCTATACTTTAAAAGGCGGCGGAATTCGACAATCTGGAGAAGGAGGAGAAAAAAGACACGAAATGCTTCTACACCCGGTGGGTTTCAGAGTGGTCTTCCAGCGAGTTGGAAAACGAGCTCGGCTGATCGCGTTCTGTCTTTATGGCTGTCCAGAGATATATTTGATGACGGTTCCTAAAGAGGACAATTAGACATGACCTTGTCAAAATTGCTATAAGGTCAAGCGCGGGGTGAAGTTCTTCCTCTAGGTGCATTGTTCCTTGGATCGTTTGTATTCTCATCCGGACGCTTTAGCAATGGATATGCATGCTTCTAACGGTACAAGAAGGTGGAGTCGCACGTTCACTTCGCTTTTCTTCAGCGCTCTTATGGGAACACTTCGAGAAGTTATGCTCCTACTCCCGCACCTTCGCTCGTTAACTTGTACGGCGGCTCGAGAATACTCCGATGGAATAAGAAGCGTCCTAAAGCCGGTGCGAAACTTGTGGAGGTATTTGACAATGTTTCTTCCATAGATTTTCGTCCATGGGGGCCGATTCACTCTTCCATCGTTCAGCCAAAGACCTTTGCTGATGATCCTGGCGTTGTGTTGCGTACCGATGTCAATACCATGAGATCTGGGGAAATTATTTACCTGCGCAGCTGCATTCCGGGATATGTCCCGTCTCTATTCGATGGAGAATTTTCTGTGACTCCGTACAACATTGTGTGGCTGCTCGCCAAATGGGATTCGATCGGGTGTCCCATTTATCCGTCCACTAGGGGCTCCTAAGAATTCCTTCCACAGATTCTTAACGCCAATGTGTTCTTAGACCGGTGAGCCTTCCTTCGGCCTATCTGGAGAAACCCGGTGGTGACCGACGGTGTATAAAGAATTTTGGGGAAACAACCGTTGATCTTCCGAAATTTTCAAGAGTGTTGTGACAGATCCCCGTGGTGAACCATCTTCGACGTCTTGACGAAGCGTTTCCGTTGAAGCCGCTCCCATCCAAACGGACAAGAGCTGAGGATTGCAGTCCCCAAGTAGGAGAAAGACCTAAGAGGCAAGCATGCGGTCCGGTAGTCCTCAATTCCTCCAATATGCAGGTATTTAAATCTTCTCCTCTCGGTTCTTTCATTTTCTCCAGTGTAAATTCTTCTAAAAATGATTCTTGCTTGAAATTAGGGAATTTCGAAAGATAATGCCTTCACAAGGTTGGCACGCATTCAAAACGGGGAGGTCACGGTCTCGGTCTTCATGCTTTGAGAAGTCCGCGGTGATCGACCTTCATGCCGAGAAGTCCGGCGGTATGGACCTTCACGCTGAGAAGTCCGGCGGTCTCGACCTTCATGCTTGAGAAGTCCGCGGTACCGACCTTCATGCCGAGAAGTCCGGCGGATCGACCTTCATCCGAGAAGTCCGCGGTATGGACCTTCACGCCGAGAAGTCTGCGCGGTCGACCTTCATGCCGAGAAGTCCAGCAAGCGGACCGTTCTTCACGCCGAGAAGTCTGGAGAAACCGCTCCTTTTTCCGACCACGACAGAGATGATGCAAGTTCGGTTGAACAAGGCGCTTTCCTTAGTGATCTTGTCGACGGGGTCGTGACGGAAATCAGCACCCAGAGTGAAATAGATGCCGTAAGGAATGCAAGAGAGATGGTGCCCGCTGTAGTTGAGACGGCTCCCCTTGGCGTCCATCCTGAACAGGCTTCGGACCGTATGGCTATTGTGGTGACTTCTTTTGAAAGGCCTCCTGCAACTGACAAGACTCCCGCGGTCGTCGAATCGCCGGTGATGCAGCCTGGGGCTTTGTTCGATCCTCCTTTTACTGTCCCTTATCCAGGTCATGTGTTGGTTGGTGGATTCAGCGTGCCGGTTCAGTTTGAAAAGTTGTACACGATAATCTGGAAGAAACACGGCCATATCGCTACCACCGCGAAGCTCAGGAGTCGTCTTGCATTGGTCAACCGCGTCCAAGAAGCTTTAGTTTCCATCCGTGGGATGAGCGCCGCGACCGGTGGAACAGTTTACAAGAGGTGATTGAAGATTGGAGGTGCCATCTGGACGTGTTTGCGCAGCATGCCTTCAATGCTCCTTGGTTCTTCAAAGGGTTCTCCGAGATTCGGAGCTCCGAAACTACATGATGAAGTCCCTTCCGCGGACCGTGTTGCTCGCCGGGGAAGAAGAGGTTGAGAGGTTGTCTAAAGAACTGAGTCAAGCAGTGCCGTGCTCCAAAGGATGAAAGTCTCTCTTGCCCAGAAGGATGAGTTGTTGCTGAAGGACTTTCCTTGATTTGTGCCATATACTTGTCTCTTCTTTTTTAGATGTTTCTTCTTTTTGAGTGATAGTGAGGATTTTCTTTCGTAATTTGGCTTCCGGTTTTAAATAGGTAATTGGATTGGCTTATTTTGAGATAGTTTTGTGAACAACCTTTTTGAAAGGGATTATGTTAAATGAAATTTGCATCTTGGTCATGAATGATTGCGCATGAAATTGCACATGTTATGTAAAAGGGAGGTACGAATGGAAACAAACATGGCGTTTGATCACTGAGCCTCTTTTTCCACATGTGGGATGCTAAGTCCCCAGTGAATTCTAAACTATCTCTCTTGTAAAGTTGTTGAGTAAAACTTACTTGCTTTTGAAGCCTCACTATATCAAACCGGAGTAGCCTCTCTAAGAAAATCCTCCGTAAGCTATCTTTCTGGACCGAGCTTCTCCTGAACAATGCGCTTCAAAGCGTTGCATTCACTAGTGGGGTGATGAAGGAACCGGTGGTAATGACAGTACCTCGGGTCCATTACTTCTTGATCGGTAGGCGGACGCCATACCGGGGGTAGCTCCACCTCTTCATTTCGCACCCACGTCTCCAGCAGTTCCAGAATCTTCTTCATCGGGAAGGGGAAATGTAAGTACCTTGAGTCTAGCTTTTCCTGCGTTAGCGGGCGTTGCAGTGTCTCCCCGTGGCTTTGATGTGGAACAGGGATGAGGTTGGAAGACTTGCGGGCGTCATCATATCTGCAGATTGCCTTCCTAAGTAGAGGGATGTGGAAGGTGTCGTAATGTCACCGCTGAGTGGCCGAATTGAACGCTCCCATCCTCTCGTATTCAGTGCATTTCTTGACCGATTTCTCCTTCCTCAAGCGTTTCTCCGCTTGGTTGGAAGGCCGACGCGGATTGGACAGTCTTCCGGCTTCGACAAGAGCTTTGAGGTATAAACCCTCTAGCAAGGCTCCATAGGCTGTAGGTTCCCCTTCTTCATCCGGAAGACATTGTAGTATTCCTGGATAAGTCTCTTTTCTCGTGGTGTTGCATCGGGTCTCCGTTGTTGACTGGACAATGTCGTTCATCTTCCCCGAGTCTCCCGCGGTTATGCGCCCTTTTTGCTTCTCCACCTAAAGGTGTGACTCCTAACTAGGGATTCAAGATTTCTTGCACCGCTGAGTAGATGCCCGCCGATCCTTCTTGTAATTGCGCCGCCATATCATTCAAAAGGCGAAATGTCTCGCTCTTTATTCTCGGTGATACCGACTTGATTTGCCAAGACATCCTCCAAAGATTCCAGCTATGCTTCCCATGATATCCGAACCGCCCGTAGTTTTGGACACATTGCGAGATGGAAACTGAAAAATTGAGGATTCAATTTTATGCAACCGATAGATCAATCTCCCACTGTGGTCGCCAATTGTTGATGGGTGAAAACTACTCCTGCTGAATTTGGTAATTTGGGGTGTGGATGAGGAATGAATCTAAACCTTCAACAAATGCACTGCGCGGTGAGTGCTTGTAGATTCGAGAGATCAACTGTGCAAGTCCGGCCTAAACCAAGAAATGGCCGTTCAGACTTGTTTCGGTCACAAAGTGAAGGAGATGGGGTTGATCTTAGGGAGGGAAGCGAAGAAGGTGTTGAGATTGTGAAGGTGTTGGCTTGCTTATGACTTGTAACAGAAATATGAACAAGCTTACGGTTGATGCAAGCAGGCTCTCTGAGTGTTTGAATACGGTTTTTTGTATTAACACTTGGTTTCTGTCGACTGAACTTGTGTTGTTCTGTCGTTTCTTGTTGTTTGAAATAGGGCGGAGAACCTATTTATACAAGTCATTGAGCCTCATTCACGTTTCTCGTGGGAAGTGGAGGTAGTGGAATGATCGGAGTAGTGGAGTTGTGTGTCGGTGATACACGACTAGTCTTGCCCACTTCTCCAGCTTCATCTCTAACCGTCCATGACTTCCTAACACGTTCTTGTGATGGCGCGTTGCACGCCGCACGCCGTAAACCGCCGACCAATACCCCAGTAAGCATCCCCGGTTTGTGACATGATTGATGTCCTGGAATGTGGATCGTGGATCCACGAAAGATAGCATGTAATGCCGCTTGAATTGAATAATTGCGTTATTCGAAAGTCGATACTTGTGGAGTATCGTGTGTATTTTATGCAGGTATCTTGCATTACAGTGTGGTAAAGTGATGGGTAATGACTCCTCACTAACCAAATAACTCGACTGTGGTTGTATAACCAAGCCGGTGAAGTTTGACGGATGAGATGATGTTTGAGACACTCATCTGCGACCGTTGATGAAATCTAGTGTTTTTAAAAGAGGTGCGCAAGCATCACTCTTCAGCTTGGTCGAAACCAAGCATGGGAAGGATTTTGTAGAGGACCGACCATACATGCGTGTTGATGGCATGATGGTGTACACGTCCATGTCTCACCGTCTCATGAAGATGCAATCTAGGCCACTCAATTTGACCGTCAAAGAGGAGTGGTTGAGATCGGTTCACGCGAGAAATCCTTGCCGCAAAGGAATTGATAACCGCGTGTCATCCCAAGTTTGGCGCGCGCGCCCCAAGACGACCCATCTTGGTCGGTCTTGGTCGATCATTCCACCGTGTAGGTGGTAGGTTGGTGTTCACATCTATACTTACGATTATCCCATGAAAACGTGATCTAAGCCATTCAAATCATCCTATGAAGTTGAGCGGTCGAGATCGGTTTAGGATTTGGGAGGTGTAACCGCACGAGTTTGGGCGTGCGTTTTGGGTTGGCCGGGAATGATGTGCCTTGGCCGACCACATGAGAGAGGTAGATGGGCCCACGGTGGTCATGCTGGTGTGACCGACCCTTGCTCAATCTGATCGTGACCCTCCATTCGTGCCGGAGAAGATGGACGCGCGCGATGTCTTGAACCCTAATTTTGGCTTTCAAAGCCGCGACTATGCTCTTTCAAAGCGACGAATTTGTTGTAACCAATCATGGTTGGTTTTGACCGACTGGTCAAGTGTGTAGGCGGTCACATGGCGATTGTGTCGACATGCTCCGGGCCCTTTGAGTCTACATCTACACCCTCCATCTATGCCTGCGAAGGTGGATCGGTTGAGACGTTTTGCGGCACATGTAATATGCCGCAAACCCTAATTTAGGTTTTTCGTCCATAATGCTTGGTATGGACGGTTTCTTGGCAAGCGAAGGCCAATGGTCGACCATGCGGGGTCGGCCGTGGGTATTCCATACCTGCTTGGGGGTGATGGAATTGATCTGTGGTCATCCAATCATGCTTGTGGAGTTGGATGACCGCGATCGAATCATATCTGGGCAAGCTAAGGCCGTGGGTATTCCATACCTGCTTAGGGTGATGGAATTGATCTGTGGTCATCCAATCATGCTTGTGGAGTTGGATGACTGCGATCAGATCATATCCGGAGACTGATACAGTCAAGTCCGAATGCTCAATCGGGCTAGTATAACACACCGAGAGGGCTCGGGCTAGTATAACACACCGAGAATCAGCCTATACATGATTCATTATAGTGCTTGGAGGTTCGTGTTACTCAGAAGAGTAACACTCAGTCGTCATGCCACACTGAGTACAGGAAATACAAGGCTGATATGAAATTCACAGGAAGGGATTGTTGCTACATGTTCCGTTCTTGGTGAATTAAGTGGGGAGTATCCGTCACTTATAAACGGCTTTATCTTTTACAAGATGTCAGCGCATGATTTTCTGGTTACTTACGAATTTAACCTTTAAACGAAAATCCACCATCAACACTATGATGCGTACATAACGTGTTTGGAGGGTGTAAAGCACAAGAAAATGCGTGAGGAGTTAAAACAGGGAAATTATCCCGTGGAGAATAAAAATAATAATGGAGAAGATACGAGAATTATTTCGGAGTAGTGAGGAGATATTCGAAGCCCTGTGTAGTATATATAGAGTGTTGGAGTATCAGAGAAGGTTTATGGAGAGTTAGGGGTGAAAACAGAGGTGATTAGTGAGCCGTAGAGAAGAAATCAGAGGTTGCAGAGTTGTTTCTGTTGCTGCTGCACCTCAAGAACACGAAGAACATAAGACGCACGGAGTACCGTCGTAAATGCTACAGTGAAAACGACACATCACTAGTGGGTCGTATTGCTACAGTGACATTTACCATTTATCGTATACTGTAACAGTGGTTTGTAACGCTTGTCATGCGTTGCAAATTCCTGGTTTATTTGATATCTCTCCTTTTCATCATTTGTAAGCACATTTGAGCAATAAAATCATATTTTGAGCGTGTTTCCAACATGATGAGCTAGACCCCATTACTGGGACGACGGAGGAAGACGAATTTCATACATGGGTAAAATTATTTAATTCTTTTTAAGACTTTTGCATTAATTTTAATTGAAATATGATTTGAATTAATTGGTTGTCATTTAATTTGATGAGGTATGCTTAGCTTAAATGTTTTGATACATCATGCTTAGGATTTACAACTAATCTTTTGAGAATCTACCTTGGCAAAATCAGAGTCCCTGTTAATTTTATTTATTGAGCTGTAATTGTTGAGAATAAATAAATTGAACCCTATGTTATGAATTCGACGAAATCCTAGTCCCAGTAACTCTCTTCATCCTGTGACAATATTTTGTATATATTTTTCCTTATTTTCGTTATTAGTTTTAAAACAAATTCTCAACAAGTCTGAGTGAACGAATCATCTTACTACAACATCATTGAAAATAAACATCAATTTTTGGCGCCGCCGACGCAGACTTGTGTATAGATTTGTTTTTAGGTTTTATTTTTATTTTTATTATTTTTGTTCTTTTTTACGCGTTGTGGTATTTCTGTTTGCTTTCAGATTTGGAGTGGAGCGAAAGAAAAAGAGAAAGTGCTGAAAAGAAAAGCAAAGCCAAAATAGGAAAGAAAATAGAAATCCGAACGGAGTGAAGAAGAAAATTTTGTATATAGTGTTATTATTATTTTTAGAAACTGTAAATAGGCTTTTATTTTTGTAATCTTTTATTTTTGGAATTTTTTATTTTTGGACATTGGACATTGGACTTTAGTTTTTTTTAAAACCCTAAGGAAGGGTTAGTTTAAATATAAACTGCACAGGGAAGGACGACAGTTACGATACTGTCTCGGCCCCTCGGGTTCGTACACTGACATAGGAGTCAGTGGCCCGAGTCGACTTCAACGGTTCATCCCCCGTCTGGAATGGGAGGTAAGTTTGTCGAAACACTCGCGAATCCCCTGTCAGCGGGTTACTGTATTCCTTCGTTTGCATATATGTCGAGGAACTGAATACGGCTGCTTTAATTTCCTAGTAAAGGGCAAGGCCTGGACATACAAGATAAGGGTTCGGATTTCATCATCGTTCTCTTCTTGCCCGCCTTAGGAAAACGATACCAAACGCGTACCCAAGCTTAAAATACTGACTAGAACAAGACCGATAGGGTAACAAGCTTAATAGGAAAGTCATTCGAAAAATATTGGTTACTCTTTTAAGCATACATACTTCGAAGTTCATGACGGTTTCTGTGAGTTGAATGCGTGATTGCGCCGCCTTGTAATGCGGTGAGGCCTTGGGTATCAAAGCTCCACGCAGCTTCCCTCGCCTCTATTCAACTTACTTCAACTCGGATTGATTCCAGAGAGGTTTGCTCAGATTGTAACGAGTTCCTTTTCGAAGGATTAGAAGCTGGTCTAGAAACAATCTAAGTGGAGCCATCATGCTTTTTGTTTGCTAGAAATCAGTAGGTTTGTTGTGGTCGAGTCAGCCTTGTTTATGCTTGTGTAGAATTCCCTTGCAGTTAGGATGTCAAACTGGTATTATAATAGCCATCACAATGAATATGAATATCCAACTGAACAATATGGACATCACTATTTTTATGACCATAGTGTGAATAGTGGTTGGGAACGCCAACCTTTTGAAGGTTATGGGTCATACCATGGTGAGCCCAATTACTATCCACACGTGCATCAGTCTTACGAGCAAGAAGATTATAATACTAGTTCTTCGTCTCTAGAGGATACAATCAAACTTTTGAAAAGTAGTCCTTTTTATGATCCTTCTGTTCCTACTCCTTCTTTAGAAGAGTCCCTCGGGGATTTAGCTAAAACGACATATAAGTTAGGCGAGGTGAATAACATAGTTATGGACGAAAGGACTCGCAACAATGACTGAATCTTCTTTAGAAGACATCCTCAATAGATTAACTCAAAACTTAGATCCAACACTAAGGGAACTTTCTTTGGAAGAGAACCTTGAGAGGATAGCTGAGTCGACACGTAGACTTGAGTTAGAGACGAAAGAAAGTATTGCTCGAAATAACTGGAATTGCCAATATAGTGTATCCAATAATACCCTTGAGAATGAAGATAGTTATTCGCATAATCAAGATGACGAGGTTAGAATTGGTAACACTACTTATTTAGAGTTCGATCATTTTGATGTTATTATAGTGATGATCATGATGTGGATAGTGTTGATGAAGAATCTGAAGTTTTTAGGCATAGTGATCAGGAATTTGTTTCTCCAATTGAGCTTTATAATGATAGTAATATTTCTGGTTTAAATCCAAATAATTTTAATAATTATTCACCTATTCAAAAGGATGAGGATTTGACTAGAAGTATCTCCGTTTTAGATGATGTATAATTTCCTAGTTACAAAGCCGATAATGGTTTAGAGGAACGGGTTTATCCTGAGAATACTGTTTTAGAGTCCAAGGATTTAGAAACAATAATTTTAGACGAAGAAGATGAACTCGTAGAGTTTTTAAATATGAGTGAGGATGCATCACCTGAGTATAACCTAGAAGAAGCAATTGACCATTTTCAGGATTCCGATGATCTAGAAATTAGGGAAATTGTAGCTAGTCTATCTAGAGACACCCAAAACTCTAAGTTTGGGGGTGATTATCATTCTCCTTGTGCCTTACCTTTAGCTCTTACAGAGATCAAGTCCCCTCACTTGGGACTTGACATATGTGCCTCAACCATTTTACAAAGATTATCTTCATACACGTTTTCCTGAACCTAATGATGTCCAGAAAGAAGTTCAGTTATTAGAAACCCATCCTCTGGTTGATGTGGTTAGCCCAGACTATGATACCAAAATTGACTTTGTTTTCCCACCAAATATTTTTCAACCAAATGTGGGAACATATGAGTTCTGTGTGTGTCGATTATTAAGTTTTGAGACTAAACCTAATTACTTTAGGAGATTAGGGTCGACACATTTGTTTAAGATTGACCATCACTTTCATCGTGGTCAATTGTGTAAGTCAAAACTGATTGACTTTAAGGATCCGTAGATATTTAGGTTATTATTATGTGCTTCTAAGCTTTTACTTGAGTTTTTCCAGACTCTAGAACCTGAACATTCGGATCTAACTTTTGAGGAAATGCAACCCAGGAAAATATGTTATCTAGACCCAGTTATAGAACCCGAACTCAACCACAACTAGATGTAGTTGTCTTAAACAGGAAACTAGACATGGGTGTGCTTTATTTGTTAACTTTCTTGGCATGTTACAGATTCCTTTAACTTGTGATAGCTCTTTTTGGTTTTGGTGATCCGCAGTTATTTTGGCTATTACTTTATGATTCTATAAGGTGACTAATCCTTTCTTAGTCTGGCTGAAGACTTTAAACTTAGCACTTCTTGGGAGGTAACCCATGCTCATGCAACACTGTAATATCTTTCCCTAACTCTTTTGCTTCAAGTGGTAACAGTTTCTCCTTGTTCATACTTTTAATTTTATCTTTAGAACACTGAGGACAATGTTAGATTTAAGTTTGGGGGTATGGGAGAAACTTTTTAGTTGCAATAAATAAACTCCAGAGCCTAGAAATTTATGCCTATTAAGGATAGCACTAACCAATCTAAGTGGATGGAAGCATCTTGGTTATAGGAGTTGAGGAACCAATCTGATCAGATGGAAACATCTAAAGAGTCTATTCATAAAAGCACAGAGCTCAGGTGTTAAAATTGAAAAAAAAAACATGGTAGTTTCGCCATATCTCGTTGAATCCTTTTCACCTTCTGTTTTTATTTTTCTTTTCTTGAGTGGGTGAAATAGAGTGATTGAGATACTAAAAAAAAAAGAATTGAGACCAGACCATCAGACCAACCGGAATAAATTCAATAAAGTCGACCACTGGTGCCCTTGTATATGCCAGTTGTGTTGACCTAGAGTTAGGATTATCACCCGCTGGTTCCCTTGTATATACCAGCTGTGTTGATATTAGTCAGACCGGTATCTTAGTCCATTAGGATAGGTTCACCTTGGTCAACATCAAAACCATCTACGTTTTTCTCTACATCCATTTTCTTAATCTTTCCATGTGATTGGTTGACTCCGGTTATGATGTACAGAAACTATCTGAGTAGAGCTCTGTCACTTATATATGAATTTTAGTATGATTGAGTGCAAACTCGTGTACATCAATTGGAATTTTCGCATCAGGGTACTTCCTCTTATAGTCAATGATTGTATGCCAACCAAGGAGATTCTTTAGTGCTTTACAAGGTTCTGCGTAGATAACTAGGGTCTGGAGTAAAGGTTTTGTGGGTACACCTCTGGTAAACCCTCCCGAGACTATAACTCAGTCACTAGGGCCACCTAGTAAGTTTGAATTTTCTTTTCTAGAATAAATTTGCTCGAGGACTAGCAAATAATAAGTTTGGGGGTATTTGATAGACACATTTTTGTGTCTAATTTGATCTCAATACTATATATTGTTGGCACTCGATTTTGTATTTATTATGGTGTTTTATGTGTTTGTAGGTATTTTGGGGCAATAAACATTTTTGGAAAATTCGGCTCGAAAAGTTGTTAAAGGCATCCCGGAGGACATTTGCTAAACGGGACCCCTACTTTGGATAAGGGACACCTCAATTTATAAGGGGCACCTCGGTTGGACACCTACTATTTACACTCCACAGACGGATAAGGGGCAACCTTCTTCTTCCGCATTTAAAGTTCAGTTTTGGCGGGATTTTTTCTTCTTTCCTGCATGAATTTCGTGAACGATTCCGGACGAGATTTTTATGAGTTTTTGACTGGATATGATCTGGTAGTACCTTGTTACATCGAAACAGGGTAGATAGTCGCGTTTAAATTGGAAAGTAAGGAAACTTTCACGCATTCTCTATAAAACAGAACACCGAGGAATACACGGGATTTTCTTGTGGAAGTTACGTGGGTATATTAGCTGTACAAGAGTTTGACTCAATCTATGATGCGTACATAACGTGTTTGGAGGGTGTAAAGCACAAGAAAATGCGTGAGGATTTAAAACAGGGAAATTATCCCGTGGAGAATAAAAATAATAATGGAGAAGATACGGGAATTATTTCGGAGTAATGGGGAGATATTCGAAGCCCTGTGTAGTATATATAGAGTGTTGGAGTATCAGAGAAGGTTTATGGAGAGTTAGGGGTGAAAACAGAGGTGATTAGTGAGCCGTAGAGAAGAAATCAGAGGTTGCAGAGTTGTTTCTGCTGCTGCTTCACCTCAAGAAAACGAAGAACATAAGACGCACGGAGTACCATCGTAAATGCTACAGTGACAACGACACATCACTAGTGGGTCGTATTGCTACAGTGACATTTACCATTTATCGTACACTGTAACAGTGGTTTGTAACGCTTCTCATGCGTTGCAAATTCCTGGTTTATTTTATATCTCTCCTTTTCATCATTTGTAAGCACCTTTGAGCAATAAAATCATATTTTGAGCGTGTTTCCAACATGATGAGCTAAACCCCATTACTGGGACAATGGAGGAAGACGAATTTCATACATGGGTAAAATTATTTAATTCTTTTTAAGACTTTTGCATTAATTTTAATTGAAATATGATTTGAATTAATTGGTTGTCATTTAATTTGATGAGGTATGCTTAGCTTAAATGTTTTGATACATCATGCTTAGGATTTACACCTAATCTTTAGAGAATCTACCTTGGCAAAATCAGAGTCCTCGTTAATTTTATTTATTGAGCTGTAATTGTTGAAAATAAATAAATTGAACCCTATGTTATGAATTCGACGAAATCCTAGTCCCAGTAACTCTCTTCATCCTGTGACAATATTTTGTATATATTTTTCCTTATTTTCGTTATTAGTTTTAAAACAAATTCTCAACAAGTCTGAGTGAACTAATCATCTTACTACAACATCATTGAAATTAAACATCAACCGACCCGGACAAGATCAGAGTTGTCTTGAAAATGCCATCCCCGGTAACAGTAAAAGACGTGCAACGGCTGAATGGAAACTTGGCAGCACTAGGGCGATTTATTTCACGGTCATCGGATAAGTGTAAAGACTTCTTCGGGACACTAAGAAAAAGGGAAAAATTCAAGTGGAGCGAAGAATGTGAGGAAGCATTTCAAAAAATTAAACAACATCTCGCGAGCCTACCGGTGTTGCAAAGACCCGAGCCGGATGAAGTACTTACCTTATATCTCGGGGCGACTAGTTATGCATCAGCGCAGTCTTAGTTAAAAATATTAGGGTGGAAGAAAAACCCGTGTACTTCATAAGCAAGACCATGAACCCCGCAGAAAGGAACTACACCAAAATTAAATAGTTGATACTCGCTTTGGTATTCGCAACACAAAACTACGGACATATTTCCAAACTCACGGGATCAGAGTACTCAAGAAATCTTCTATAGAGTCAGTGCTCGACAGCGCAGCAAGATCTGGACGGATCTCTAAATGGAGTGCTCAAATTAAACAGTTTGATATCTTCTATGAAAGGAGGACAGCAGTGAAAGCACATGCAGTAGCCGATTTTCTGGCAGATTTTCCTCTAGACGACGAGGAGGAAATTGAGGATATCCCGGGCATGGAAGAAGACCGAAAAGATCCGTCCGATCTCCTTGAAACGTGTAACCCGACACGATGGGAAGTATTTGTAGATGGGTCGTCTAACAAAGATGGATCGGGGCTAGGGCAAGTCTTTACCACACCAAAAGGGAAGAAAATGGTCTACTCGTTCCGACTTGAGTTTAAGGAAACAAACAATGTCACTAAATAAGAAGCGGTAATTCATGCCTTGCGATTAATTGTGGAATTAGGGATACATGACGTAAGACTAACAAGTGATTCTCAACTAGTCATCCAACAGATCAGTGGGCAATATGCAATTCATGATCCGGTATTACAAAAATATTGGGAGCTCGCCCAGTTTTACATCAATCAAATTCCCAGTATCAAATTCAGACACATTTGTAGAAAAGATAACCGACACTCGTGCATTAGCCTACATCACCTCAATGTTAACGGATTCTAGTGTCGAGGGCATCCGCGTTATGAGGATCCTGATGCCATCTATACCTGCAGTAGAAGACACAAAAGTGTATTTGGCCGTGACAACGGCTGACAAATATGAAGCTGGCGACTGACGAAAACCCATCCATCAATACTTGGAGACAGGAGAATTACCAAAGGGATGACCCAAGATCAACAAGATCAAAAGCAACGCAACAACATACGAATTACGAGACGGTGTTTTATACAAAAGATCATATCTGGGACCACTCCTGAGATGTCTAAGTAAAGAAGAGGGGCACTCGATCTTGACTGAACTGCATTATGGTGCTGGAGGAAACCACAATTCTGGTCGAAGTCTGGCGACTCGGGCCAAGACCATGGGATATTTTTGGCCGTATATGAACGAAGATGCAAAACATATGGCACTAATTTGCGACGAATGCCAAAAGTTTGGAAAAAAGATACATGCACCAATAGTATCATCAAACTCAGTAGTAAACCCTTGGCCCTTTGCCAAATGGGGGATCGACATCGTGGGACCATTACATGTCGGCTCGGGGCATAGAAAGTACCTGATTGTAGCCACGGACTACTTCACCAAATGGGTGGAAGCTGCACCACTTAGGCATATTTGGGACAAAGATGTCTTTCGGTTCATTTGGGAACACATCATCTGCCGTTTTGGAGTCCTAACAGCAATCGTCTCGGACAACGGAAAACATCTACAAGGGAAGAATATCGACCTACTATTCAACACCTATAATATTCGAAAGAGTAAGGCAACACCCCTGTACCGCCAGAGTAATGGGCAGGCGGAAATCACCAACAAGACAATAGCCTACAACCTAAAAAATAAATTAGATGGGGAATATGGCGAATGGTGTGAAGAGCTCTATAATGTCTTATGGGATTACCGTACTACCAGAAGGGAAGCAACCAGCCTATCACCATTCATGCTAACATACGTAACTGAAGCCATTCTTCCAACCGAGGCAATGATACCAACCACAAGGACCGAGGCGTGGAGACGGAATATCTCGGTAGATCTAATTCTGGCAAAGCTCGACGACTTGGAAGAAACCCGAGAGATGGCCCTACAGAAAATGGATAATTACCAAAGGCAACTACAACGTGAATACAACAAGCGTGTTCGCTCGAGATAGTTCCAACCAGGACAGTTGGTGATGAAGGAGCTACCCAGTTATGAGCGTGACAAAAATTATGGAAAACTAGCGGCAAGATGGGGCGGACCATACACTATCGTGGAGAAAGTGGGAGAAGGGGCATACAAGATACTGAAACCAGACGGAACACCATAACTTCGGCCATGGAATGCTCGACGACTAAAACTATACCACCCGTGAGAGGTGTGTAAGCAGGTATGATACCTTGTCATTCATTTCCGTAAAATTCCACGAGGGGTAGGGAATATGACATTTGCGTCTAATGGTCATTCGTAATCGGGGCGACGGCAGTGTGCAAGTGCCGAGGTGACTTACACTCGAATGGACATTCGTACTCGGGGCGATGGCAGTGTGCAAGTGCCGAGGTGTCTTACACTCGAATGGAAATTCGTACTCGAGGCGACGGCTGTAGGATCAAAATATCGCAACACCAAGATTCTCGCAAAATCCATAAACGACACACTGCGAAGACATCGCGGGATGGAAGTAAAAACGACGTAACGGATGACGACAGCCAAAACATGAGAAAGATGTGAAGATGTAGCGAGATTGAGGGGTGTCGCGAGATTTGACATTTGTACATTTGCGATACTTTGCAAGACATATCCGAAAATAAAGGATAGCTTAGCTGTCATCCACTATGTAATGTCCTATATAAAGAGCCGAATAGGCTTAAAGGAGGAGAGAGATCTTTTTCGAGTGTTGAGCAAGTCATTAAGAGATAGAAAGTTTAGAGTGATTGTAATTCCTTGGATTATCTCCTTTTCATCTTGTAACATTTCTGGAGTTTGATCAATAAAACTTATAATTGTTCATCTTAAAATGATTTGATTGTTTGGATTCTTGTGAGGGGTGTAGTGTGGGATTTCCTGCAACTACATAATGGCGCTAGAAACAGGGACTCCTTGAAGGAAAAGATTAAAGATTGTTATCAAGGTTGTTCAAATAAAGAAAATGATAAAACAAGTGGATAAATCAGTAAAAATAGAGAAAACTAGAATCAGGAAATTTAACAAAAGGTTGGAGTGTAATTTGATCACAAAAACAATGATCAATGAATTCCATGAGAACGTCAGAGGGAGAATACATAAACGAGACTTTGAAGGAAAGAAAATTGTAGCAGTTGAGAGGGCATCACCTTTGAGAGATTGGGAAAAACAGAAAATTATGTTCACAGCAGCAGAGATACCAAAAGAAAATTTGGGACACACATCTCCTTTGGTAATCACAGTAACCACACAGAAACAAAAGGTGAACACGGCGAAAATTATGGAGGAATGGAAAATAAACATAACTTTGGTGGATACAAGGAGTTCGGTGGATATAATGTTCTACCATACATACAAAGAAATGGGGTACAAAAATGAAGAAATGTCTCCTTAACTTATCATATTCATGGCTTTGGCAAATCTGTAACAAAACCAAAAGGAGAAATAGAGTTGCGAATTTTACTAGGAGAAATCGAAACACGAGTAATATTCTGTGTGGTGGATATGGAATCACCATACAACATGTTGTTGGGAAGACCATGGATACATGTGATTAAAGCTGTAGCGTCGACATTACATCAATGCATTAAATTTCCTATACCAAGTGGGATCGGTGAAATTAGAGGATATGTGGATAAAGCGAGATTATGTTATCAAATTGAAGTGAAGCAATACGAAGGACGTGCAGAGAAGCGGAAAAGTCGCAGGAAAATGGCGAAGGAAGCAAAGAAAGAAGAAGAATTTAGAATTTACATGATAAAAGCAGAGGAAGGAAAAGGCATACCTGGCGAAATTTCGGAAGAAGGGAATGGACCTGCGAAGGAGATAAAAGAACCGACACCTATGCGAGAACCCGAGGCCAGTTACACTGCGGCAGAACCAACAAAGGAAGTGAATTTTGGGACCAAAGAAGCACCCAAAATACTAAAAATTGGAACTACGATGGAGGAGGATGAGGAAGAAAGAATCATTAATCTGCTGCGAGAATATAAAGACATTTTCGCATGGGATATGGATGAGATACCGGGAATAGATCCGTCTGTGGCATGTCATAAATTGAAGATTGATAAAAATATTAGACCATTCAAACAAAGAATTAGAAAGATTACAACAACGTATCATCCCCAAATAGAAGAAGAACTGAAGAAGATGCTTGATGCAAGAATTATAAGACAAGCTAAATATCCGGAGTGGATAGCAAACATGGTAGTAGTTCCAAAGAAGAATAAAGGGATAAGAATCTGTATAGATTTCACTGATCTAAATAAAGCTTGTCCAAAAGATAGTTTTCCACTACCATATATCCCACAATTGGTAGAATCGGCAGCAGGAAATGATAGAATATCTTCTCTAGATGGATACAAAGGATATAATCAAATCCCTCTCGCTGAAGAAGATCAAGAACACACTGCTTTTTTCGCCCCAAGAGGATTATATTGTTATACAAAAATGCCATTTGGTTTGCGAAATGCTGGAAGAACATACCAAAGAATGGTAGATAAAGTGTTTGCGAATTGGATACATAAGACACTAGAGGTGTATGTGGATGACATGTTAATAAAAAGTAAAGAAGCAAAAGATCATGTCCAAGATCTGAGAGTAATTTTTGAACAAATGAGACAGTTTAACATCAAAGTAAATCCAGAGAAGTGTATTTTTGGGGTTGCGTCAGGGAAATTTTTAGGCTACATTGTATCAAACAAGGGTATACAAGTTGATCCGGTGAAGGTGCAAGCAGTTCGCGATATGCCAACTCCAGCAACAATAAAAGATGTACAGAAGTTAAATGGACTCTTAGCTTCACTAGGGAGGTTTGTTTCGCGATCATCATATAAATGCAAATACTTTTTCAACATACTTAAAAAGGGGACAAAATTTAAATGGACGGATGAATGCGAGAAAGCCCTGCAAGGAATAAACGATTATCTGATGAATATATCTATTTTGCAAAAAGCAGAACCAGGAGAAGAACTATTACTATATCTTGCGACAACATCGCATGAATTAAGTGCTGTGTTGTTGCGAGTAGATGCAGGAGTTGAGAAACCAATCTATTACATCAGTAAAACATTCAATGCCACAGAGAAAAATTATTCAAAAATTGAAAAGTTAATTTTGGCGCTAGTTTATGCAGCATTCAAACTTCGTTTATATTTTCAAGCACATACAGTAAGGGTATTGACAAAGATACCCATTGAATCAGTAATGAAAAATTCAAAAAGATCAGCCAGAGTCGAGAGATGGAATGCACAAATAGGACACTTCAAAATCAAGTATGAAGTACTATCTTCACCCAAGTCACAAATTGTCGCAGATTTTTTAGCAGAATTTCCTTTAGAAGATGATGAAGCAGTGGAAGAATAGATGGATATAGAAGAATAATATGGAAATCCAAAGGACCTATTGACAGAGACAGATAGATGGGAAGTGTTGGTAGATGGATCATCAAATGGAGAAGGTAACGGAGTTGGAATTGTTTTGATTTCGCCATAGCGCACTAAAATGGCTTTTTCCTTCAGACTGGAATTTACATCCACCAATAATGAAACGGAATATGAAGCTGTAATACATGCTTTGAAATTCATAATAGAAATGCAGTTGGAAAATGTGAGAATCACCAGTGACTCGCAGCTAGTCATTCAACAAATAAAAGGATAATACATTACAAATGAACCATCTTTAAAGAAATACAAGAAACTTGTTGGAGAATTGTCAGCGAAAATCCCAAAAATAAAATGGAGACACATATCAAGAAAAGATAATAGACTCGCAGATGCTTTTGATTTTATCTCAAGTATGATGACGGATCCAACTGCGAGATGCATAAAGATACAGACACTTTTATCACCGTCGATCAATAAGGAAGAAGAAGGATAGGTAGACGTGATGATCATAGAAGATGGGGAGCAAACACCCGTTATTGAAGATTGGAGAGCCGAACTTCATGCATATTTGATGAGAGGAGAAACACCGATAAATAGGCTGGAGGCGCACAAATTAAAAAGTCGTGCTACAAATTATGAACTAAGAGATGGGATACTATACCGGAGATCTTTTAATGGACCTTCACTCAGGTGTTTGACACGAGAAGAAGGAGAAGCAGTGTTAAAGATGTTGCATAGTGGGGATGCTGGCAATCACAGCGGTGGAAGATCTTTGGCATACAGAGCGAAAATACAAGGCTATTATTGGCCATATATGCATGAAGATGCGAAGTGTGTATCAAGACGTTGCGAAGACTTCCAAAGGCATGGAAAGAAAATACATGCACCTGGAGCACTATTAACATCTTCAACAAATGTGTGGCCCTTTGGAAAATGGGGTTTAGATATTGTTGGACCGTTTTTACTAGGGTCTGGACAAAGAAGATATCTGATTGTCGCTACAGACTATTTCACAAAATGGGCAGAAGTAAAGGCAGTACAACACATTCGTGACAAAGATATTTTTACATTCATATTTCAGAATATCATATGTAGATTTGGAATCCCCGCACAATTGGTATCTGATAATGGGAAGCAGTTCGAGGGACAGAATATAGATTTGTTACTTAATGCATTTAAGATAAAATGTTCCTCGGGCAAATGGGAAGGCAGAAGAAACAAATAAGACAATCGCAAATATATTGAAGAAAAAATTAGAAGGGTACAATAAAGCATGGTGCGAATAGGTACATAATGCAGTGTGGGATTACAATACAACCAGGCGAGAAGCCACGGGAATGTCACCTTTCTGTTTAACATATGGGGTTGAGGTTGTGCTACCAACAGAAGTTATTATCCCAACAACAAAGAGAGAAGCTTGGGAGAAAAATCTTAGTGCGGGTATTATTTTAACTAAATTGGATGAATTATAAGAAAAAAGAGAAAGGGCTTTGCAGCATATGGAAAATTACCAGCGAAGATTATCCCGAGAATATAATAAACGTGTTAAAACACGCGAATTTCAACCAGGCGATTTGGTGCTGCGAGAAACACCGATTTATCAGCGAGAGAGTGGTGGAAAGCTTGCGAAAAAATGGGATGGACCTTATATCATCAAGGAGATAGTTAGAACAGGGACATATAAATTGATGGACCCTGAGGGTAGAGATGTGGGATGCAGACTCGATAGACCATGGAATAGGTTATACTTAAAGAGATATTACCCATAAAAATTATGGTGAAGAAGTAGACTGCTGAATGGTACATGATTGAGGCAAAAAGAATTAAATATTTCATTTTTATTCTCGAAAAACATGCGAATATTTCGCACAGAAAACGACGAAAAATTATCAAAGATCAGCGAAATTACAAAAGAGCTTACATATACAAAAGAATCAACAAAACAATCAGAAAGTGGCGAACTTACTATGGCGTACACCCTAGTTCGCGAACACAATTTCGCAAGAGGCAAAAGAACCTAAAAGTGCGTCATAGTAGGGGGTACCTATTACATATAAAACAAAATTGACAAAATACTCAGAATGGGACGAACCTTCATGGCGTACACCCTAGTTCGCGAATAGAATTTCGTAAGAGGCAAAGTACCTAAAGTGCGTCATGTAAGGGGGTATCTGTAACGTGGCTCAGGGAAAAAGTTACACCGCCCCTGGAACCTGAGTCATGAAGATTGGGGGTAATAAAACCCATCCAGGAGAGATACCTTGGATTTTCAATCTAAGCTTATGACTTAGGTTGGACGACCAGGGGTCTCTTCTAAGGAGTCAGCATTTGACCAAGGCGCCAAGGTACACGGTTGAGCCAAGGGTGCCTGGGACATTTGAAGTGTCTCGGACATTCTTGGCAAGTCTCGGCTTATGCTGCACTCGGCCCGAAGAAAACTCCACTTAGGGTGCAGTCTCGTAACCATAAGCCCTATAGGCAAAAGGGATAAGAGGCTGCGAAAACAACTGGTTGTTGTTAAGACCGGATGGGAGGAGCTAGCCTTGTATGGCTGAAGTACGCCTCCTTGAAGGGGCAACCAGGGGGAAGATAAGGGTGGCACCCTCCATTAGGGAGCTGATAGTGTCAAAAAAGACGTAAATGTCATGAGGCTTCTTACTCACGGGAGTATCAAGGCTTGTCATATTTATGCAACAATCCTGAAGAGGCTAAAATACAAAAGAGTAGATAAGACGAGATCAATGGGTCATTGCATGCAAGTGTAAAGACGTCCTGCGATTTCGTCGCAAAGATGGCAATGTCATGGGGATTTATGTTCGCAAGGATATTTAGGCCTGTCATATTGTCGCAAGAAAAATATCCTGCAGAGGCAATAATATTAAAGAAATGATAAGACAGGATCAATGGGTCATTACATGAAAGTGTAAAGACATCCTGCGATTTTGTCGCAAAATTGAGAGGTGGCAAAATAAGACCTTTAACTAGGAAGGCAAAATAAGACCACACAAGAGAAATGATAAGGCAAGATCAATGGGTCATCACATGAAAATGTAAGGACGTCCTGCGATCTTGTCGCAATGATAAAGTTCACATAAACAGTTTGAATGTAGATAACAGAGATCTTTAATCGCAAAAAAGATAATGGTAAACAAAATGGGAATTGTTAAACATCAAAGATTGTCTTCCATGCAAGAAAGAAGAATAATAAACGAGTAAATACATCTCAAAGGTGATTGAAGTACATAAAGAAGTAACAATGCAAGAAGTAAAATTACAAGAGAAGTTCAATTCTCAATATCGATTTTTTCGCCAGAAGTAGATACTGGATGTTCTTCAACAATTTTATTAGTCTCACCAACTACCGCACTTTCGTCAGTTATTGCATTCTCGCCAGACCCTCCTTCAACTAAATTCTTATTGACATCTTCATTAGGTGGAATCACCTCTTCATTTGAGGAATCTTCGCCACTTTCATAATCATAATCACTATCAGGAGGGTTAGGAATTTCATCATCACCTACTTCCAGAGGTTTGACAGATACAGGATCAAGAGATTTGGATAATAAGACATCATTCACAAGAACTTCAGCTTTGAGGTGAAATTGGCGAAGGAGTGCTTTCTAATGATTCCTACTCTCTATATCTTTAGAGTAAGTGAGATAGTCGAATCTTCTTTCTGCCCGATCGCGAGAGCGAGCAAGAGAAGCGGCGAGCAGTCCATTTTATTTGCGAATTTTGGCATAGTCAGATTTCAAAGCGGAAATAGAGGAGTGAAGATTTTTCTCGGATTCTGCAAAAATAAAGAGTATAGAAAATAATTCAGATTTTTCTTGAATTCGCAAGGAAAATACCATAAATTCAAGAAAACAAATTGATTAAGGTAGTCAAATATCATGACTACCTTCCTTTTGCGAGATAAGATATTGGGTTAAAGCCAAACAACTATTCTCCAAATGATTCATGGCACTGTCAAAATTATCTCCAACCAAACCTTTCAGTCGAGATCGCAAGCTCTTTTTGTTAGAAACAAGTAAGGCGTTTTCCTTCGCAAGAGAAGAGTGGGATTCTTCTAACTTGGAATATTGATCCTTGAGTTGGCTTGTTTTTACACTTAAAGTTATTCTACCTTAGATAAGTTTATCCCTCTCAACAGTAACTTCTTCGAGTTTACTTCTCAATGAACAGAGAGATCGTTCTTGTTCTTTACACATTTTTTGACAGACATCAAGTTGTTGCGAGGAAATCGCCACCTTGTTTCACAGAGCTCGCTTCTCTTGAGAAAGAGTTCCATTTTCATCTGATAAAGTTTCCAACTCCAAATTAGCTATAGTCAAAGAGTAAGAGAGGCGAGATAATTCGCTACTTAATGAGCCCTGCTTCTGAACTAAGTCAGCATTTTCTTTAGAAAGATTATCTATTTGATCAATATAATATGTATGAAGATTATCTAATTGGTTATATTGCTCCATCCAAACGTCTCTATCCATTCGAGTTTCTTCAACAACAGATTCCAACTGATATATCTCCATTTTTCGCTTCTGGTTCAAAGCTTGAAGGGCGAACAAGGGCTTGAAGATTAATATATATATATATATATATATATATATACCTTTTGAGAAAGGGGTGGGGAGTTGTACCTTTTAATTCTTCGTTCTTCTTGCGAAGATTATCACGATCCAGTGAGATATTTTGAAGTTTTTGATTCTCAAGACGGAGAGTGTCACACTTTGCAGTCATGGCTTGGAGATTGTTCTTCAAAATTTTAACTTCTTGCTCTAAAGATGTTTGCAAAATTCTGTCAGAACCAAAGTATTTACTCAAAATCTCGCAGACATTAGAATTGATAGGATCGACAGAGGTCTTCTTGGCGTCATTCATAATATCTGATAAAACTTTGAAAGCCACGTCCATTCCCTCCAAATTTTCCTTAGTAAGAGGGATAGACTCGGATGAAGAGGTAGTGATGACAGAAGAATGGAGATTTGAATCGTCTTTCGTCGCAGGAATGTCATGTGAAGATGAAATCTGATGAAGGTTAATGACTGGGGGAAAGGCAGAGGCATCGATAGTAGGAGAAGAAAATGGTTCATTCACAACAGGACTATCATGAGGAACTTCATCTATGGAAAACTCAGACATAGGAGGAAAATCAGCAGCGATATTTTCGCAGACGGCAAGGGTAGATTTGTCTTGCGATGATATCGCAGGAGGAGTTGTAAGTTTAAATATAGGAAAAGGAACAGAAGTTTCAACATTTTTAGAACGACGAGATCTTTTGGGGGATCTATCGACGTTTTTGTCATCCTGCGAATCACAAGTTAAATAAGAAACAGAGGCAACAATATTGTTATTAGAAGAGTAAATGTTTCTTAATACCTTTCTATTCTTAGGCTTTCTCTTGTGTGCAACGGATTTTGGTTGCGAACCCTTGGATGTTTTAGGATTTTGGACTGTGAATTTGGTAACATGGACGTTCTTACTAAAACAGAAACAATAAGGGAATTAATCAGAGATGAACAAAATCAAATAAAGTAATCTCAGTAAAAGAATTCAAATGGATCACATGTAGTATGATCTACAAACCTTGATGGCTCCATAAGAACAATAGCAGAGAAGATTTACAGCAAGATGAACAACAACAAAAAGTTGCAGACGATAAAGAATTCACAAAGAATGTAAAGATGAAGAAGATGAAGTAAAAGAAAAGAAAGATATTCTTGATAGATCTCTTCTTAAATAGACAATAAAAGGATGACCGGTTAGCATTTAATGTGCCGGTAAAAAGGGGAATATGTAACACGTGTAAGCAGTTATACTGGATTTACGGAAGCTTGTCGGCAGAAAAATAAAGGAAAGAAATGAACGGCCGCGACATTTTGAAAATACTAGTTCTCATGACGTTCTCTTCTTCGCAGAGAAGGCATGAGAAGAGGCAAGATGTAGGATCAGAATATCGCAACACCAAGATTCTCGCAAAATCCATAAACGACACACTATGAAGACATCGCGGGATGGAAGTAAAAACGACGTAACGGATGACGACAGCCAAAACATGAGAAAGATGTGAAGATGTAGCGAGATTGAGGAGTGTCGCGAGATTTGAAATTTGTACATTTGCGATACTTCGCAAGACATATCCGAAAATAAAGGACAGCTTAGCTGTCATCCACTATGTAATGTCCTATATAAAGAGCCGAATAGGCTTAAAGGATGAGAGAGATCTTTTTCGAGTGTTGAGCAAGTCATTAAGATAGAGAAAGTTTAGAGTGATTGTAATTCCTTGGTTTATCTCCTTTTCATCTTGTAACATTTCTGGAGTTTGATCAATAAAACTTATAATTGTTCATCTTAAAATGATTTGATTGTGTGGATTCTTGTGAGGGGTGTAGTGTGGGATTTCCTGCAACTACAACGGCAGTGTGCAAGTGCCGAGGTGTCTTACGCTTGACGAGCTATTCGAACTCGGCGTAGTGGCAGTGTGCAAGTGCCGAGGTAGCTTAAGGGTCCTGGTGGTTGGAAACCAGAGACCGATTGTCAAGGCACGATTACTTGACAATCGAGCATACCACATTGCTCCCATCGCAAGTGGCCGAAATCACTTGCCCAGCCTAGTTAATCGATAACTACTCTGGGATGTCGAGACATAGAATCTAGGAATGACTAAATACCCTACCACTAGATCAAAGCGACAGTGATGAGATACCTCAATCGGGACATGGCATTGGGCCCGATGACCCTCCTTGTTGAGCGTGTTCGACAGAAATGGAATTTATACTAACTAATTAAACATCTTAATGCAGGGAATAAGTCTACCATAAAACACACAACAAAGTGTGATCCGAAAAATACAATCAAGAATGTCAAGAAACAAAGCAACAACCGACTGGCGAGGCAGCACCCCATAAAACAAAGATGTTCGAAAAAATTAAGGTGTTCAAGCGGATTACAACCCAGTACAAAGGGCACAATAGTGGCAAAGCACTACAAAAGGTCCAACTATTCCTTCGACGGAACTGATGTCGAGCCAACCTTCTTAGCAGCGACATCGGCCCGCTTCTTATCAATAATCTCCTTCACGCCCTCCTTAACCTTTGTGACGAGCTCGGTCTTAAACTTTTCTTTCTCGGCAGCAAGGTCCATAGTCAGTTGAGCCGACGTAACTTTCGCAGTAGCAACCTGCCCGAGCAATTGAGTCTCTCGAGCCTTGAACCGAATAGCTTCCTCCTCCAAAGACTTCACATTTACTTGCTCAATTGCAGATACAAAGAAGTGGTTAGCATCAGGACAATAACATTATAACATTAGAAGGGGCACAACAACAATACAAAATATGGGAAAAACACCTTCCAGCAAGGGTATAACTACTTTAACAGTCTCCTCAGACTTAAGCAAGCTACACTCAAGAGCTGAGATCTTCGAAGTTAACTCAATATGACGCTGCTCATTGAACTCGTTGGTGGGACAATATTTTTTATGATCGCTCCAGCTAGCCTTCTGCCGATCATGTGCTAGCTGCAGACCCAATAATTGAGCCTGAACCCATTCCAACTCTTGGGATACCTGGTTAAATCTCTGAAGTCTCTCACGTAACTCTTGGTTAGACTTCTCAGCGACATATTTTTCCTCTAAATACGCTTGCGATCGACATGCAAATCTCTGTTCTGAAGCCTCAATCGTTCACATTGACTTTCCAAATTATCGGCCAATAATGTTTTATCAGCGGCAATACCCTGGACCCGAGAAAGGCTCGCCCGAATATTATCCACCTCCTCGAGCACATACTCAAAGGTCTCATAGCGGTGTAGTTCGGCTCGAAGATCCCCGATTTCGGCTTTCTGACGATCAATCTTATCATCTTTATTGACAATTCTTTGGTAGACATTCGCAACATGACTTCGCTCAATGTCTAACTTTATCTTTAACAGACGATACTCCGAAGCAGCGTCTGCATCTATACTAGACATCTCGGCTAGGAATACAATACTAAACTCAGGATATTGGCACTACACGATCAATCATACATAGAACAGTTTAAAAACAAATATCTTTGGCCTCGGCTAATTGTTTCTCCAGTCCTAGAGCTCGATCTTGCTCCTGCTGCAGCAGGGAACGAAGGCTTTCCATTTCCGCCAACTGCTTCTGCCTGATAGCAGCCTCCAATAGCTTTCTGTTGGTCGCCTAAGGACATCACACTTCACAAAGTCAGCAACCATTTTCCATCAGTAATACACAGTTAAAGAACGCAACTCACCATGAGGTTAAAAGTGTCCTTGAAACCAGCTTCGTAGAGGGGCACAGCCTTGATCATCTCATCAGCGGTCAAGGTGCTAAAGTCGGGAGAAGTAAGAGCCCCCAAGTAATTACACACTGGGCCCGAGAAAGTGAAGAAGGTAGTCTCACCCGAGCTCGACGTAGGAAGAACATGGGACAGATTCTCCAGTAGCTCGTTCCCAGAAGCATCATTCTTCCCACCAGTAGGGTCTTCTACCCGAGGACCCTTTCCACTGTATTTCCCAGCAGAAGACCCGTCCACTCGTTCCGACTCCTCTCCCCCGCCCGATAGATCGACATCATCCTCAGTACCGAAAATTTATTCATCATCATCACCATCAGACATAACGAAAACAATATCATCAGTTATCACAACACTTTTACCAGCAGCAGCGCCAATAGGTTGCTGGGGCATATTCTTCCTCGGGGCAGACCCGTCGCCCTTAAGATCTTTACCCTTCCCATCAGGCTTACCACCTACAATGGTAGATGAAATATCAGAAGATTTCTGAGGCGACTTCCTCAGAAAATGAGATAAGGGAAGCTGATCATCGAGATCCTCACCATCTTTTGCCGACACATCTCCAGCATCTCCCTTCTCGGCCCTCGAATTCTGCACACGAGTCATCGTCAGATCCATTCAAGGCAACAAATAGGGTCAAGTACATGTACTGAAAATGGAGCAGCATATTTTTTACCTTCCCTGTCTCCTCCTCGACTCCTGTGCTAGGACCCCTATCCCTCTTCTGAGTAGTTGCAGCTTTGGGCTGATTACTCTCAGACTTGGGCTGCAAAATACAAATAAGACAAAATGGCTGATTATTCTCAGACTTGGTCTGCAAGATACAAACAGGTTAAAATATCATCCTACTGATCACCCGGGCCGACCAACTCACCCGATCAATATTAACCACCCAGAATGGATAAGGCTCGGCCGGAGGTGGAAACTTGCCACTTAAAAGAGGACCATAAATAGCAATAGGGACCCGATCCCAAGCCACATCACTGTTGTGACGGGCATGCTTATTAGTAATCCCTTTCGCAGGGTCCTCATCCAACAACAACTTCTCAAAACCCTCAGGGAGGGTCTTATTACGATGAGGACTTGCAGCAAAAACCAGCTAGATCACCATTAGTAGCAGTCCCGCTCCGATAGTTGGCAACAAAACTGTCAGGCGTGTAGTCGCCCACCTGAGAAGGATCATAGGTCGACCACGGAGTGTGAGTGCACTCGCCTCGCCCTCGTCTCTCCCACTCGACCATGATGCGAAAGGTGTTACCATTCCATTGAGCTAGGGCACGATGTGGGCGAAGCTGGGATAAGACTTCATAATGAAGGGACGGATAGGATCATACAGTGGAAAGCATAACCTGAGCTCTAACTGACCCTTGGTGATAATGGTCGCCTAAGCCGAATGAGCAAATTTCAGAACTTCCTCATTCTTCAAGGTACCTTTTTGGCCCGACAAGAGTCTGATGTCATAACCGTGAAGATTGTAATCATCCTTCAATTGTTTGATGAATTGTTCATCCGTTTGATCCTTGGAAACTCTCTTGTCATTCCTACACGAAAATGGAGGAGAACCATCAGAAAGGATAGATTTAAGAGCACAATAATCATGATGCGAAGGACTGTCAATAATAAACAAGGAATCAAGAGGAACACCATCATCATCAGAAAAAGTATAACTCACACACCTCTTCTCAGTCATGGAGGGAGTCGAAGAAGCCATTGAAGAAATGGAGAAGAAACTGAACTGAAAAATATGGAAGAAGATAACAAGCAGCAAAAGTCACAGCAGCGGCAATGGAGAATCAACAGAATGGAAGACAGAATGGAAAGACAAAAGGTTATTTGAGCAGCAGTTGAAGGTAAAATAACCAAGGAAAGAGAAGGCTATTCTTTGAAAGAAGTAAATAAGAAATCAAGGGTTTATCCGCCGAATTTATAGTCCCATCAGTTGGACCCGAAGAAAGAGGTTACAGGTCATAAAGGCGGAAGTAATGGGGAACATCATGGCGTGAAACACGGCATGACCAGGGACGTGGGAGGCGAAGCGGTTCTTCCCCTCGTGTCGACTACACGAGTAAAAGAAGGGGCATAAATGAAAAGGCGAGGGTACCCAAATATACCTCAAGCTAAAACTTTTCCTACCTATAAGTCCTTTCCCCTCGTCTATGGATACGAGATCGAGACAATACAACAACGAAGTATGTTTACTTGATACAAAGGTTCAGACTTAACCAAACACAATAGGATTGCTTATCAAGTAAATAGGAATTAACGTTTGTGTGATTTACTTTAATTATAATAAAACAATTATAATGCGGAAAATAAAAGTAAATGACGCAGCAATATTTTGTTAACGAGGAAACCGCAAATGCAGAAAAATCCCGGGACCTTGTCCAGAATTGAATTCTCTCAGGATTAAGCCGATACACAAAATTACACCTAACTTCGTATAGTTGAGACCAAGTAACTAACCCTATAGTTCACTTAGTTCCATCTGTATTCCCACGCCTCCGAATTGTGAATAAGTCACATACTTGGAACAATTCCTTTGGCTCGTATTCCAAACAGTAAAGGAACAACAAATCTGTTTGGTATCAACTCTATTCAACCAAGTGATATGAGTCGGACAAAGGCTCTTCTGTTTATCTTAACATAAACTCCTTCGTCGGGTCCTTAGATCTATCTTATGTTCAATCACCCAAAGGTAATCGTTTAAGATTAAGCCAATCAATACTTTTAATCACAAGGAAACGTATTGATGTCGATCTACTAAATTAATCAATCCAATCTACCACAAGGATAAACCGATTATTAATTGGATCCTCTTTTACCGAAACAAGTATTGTGCACACCAAAGATTATAAAACCCAAGTCAGATCTTCAATATCTTTGTCTTCAAATTTTCTTAAATCTTCAATAAAAACTGCACACAATCACTTGAATCTCTTGTGATCAATCACGCACGAACGGAGTCTCATTAACAATGGATTATCACAAGATCGTCTTTAGAACTAACAACGATCTAAAGATCCCTGTCGAAACTTTGAACTAGTTTGAGTGAATCTTATATCAGAAGAGAAGATTCTCAAGAATAAACAAACTAGGTGCAATAGAATTTCAACCACCGTTAGTCAATCAAATCAATCGAAAATAAAGATAAACCGCAATTATCTAGTATCCCACCAACGGGTCGCGCTAGAGCTTCTCAATCCCAAAGAAGACTTTAAATTGAGCGACTGTAAGAGATTTCGCCTAATTAGGTTACTCTCCTCTCCGAATAGGCAGCTACACCAGTAACAACAACAAAAGAGTAAATATGTTGTTACGAAGGATTAGTTTGCTAGAAAGGCAAACTTCGTGTATTTATAGACAAGGAAGTTTGGACACCAAGGAATTTCCAAAACCGAAAATATTCTCAAGATATTCATAAAAGCACAGATTCGGTTTTCATAATTCTTGGAAATGCTCTGTCCAAAAATAACGATCGAAATCTCTCGGAAAATATAATTAGTAAATGCAAATTACTAATTCTGTAATTTCCCTACAAAATAAAATTAATAACCTTAATTAAAAGATTCTTAACTTACTTATGTTTCGATCCTGGGATTCTCTTCCCTTAGCCGTTAAGGAATATCTTTGAACAATTATAGAAATAAACATTCACACCACGTGTTCAAAGTTTGTCGACATCTTAACTTTGTAAGTTCTCTTTCACACTTACAACCTTGAAACCGATTTGCCACACTTCCAAACAAGTTTAGAATTGGTTCATCTGACTTTCAAGAACTATGTGATTGATCAAACCAACATTCAATCACAATCATGGGTTTACGGTTCTACCAAAACAAGTTTCGGTTCTACCTCCATGTGAGTACTGTGCATAGTCACACTATCTTCCCAAAAGTTCGGTTGACTAGGTACTAGGATCGGTTCCCCACATATATATGATATCTAACTTATATGTGTTGCACATGTCCATAGGATCGGTTCCCCTTTCTGCTATAAACCTTGTTGCACCCCATACAAGGATCGGTTCCCTTTGATGTACTACACCCCTTACTAGGATCGGTTCCCTTTCCCTTACAAGGTCCCTTTCCCTTACAAGGTCAGACATACAAAATCCGATCATACCACGGGTGATTACTTAAGATCGGTTTTACTAATAAAAGTTATAACAATACATAAGTCATGCCTTTGTGAACAGTTCTACTAAGAACACAACAAGTTTTGAGCGGGTATACTCTATCACACATATTGGTTGTTCATAAGATATGCAATGAATAACAAAACCAATAACACCTGGAAATTTCTTTTTCGGTTCATAAACAAGTCTATGAACTTACTTCCTTAGAACACATGTAAACATTGTTCCCTAGGATGAAATCCTCACCTCATACCCATACATAATCACAATAGCATTCAAATGATTATGGCGATGTCTTATCTACAAAGTTTAATGGTTAAGCAATAAACCTCGTATTGTATTCCTTAATACTATGTCTATCTAGAGTTCAAATATGCTTCGCAGTTATGTTTTCAATATGCACGACTTGAAAGATACGTTAGGGAATGAAACAGTTCAAGTCAAATATCACTAACCTCAAGTGGAAGGATGATTGTTGTCCTTGTAGCTGCTTGCTTCTTCACATCTTCAAGTCTTCACAATACTTGTAATGTCTCATATCCTAATAATTTCAAGCTAACCTATATGAAGTTTAACTCTATTACATAATCAAGCGACTCTTAAAATGAGTTTTGATTCACTAAAATATGACAACCAAACTTGACATACCAACGCTTGGTGGGTTCAACCGAGTCATGCTTTAACAATAAATGTAGGTGTGAATAATCCACAGATCCAGGTGGAGAAATCCTAGACAACGTTGTGTCAATAGCAGCTGGAGTATGAAGTACCAAATCATCCTATCCAAGCTCGGCGCGAGAAAAGAGACACCACAGGAATCAGCGACACTAATTATATTCGCCAAAAAAAAAACCGTGAAGTCGATACGTGTAAAGGTAAAACTCGGATGTGATGGAAGAGAGGCCTGTCGAGTACAAGGGTAATAAACCCTGACAAGGCAGGTGAGAGGATAAGAAGGATCTGGTCAAAGTAGGACTCGGGACTAAAAGCATCAAGGACGACATCGCCCACCACTCATTAAACAACCAGCATCGGGTAGAAGGACGTCGGGAGAGTATACCACTATGCTCGGCCCAACATCTCGGGAGAGATATCAGTCATCGCCCGAGAAGGACATCAAGGAAGATATATCACGACTCACACTATAACTTGGATGTATCATCATGTGTAACTATAAATAGAGAGTCTTGTAGAGAGTTAAGGGAGGCAATTTTTGAGTGAGAGAAGAGAGAACACCAAGAGCTTTGAGAGTGATTGAAGAGTTTGCGAGTGAGAGACATCGATTGTAACCTTAAAACCAGCAATAAAATCACCCATTTACCCCCGTGGATGTAGGTAATCATACCGAACCACGTATATCTTGCGTTCTTGTTCATATCTTACTTACTTTGCTTAAATGTGTGTGATTATAGTTCATTGGATGTAGAGGTAGGATTTTCCACATCTACATCTGTGATGAGACTCCGTACTCCGAGTTATTTGAATTTAGTTTGGATTTGTATCTGCGTCATTTTCGTGGTTGCCATCATCAGAGTTGAAGGTTGATCTTGTCTCCTCTTGACTAGTTGATGCGGGGTTTAAGCTGGTACTGATAGTACACTCCAATCAAAGCTTTCCCATCGAGGACTTGGCGTTATCATCTAGCTTCAAACTGTATCGGACTGGGTGCAATCATCGGCATGGATTTGGGCACCAGATGGTCCGAGCTTCGGGATTCTTCGTTATCGACAAACTGAATATTGGGTACAAGGATGTCTTGTGTTCTTCACCCAAGAGACGTGAGTCAGAAACCTGCGTACAAAAAAAAAAAAGGAAGCGATCGTCGGGAATCCCACTTCGGAGATTATGCCTTGTGTTGAACTACAAATTTTCTTAGCCTCTTTAGTCGTACTTTGCTATGCTTTTTAGCTCAGCGCTCCATCCAACATCATCTCCGCAAGCTCGAACATAACTTGATCTAGTACCTTGGACCGTAGTAACATCATCATGCTGAGGGAACGAAGCTCTATCATCGGAGTGGTACTGGAACTGCATCAATACTATCATCGGGATGGAGGAGGAATCATCGGGCTTGAGCTAATTGCCAGATGAATTGTGCTTCGTCATCGTAGGATTTTTCTTCAGCGTAACAGAACTAAGAATCTTCGTTGCAAGACTTGGCATCATCGGGATACTGGTACGTCGTGTTATTTGTCACCGTAATTAGAATTTTCAGCAACCTTGAGCCGGGCCTTGCTGCGGTTATATGACGGCTTTGCAGCAGCATTGGACTTGGAATTGAGTTATCATCGAGCTGATCTGCGTCAGAACTATCATCGGGATGGAGCTTGCCATCATCGGGATGGAGCTTGCCATCATCGGAATCGAGTCGGTATTGGGTGAACCATGCTTTGGGCTACTCTCGTCATTGGACTTGGCATCGTCGTCTGGCTTGCATAGTCGGCATCAGACTTCTGTTTATTATTGCAGAATAGCGCACCGTCGGAGTGGATATTTGAAGCTGCGTCACTAGTGTAGCACAGAACAGGACTGAAAGGGATAGTTGAAGTTCCGTCAAGAACTTGGTTAAAATCTGATGCTAGGATCTAGATTCTAAGATAAAAAGATTGAATAATCAAACTTGATAATAAGATTGATAATAAGATGTGTTTTTCAAAACAAGAAGGCATAGCCTTTAAATAGGTTCTCAAGAAACGACTAAAAATAAAAGAAAAGCAAAGCTAAACAAACTAGGAAAGGAGTTTCCTAAAACTGGCACCTTCCTTAAATAAGGAAAACTCTGTTCACACTAATAAAAGAGTTTCCTAAAACTGGCACCTTTTCGTAAATAAGAAAAACCCTGTTTACACTATAAACCAGTTTCCTAAAACTGGTACCTTACGTAAATGAGACACTTTGTTCATGAGTCAACTGTCATAGTTGATACACAAAAAGATGTACTACATCAGTCACTGGAATGAGGATCGTAGCTATCGGGTAACGTGGGTTCATCATCGTCATCACATCAGGTTTGGACTTTGCCCCGACAGAATTTATAGTATCATTGTACGAAATACACTTCCAAGTACTATCAACATCGTTGTTTGAGTTTCATCCTTGTGCTTGGAACCATCATCGTCCTCCGCTTCACTCCATTGTTGCAAGGCTCTGCACCATCATCGTCGGTCTTGCACCATCGTCCCAGGACTTTGCATTGTCGTCGTCAGACTTGAGCCTAGATACACTGCTGTTACATAGCGGCTGCACTGCGACTTTGGATTGGTCCGAAGCTATCGTCGGAATTAAGCTTCGAGTACTTCGGGTCAGCTGGATCGTTAGCATCAGACTTTGTATCATCGTTTGGTTTTACACCTTTGGCATCGGACTTTGAATCAAAGCTTTATCTTCTTAACTCTTTCCTTGTGATGCTGGTACAAACTAGAGCAAAGATTAATAATTGAAGGCCTACTTTAAATTTTGTTAACCCATAAAGGCTAGGACATCAGTAGGATAAGGTAGCTCTGTAGAGAAAATAAAGTAGTTTGATCAATAAACTGACATCTGATAAATTTTCATTCTATGAAATAAAATAATAAAAAATAATTATTTAAAACTTTCTGTAATCTTTAATTTGAAAAGCACTATCTCTTCTGAATTATTGGAGTTCAACAGTGATAAATTGAAATGAATCTTCACTAAAAATGACATTTACCCACTTAATGTTGGATCCGAATAAATGAAAATAGAGGACAATCATCACAAGATCACTAGGAAAAATAATTTTTTTGCCAAAAAAAGTTTATAAGGTTGTAGATCTAAAAGAACCTTTCCTAATCAAATCGTGAAGACCATAATGATTTCCAAAGACCAAATGATGTTGGGATTGAAAACACACGAACTAATAGATATAATTAGATCCCAAAGTTACACAGAAAAGAAGTTTAAAAGAAATGATTCATTGAAACATTTTTACAAACGGGTTACAAGCGTTTTCAGAAATTCGGACAAGGCAATACCAAAAAATTAATGGGTTTCTGCCAAATTCAATACTCAAAAAGAATCCCAAACATGGGTACTTCAAAGAAATTCAGGTGGTAAACACATTATCCCATATGACCAGATCACATACCCGGTTAAAGTTGAGAAAAACGATGTTGTTCAAGAACAAATCCGTAAATTGAAGTAAAGATCAATCGGAAACCGTAAAGATCAATCGGAAACTTAAGTGATGAGCATAACAGAAGGATAATCTTCTTTTGGTAGGAAAATAAATGGAGTTTTTTCTGCAAAAACCCAGTTCAGAGAACTATTAAAATTTTAAAAGATAATAAATTGGGATCAGGTAGAACAAATTCTTTACTCATTCCCTGTTTCACTAGCGCCAAATTGTGAATACTATTTATCTAGTATCACAATCAAATGGACAAGATCAATGGATCTTGATTCAAATCACAAAACAGTAAATAAAAAGTAAAGCATAAACATGTAAACAAAAGATGGCTAAGCCTACGTCCACGGGTAAAAGAAGGTTAAGGTTTCATTAGTGATTGTTCGGTTCCATTCATGGAACTTCATTACATGAGTGCAAAGTGCAGAGAGTTTTTAGGTAGAGAGAAAAGAAAAGAAGCCCCTCTCTCCGACCTAATCGTTAGGCTTATAAGGGAAAAATATCTTCCCATATATTACGCTTCTACCCTTAGCTTAATATTTAAGCTGCCTTAGAAATGATATGGTGCGTGTCACTTCTTCGTAGTATCTTGCTCCATCTCTTCTCCACTCGCCACGTGTATGGTGCGGATTCTGGTATCTACACCTTGAAAGGGTTTATATGAATAGACACAACCCTTAAGTTGTAACTAACTTAATTTCTCACCCGTGCGATGCACGGGTCTGTTTCTTGCATATGGAACATTGGACGCTTATTATATTTTATATAATAGAATTGCTAATGAATCAGCAAGCATGATACTCTTCTTACAAATAAAAATCAATAAATTAATGTCCGAGTAGGTGTGCAAGAAAATAAAATGAGCAGACACTAATGATGAGAAACCCGATTGTGCGGAATGCCTCCTTACTTGTCGTTTTAACTTTCTAGGCAATGTAAATTAAAGCTTCAGACTATATAGGCAACATAACTTACCATTTTTAAATGAAACATATCATTTTTTTGAAGTCTCTTGTGATGCTTTGAGACTCATATTTTTAGTTTCCGATCCTCTGTTATTTTCTTGTACAAATGTTCCCAAGCCAAAACAAATTAAAAACTGATAGACCCATTAAAAAATAATCAGTTAAAATATTATGAAACAGAAGAGGACGACGTAGAACCTTGTACCAACGCATTTACGTAGTTTCATGGTAAAGCATGATGAGAGGGTGATTTATGAAAAATCTTGTGGATTTTTGGAATATATCTATTTTATTTTTGGAATATGTAAGAGATTGTTATTAAACTCTCCTAAATAAAATCTGTGCATCTTTTACAGTCGAAGAATTGAATATATTCTTAACTTATTTCTAATTGTTATTCTCTGGAGTTTAACATTAAAAAAAGTAAAATATGCTCGGGTGCTTTATGTAGAGGGCATCCACGCCTAGAATTTCTAGAAGAACAAAAATCTGTTTAGGGGAAAAAATATTCCTAGTTTAGGAAATAACATCATGAAACTTACAAAAAAAATTTATTCTCGTATCATCGTAATTAATGGTTGCTAATATTTTTTATATAAAAAATTTTTACATATCAAGGTATAACAAAATTAGAACTTAGCTTTATTTAATAAATAATTATTTTAAACTTATTTTATTTTTAATTATGGTATGAATACAATTAAGAAAAGAAGGTATGAATAAAATTAAGAAAAGAAAAGTAATATGAAAATATGGTTTATCATTTTGTTATTGCTTGAATTTTTGTATGCTCGTTTTTGTATTGGCTCGCTTGACATTTCAATTATTGTTTCAATTTTATTTTTTGTTTCAGATTTTAACAACTCTGTAATTTTTTACTTTTGAACAGGATCACTAAACTAATTTTTCGCGAGAAAGACACAAGGATTCAAAGGTTAGTACCATGACCAATTTTATTTTTTGTTATTCTCATTTGAAGTTTAATTTTATTCTTTAGCCTTAATTAATAGAACGGAGTTGTAATAAGGAAAAGAACGATTTTGAGAACTGTAATCGGATATTGGACAATTTATATATATATATATATATATATATATATATATATTATTCATAAATTATGCGATTGATTCTATGATTGATGCATGATTGATTCAATTTTTTGATTTTTACGATTTCATGAATGTGCAGTTGATTTTTGATTTAATGTATTTTTGGCAATATTTTTTTTTTCGAGATAACAGATTTAGGCAACAAAAAATACTTTTTCCATAAAAAAAATCTCGTGGGATCAGAATATATTTTCCACTTTCTCCATTAGGCCACGTCAAATAAATTTCCTTTTAAATTTTTTAGTGGGGCCAGAATCAACTAGAGGCTCCGGTTAATCACAACGCTCGAAAAAACTCCGTTTTTATATAGAGAATTTCCAACTGTTATTTATCAAAATAAATAAATTAAAGCTTGTAACGATAGGCTAAATGGATTGGGGTGGTCTGGGGAATGTCGACACTCAACGCATGTACACAAACGTGTTTATAGTATCAGATCTGATCTCGAAATGATATGGATAGATTGCAAAGCTGGTTATGATCCACGAAGCACGGCAGTTTGATTATTCTAATCTAACCCATACAACGTGCTCTCTAGTCTAGGGGATGTTGACGTTGAATTCGAACAATGACTTTCACTATTATATGCGGACGACTTTTTCTGTTGGTTCTTTATTAAATGGGGGCCTTTACACTATAGCTCCAGATTCTGTAGGCAAGCTTCGAAGTTTTTTGAGAAATTTCCTATTTAGTCCAAAAACCCGATCCGGGATTAGTGTGTAGTCCAGCGGGATAGAGAAATTATCCGGTAGTCCAAAAAGGTTTAAAAATACCTAAAATTACTAGCCTACCCTCACTACTCACTTGTGGACCGTATATCTCTTTCTTCTTCTTTATTTTTCAGACGAAAACTTCATCTACTTTTTCAGAAGAAAACTATTCTTGTTTCTTCTTCTCAATCAACAACACCAACAACTAATTCAACCCTAAACCCATGCTTAATCATCTCTTGAAACTCATCATCATCAGCAATAGAAACCAAATTCATCGGGAAGCTAGAAGGATAAGCTAAAGAGAAAAACCGAAAACAGATCTGGAGAGAAAACCATGGAGAAAGAGAAAAACCGAAAACAGGTGAAATTATTCACCGGGTTTTCGTTTTCGGCGGCGATTTATCAAACAAGGAGTAGTTTTGGCATGGTGGTGATGGTGGCGTTGGAGAAACTATGGTTATGTATCTCTGTAACAACAATATTTGTACTTCTTTCTTTCTAACATTTCCATTTTTTATTTATTTATGTACTGATCCTACAATACATATTAATATGTATTCGAATAATTCATTGATTTTTGTATGAACCTTTTTGTTCTGTATGATCCTGTAATACGTATTGATATGTACTGGTACGAATATCAATAGTTTATATTGATCCGACAGTATATTCGTATGTATTGTAGAAAAAAGTGATTGATTGATATGTAGGAGTACATATTAGTATGCATATGAATATACTGCAGTACATATTTGGTTGTACTGACGAAACTAGATAGTTTTTTGACAGCAAGAGCTACGACAATGGCTTAAGGTTTGGCATTTGAATGTTTTGCCTAAATTTGAATATGTGCTAGTAAAAATTGCAATACATATTTGGTTGTACTGATGAAACTGGATGGTTTCTGACACTGTGAACTGCCGGTATATATTTGAATGTACTGTAATATGTACTGGGAAAAGCTGGGTGCTCCTATAATACATACGTATATGTACTGACTGAGTGACTGAATGTTTGAATGTTTTACAACCAAATCAATATATTGCCTTTCATGATATATTGCCTTTCAAATCTTATTTATATAGATTTGGAGCTGTCTCTGACATGTTGTGTCCTCTATGTGGTTTGGCTGATGGAGCTTTAGATCATTTTTTCTATCATTGTGATTTTTCCCGAGCAGTATGGTTTGCTCTCTGCCCACAGGTATTTTCTGCGGTTGCCTGTTTTCATAGCCTCAGAGATTGGTTTTCTTCTATTTTGTGTGTAAAACTTATCAGTATGTAGTGGTCCATAAGTAGCATATTAGTTTGTGTGTAAAACTTTCCAGTATGTAGTGGTCCATAAGTAGCCTATTAACACATTGAAACTACATATTGACATGTGAAAACCTATCAATATGGATATGTAGTATGTGAAAACCTCATTTACCCTCTCAATATGTAGTGTTACTTACTATCAATATGTATTGCAGGATTAAAAATTTGTTGAATATAATCCTACAATACATATTGCGATGTACTAATTTATTTATTGATGAGTTGTATTTATTGATGAGTTGTGGGAAGGCAGTGTGGAACTGGTGTGGGGGGTGGGATTGTTAATGGGCGGATTTTTAGGAAACAATGGTGTGATAATTTTGGCCATGACGAACAGACCAGATGTTCTTGGACGGGCATGATGTTTTTGTTCGTATAAATATCATCGAGCTGCGTTCTCGAGGAGTTTTGCCTAATGAGAATATGAGAATGCACACTAATAATCATCACCAATACTAGTGATTTTTAGTTTATTATCTGACAAAGTATCTATTTGTAAAACTCATTCAATTTAGTGTATGTAATTGTTGATCAAAGAAAAAAAAAAAAGCATCTGAAAATGTAATTTTTATCTTCCAGATTTTTGCGTTCACAAATACTGGTGTAAAAATGACAGTGATGGCAATTATATAACTTAAAAGTATTACAGTGTACTACTGAGACATTCAAAATTGTTAACCCTTTAATTCTTGCGATAAAAATGAGACATTAATCATAAAGTTCAAACATTAATACAAGCATTACTTTTCTTAAATATTAACAAAATAAAAACTAAATACCAATTTAATTTGACTAATAACTATATCAAACATTTGAATAACCACTGCAAGACAATAACAAAAGATTGCCAACTTTAGTACATATTTGTATGTACTGAGTGAAACTAAGTGGAACCCTAGTACATATCAATGTTTACTTAGTAGCAGACTAATATCAAGTTCGCAGACCCGTTCGCAGACCGTTACACCTATCCACAATAGCGATGAACCTTTCGGATCATGAAGTCCAACAAGCTCGATCCACGAACTTCACAAAGAGAACCAAGCCATTGATAGTAATTTGAGCAGCTCCTTCCTGAAATCAGTTAATGCTCATACAAGTGAGATACTCTGAGTGTATCTAAAACTCTAAAAATCTAGTAGATATAGATATGTACTTGGTAAAAACCTAATAGATATCACACTACATATACGCATGTATGGAAGAAAGCAAAATATGTACTCAACTGACAAAATAAAATACGTACTCTATATCATTAATAAAAAGATGTCCTTCAAATATAGTGACTTTATCTCCATTCTCTTCCCTAGTGCATATTCAAGTATATACTCAATACATTTCCTGCGGTACATATTACTCTAGCGCTAACTTTCATTGTTAATGATAGAATGCAGAGAGAAGATTTGTTTATGCGGTGGATTTTTGTGAAAGAATTTATAAGGAAGCTTCTTGCAGCTACACTTGCATTGCCTCATATGGTATTACTTCATAGCGGCAGTTGAGGCTAGCAAGTGCTTATTAATTAGTGACGCATTATTGAATTGTGGTGAATAAAAAGAGAAGAGAGTGAACTACAAGTAGTCTTTCCAAAGAGTGACCAACAAAAAGGTATAATGAAACTATAATTAGTGCTGGTATCAAAACTACCAAGTAGTGTGCAGGGGTTAATGCTAGAATACCATTAAAGTTTGGAAGGATTTACAGGGTACCACATCAGTCTATTGAGAATGCATGCATTATCTTAGCAAAAATGGATACTCATAACAGCTCAGACAACACAAAGAGTCAAACCTTAGCATTGGCACCAGTACATATCGATATGTACTGAGTAAAACCCTGGTACATATTGATATGTATTTGTTAGAGTCTACTACACTAGTTTCACCCTTTAGCTTCTTTTTCTTCTATCAGTTCTCTTTTGTTTTCTGCAATTACAAGCTACACTGACCCAAAAATCTACCACATTATTATAAGCAATGCTGAAAACTTAGAAAGGCTACTAATAAAAAGGCTAGATCAGTTAAATCTCTTTAACAAGTGGTTTCAGTTCAATAACCTCCAACCTTATAGTTTTTTGAGAATAATCCTTCTACCACTAATTCAAAATGAATATAACAGCACATATACACATTACTAAAAAAAAAACACTGAAAATCTGACTAGTAGATTTTGATATGTACTGAGTGAAATCTTAGAGATATTGATGCACACTAAGTGAAAACCTATTAAGTATGTAATGAGTAAAAACCTACAATATATTAATATGCACCAAGTGAAAACCTAGTACATATTGATATGAACTGAGTGAAAACCTAGTACATATCACAATACATATACATATGTCTTGAAGAAGAAAAAAACAAGAATCGAAAATGTGTAATCCCCATTATAAAAAGATAATCATTGTATGCACACAAAAAGAGTACATATTGATATTGATATGTACTAAGTGAAAATCTAACCAATTTTTGAACCCTCTAATTTCCTGACCTCTTTGTACTACCAACTTTCTCTAGATAACAACATTTGTATGCCCCCATATTAGGACACCCATTAAAATGATAAAAAGGATTAATGAGCCTATAAATCTATGACATATCTTTGAACAAATAAGAAACAAGTGCACATTTGGGTACCTTGTGTAGCGCCCCCTAAGCTAGCAGCTGACTAATCTAAGAGATTAACTACATAAAGAGGCATTAACGATCTAAAACATCTAATTAAACATTAAGAAAGAAGTTCTAAACAAAGATTAACCCGAATCTAAACCCTATCTGAAATAAATACAAGAACTCCTCTCAAGTGATACATATTCAATAGTGAGTTGGTTTACAAATACAATATACAACAAAATAAACATAGCAGAAGCTAACCAACTAACGAAACCAACTCCTCGAAGTCTTTATCGCCACGTGCAAATCTTGAATCAGTCGCTGAAACTGAAAGTGGGAATGGGTGAGCACATCATCCCTAAAAGGGGTGCCCAGCAGAAATAACAACTAACTTTCGAGTAATCACTAAAATGATTTAAAGACAATGCAGGTTTTACTGAAAACCGTTAAAACAGGAAAACAGATAAAGCATAAGTAAAATAATTTGTACGGAAATATAAAGTTCTACCAACCAATCTTGCGGCACAAATTGACAACAGAAATAATAGTTAAGCGACGCAGTCCTTTGGAGTAGTAAGGCGTGACTCTTGCAGATTCTTCAATGATCATTAAAGCGCCCTGAGGTTTGACGACCCCGTAGTCATATAAGATTTGTACCTTACCAGTACCTTATTATACGCGCACTCTATATAACAAGTATCTAAAGAGATCTAATGGTGTTAACGTCATAGCTGACGGAAGAACTTAAACATGAAGAACCCTATACCTCTCGCATGCCAAATCCAACAATCAGACATAAGATTCTCAACATCATTCTCTCTAAACACCAAAACATAATATAATAGCTTTTGAAAGTAATTTAAAAGAATAATAAACATCCATGTATGAGACATGCGTTGCCCCCGTACAAAAATAGGGAAAATATAATGACCAAATTAAAACCAGACTTATATAATATTCAACCCAACGAGGTCTATCTAGGTTTGCATAAAATAGGTATAACATTTGGGGGCACACATCCCACACCAATCAAAAGGAAAAGGTTTCCTTACATGCTGACAACAAGTAAAGTTTGTAACTACTTTCCAGTCAATGGAAAGAATCACATTTTGGTAAATAAGTAAATACTCCCAAAACACAGATAATAGTTATTTCTAAAGATCCAAACCCATCCCAAAATGTAAAAGAAAACTAGTTTGTAATACACACAAATAATACATGCATACACTATCATATAGTAACAAAGATATGCATGGATTTCACAAAAGATAGATTTGTAAAACAATAATGAATACAAGAGAGTTCGTTATCGATTCCCACCTCTTTTGATGACAAGCCTCGCATACCTTGAGATCCATAATCCACTGGTTCATTTTTTAGATCGTTCGTTGTTAATAACAACTAACTGTTAATCACACAAGCAATTAGCCAAAAAGGCTCACACAAGGCTCATAACATATTTTCATACAAATCTCTAGTTATAGATTAAGTGAACTATCTAATGGTTCTAAGCCCATTTATTGTTCTACACTTCTTCATTATTCATCTTTAGCATATTTAAAGGTATATTAATTCAATTAGGTTGATTCTATAGTCCACTAGATATGTCTTATGAATATCTACAACTTTGTAGAAGGAACCAAATGCTAACTAAGACCACAAGTGGTCTAATTCATCAAAATAGGAAAACTAGACTTAAACCCAAGTCCACAAATCTCGGCCCATTAACCTAAGGCCTGGTCAAACTGGTCAACTGACAGTCACTAACGGTCAACAGGGTCAATTAACAGTCGACGTCAATCAAAGGTCATGTCCAGGTCAAATGGTCAAGTCTAGTCAAAGGAGTTAACTCGGTCAAGGTCCACTGAGTCAAGTCTGGTCAAAACTGGTTATTTAGTTAACTCATGGTTAGACTGATTTATCTCAGTCAGATATCCTAAGTCAGCTAAGGACAGAGTCAGACAGCCAATCTGACTAGGATGACTAATAGGCCAAATGCCTAAGCCAAACATCTAATGCAAGTTACAAAACACAAAACCAAACATCTCTTCCTTGATTCAGTAACACTAAATTCACCATCTCTAATTCTAATTCTAATACATAATCTTATATTTCATAAACCATTACAATCATGTAGCTTCAGTTCAACCAACTATTTCATCTTCATCTCATAACTTGTACTCTCAACCTATTCTCCACCAGTTCAACCAAATACAATAGTAACTCAACTCTATTCCTCCATTGAGTCATAAACTTCATCCCAAATCTTGTAATTTCTATCTCCAACACTTATTCCCAGTTTGTAACCACACCACTTTGATCACCTGCAACTTACTATCAGCATTACAACCAATCCATGAACTGTGTTCTAATTCTTGTCACCCAACACCTACATCATCCTTCTATGAAAGTCCTGTAACAACAATCTTTAGAACTGCCATGACTTTATTCAACCCGTCATCATTACCAATTCCTCCACTTGCAACAGCACCATCTCAACTTCTCGTTCCATCACAATTCTCCGTCTCAGCATCAACAACAACAACAACTAAACCTCTAATGCTTCTCAACCATCTACAATCATCAATCTTTGACACAATTGCTCAATCACCATTTACAATTCCACATATACCACCGCAGAAATAACATTGTTCACTTCTTGCTTCAACAACACACACCATATATAATTCTTTTGACTCTTCCATCATAGAACAACTTCATCAACACTTGCAATAACAACCCAAGTAACACTTCCCTATTCTTCTACAACCTTCAGGACTCAAATTCAATCACTTACCTTAGCTTGTAACAACATCAACTACTCTGCCATCTGCAACTTCTAAAACTATCAAGTCACATCCTTCTCTGCCATTCTCAATAGCTCTATTATCCTACATAATAACAACAACAACAACAACAACAACAACATCTTATTTTGTTCTTCATCTACAGCTTGAACTTCATCAATACCTGTAATACTGCCATCTTCAACTCGGCCATAACCTCCATAATGTCTCGAAATGGGTGGAAGCTAAAGCCACCCCAACTAATGATTCTAAAGTTGTTTCAGATTTTGTGCAAGCTAATATTTTTGCAAGGTTTGGAATTCCAAGGGCTATAATTAGTGATGGAGGTTCACACTTCAAAAACAGGTTCTTGCAAAGCTTGTTAAAGAAGTACAATGTGTCGCATAGGATTGCAACTCCCTACCATCCGCAAACAAATGGACAAGCCGAAGTTTCCAACCGAGAGGTGAAATCAATTCTAGAAAAGACGGTGAATCCTACAAGGAAAGATTGGAGCATGCGACTTAATGATGCTTTGTGGGCGTATAGAACCGCATATAAAACACCTATTGGGATGTCTCCTTTTAGGCTTGTTTATGGTAAACCTTGTCACTTACCCGTGGAAATTGAGCATAAGGCGTTTTGGGCTATTAAGAAATGCAACATGGAGTTGGATGGTGCTGGAAAGCAAAGGAAGTTACAACTTCAAGAGTTAGAGGAGATTCGCAATGATGCATTTGAAAGCTCACGGATTTACAAGGAAAAGACGAAAGCTTTTCATGATAATATGATTTCTAATAAACAATTTTGCATTGGGCAGAAAGTGCTTTTGTTTAATTCTCGTTTGCAATTATTTCCGGGCAAATTAAGGTCACGTTGGATTGGACCTTTTATTGGGACTAATGTGTTTTCTCGTGGTGCAGTTGAAATTCGTAGTTTGGCTACAGGAAATGAACTTAAAGTGAATGGGCACCGGTTGAAACCGTATTATGAGAACTTCTCTTCGGAAATCGTGGAAGGAGTTAACCTTGTGGAAGTGCTCCCTCTGGAGGAGTCTTAGCAAACAAGGAGTACGTCGGGCCGTCGACTTTAAAACAAGCTCTAAGTGGGAGGCAACCCACCGGTTTTGTATCTTTACCTTTATCTTTTTATTTTTATGCATTTGCTTTTATCTTTATTTTCTTTATTTTTGCATATCATTTGCGGAATTTCCCACCTTGAACTTTCTTTGGACGATTCAATTTTACATTGAGGACAATGTAAAGTTTAAGTGTGGGGGAGCATTTATATGTTTTAGTTTGTTTTATGCATGAAAAAAAAAATTGTGCTTTTTGAACTCCGAAATCTAGAAACTTGTGCCTTTAGGATGACACCATTAGTGGATGGACCATTTTGAATGCAGGAGTTGAGGAACCACTTAACTAAAAGGGGACGAACATAGCTCAGAAATCATAAATACCATGATAGTTGTTACCATATCTCGGAATATCACCATATCGCATTCTATTTTTATTTTTCCATATTTATCTATTGTTCTTTAAGTGCTTTGGTGGGTCACTAAAAATCGAGTTGTTATTACTGCTAGGATGAAATAGAGTGATTGAGTTACTAAAAAAAAAAAAAAAAAAAAAATTGAAACAAATTGAAAAAAAAAGAAGAGACCGACCATTTAGACCAAACGGAATAAAAAGACACTTGGGAATAGCAGTATGTGTGAAACGTAGTCCCTGTCTCCGTCGCCTAAACAAGCGTGGAATGCAGGATCCAAGGCAACTATCATGTACTTGCTGACAAGAAGCATGCGCTTGGATCCAGTTTGATCTAATCATGCCGTCTAAAAAAAAAGTGAAAAAGAAAAGAAAAAGAAAAGGAAGTTTTATATTTGGTGAATAAAGTCACTCCTGGTTCCCTTGTATATGCCAGTGTGTTGACACTAGAATTCAGACCAGTAGCTCAATCCAATAAGAATAGGTTCATCTTAGCAAAGGACCTTGAGACAGGATATGGGAAACATCGATCACTTGTGAACATTCGCCAACATCTACATCTATATCCATCTTCTTAATCTTTTCATTGTGATTGTGGTTTGTTAGTTTCAAGTATTGTGGCTTGTTCGACTATCTAATCGAGTTTATTTACTAATAATTGAATTGAATTTGCAAGGTACCTCCTCCCGTAGTCATTTTGGAGTCATTCATTGATTTGTCACAAATAGACGAAGTTTGAAAAATAGATTTTGTGGGTAAATCTCTAGTAAACCCTCACGAGACTATAACTCGTCCATTAGGGACACCTAGTGGTTTAAAGGCTTGTTATTTATGCTAAAAGTGACCGTAGCCTCGACGACACGGAGTTGTTGTATTTTATTGTTTTTGGTTTGATTTGCTCGAGGACTAGCAAAGTCTAAGTGTGGGGGAATCGATAGGTGTAGAATACACCGTATTTACTATCTAGAGTTTATGCTTTCTTTGCTATTTTTCGTGTGAATTATGTATCTTATGCGTGTTTTTGAGTTATTAGGTACTGAGTCCTTGGGAGCAAAAGAAGAAGAAATTAGTCATTTGGAGCGAAAAGGAGCACAAAGACCAATTCACATGCAAGCAATTGCTATTTGGAGCGGGCTATAGTGCACAAGAAGGAAGCGAAGAAGAAGCAAATAATTGTCGGTTCCACTAAACCGACAAGCTAACTCTAAACCGGGTGGGCCCATATCCATTATCTCGGGTGCCTAAATATGGCCGTACAGCAGCCTTATCAGCTTGGTTTTGTGAAGGAATTCGTTTTCTTCCCCAAATCTCATTTTGCATCTGAGAAAGAAATTGATGCAGCGGCCATGGATTCAAAGTGGAGGTCGAGAGGGGTTAATGGATGTTTGGATTCGAGTGAAGAGATGTAGCCGTTCGAATCAGAGAAGAAGGAGGATTGATACTCGATAGCTCTAATGATTGCTGAGGAATCAAAGCTAGGGTTTGAGTTAAACCCAGGACTGAGTTAACGGCGATAAATCATGATTGAAGCAGGTAATGTTCAGAGAGGAATGAGATAAGAAGGAGATCTGGGTGTCATTCGATTCCAGTGAAGTTGTTGTTCTTATGAGGAGAAATTAGGGTTTTGATTTGTGAGTTTGTCCCTGAACAGATTGATGCAGGGTTGAGTTGAAGTTCAGTGGCAATGTCTTGAGTCTCAAATGCAGCTGAAGTTCTGGTTCTGCTATTGATAATTGCAGGTTCAGGTGGCCTGAGATGAGTTGTGAAGGCTAAAGGATAAGCTTGAACTGAAGCTGTGATGCTCTGCGTGGTGTCTTTGGGAAGAGTCGCCATCGTGATGAGATACAGGAGTAGCAGCTGGGATTGGAGTTACAACTGCAGGTCAGGTGCAGTTCAGGGAGGTTTTGCCTGTGGCTGTTGTCTCAATGGAGTTGGTGAATGTGTTGGAATATGCAAGTGAGGATGCAACAATGGCAGTGAATGGCTCAGGTGATAGTATGGGTGGGAGCAGAAATGAATGGCAGGTGGTCATGAAATGCAGGTCTGGCTGCAATGGTGGTGGCGTTGGTTGTGTTGAAGATGATGCTGTGATTCGGTTGGACACATAAAGGCTAGGAGGACTGTTGGTGGTTTTGAACCTGTAACTTGATTTAAATGGAGGAACTGAAGTGGGGCATTGGTTAAGGTTCATTACAGGTGGTGATGCTGAGACCAGAGGCATTGCAGAAGCATATGCTGTGGTGATATGGTGGTAATGGCTGATGCAGATGGAGGTTAACAAGACAGATATGGCACAGCTGTGCAGTGCAGGCCAGATCAGGGAAATAAGAAAGTTTAAATGCATTGGTGGTTGCTGTGTTGTAGTTTGCAGCTTATAATTACAGGGAATGGTGGTGATTTGTGTGCTGAGGGCTTGAATGGATCAGGATTGTTGCTGGCATTGAAGTAACAGAGGGATTTTGCTGGTAGTAATTTCAGGTGAAGCTGTGATGATAAGCAGGTCAGGTGGGAATGTTTCCATGAGCTGCAAGGCCATGATGGCTGGCAGTGAAGTAATGAAGACAATGATGGTGCATCAGTGGAAGGGCTTGCAAGAAATGATGGTGCTGTGTGATTGTCTACAGGGTTTTGAGGCCATGGGTTGTGTCTGCTGTCTCAGGTGGTGTTTTGGATCACTGAACTGGTGCTGGTTAGTTGAGCTGGTGTTGCTAGGATGGTGTCGGTTGTATGCTACAGGTGGTGGTTATTGCCTGAATGGGATATGTGGTGCTGGAGTATATAGTCACAGGTTCAGGTGGAGACTCAAGAAATATTTGGAGTTGCAGCTGCAGTTATAGACCTGCTATGAAGTTACAATGAAGGATTGAAGTCAGGGAATGAGCTCTATCGCTGCAGCTCGTGCTATTGTTGTTTCTGGTGTAATGGCAGGGTGTTGCATAGCTGGTTTAGTGAGCTGTTGGTGTGCTGTTTCTTTGCGCAGTGAAGTCACAAGTGATGGCCTGAGGAGATGAAGGTGCAGTGAGGAAGAGTAGCCATCATGGCTGAGTAGGTATTTAGTGAAGCACAAGGATGGTGCATCACAGAAGCAGGCCTGTGCAATGGCTCAGAAGGCTGGAACCAAGTCAGCCCAGTTAGCTCTTATGCACAGCTGACTCGGATTTGACTCACAATCCTAACTCACCTGATAACCCGGTTTGACTCAGTGAGTTGACTTGTTGACCCGACCGATCCGACCCGTTGACCGGTGACCGGGCGGACTTTGCCGGTCACCGGAGCCGTTTTCCGGGCACTTCTCCGGCCGATTTCCGGCCACAATACCAGTTTTCCGGCGACGACTTTTTGGACATATTTTCTACATGGGTTTTTCTCTCTTATGGGCTTGGTGGATTTTTATCTAATGGACTTTGAAGGCTTGACCTAATTTTGGAAGGGAGGAAAGGCTATAAAAAGAGGAATTCTACAACTTTTGGAAATCATCTTATCTCATATCTTATTCTTGGAACTTTGGAGAGCCGTTTTTGGTTACGCAACTAGGGTTTGCTTTTGTTCATCTTCTTCTTTATTCCATTGATATTTTGTGATGAACTCCATAGCTATGAGTAGCTAAATTCTCTATTATTGGTTAAGGATGTAGTCCGATTTCTAAAACTTGTGTTTGCTTTATGTATTAGTTTTCTCTCTTGATTATCGTTCAATTCTCTACTGTTTTTATGATCACATGATTGAAGTATTGTGATAGGATTATGGTGTTTGATTAGTTAAGTGGCCAATTAATTGAACTTGCATCTTAGTCCATAGCTATTTTAGGGTTTTTCATCAAGCGATAACCTTGAACACGAGTAGCATGATATGTTTACGGTTTGTAGTGATACACTCTCGTAATCATATGTAGAGTTTGACCATTGTCCGAATTGTTTTGCGCAACGCATGACAATTGCATTGATTAGCCTATTTCAAAACTTAATGCTCCTAGGAATTGAACTTGATTAGCGCAAGGCGTTAGGTTATTCTTTAGGTAGAATTCACATATGCAGCCCTAATGTGTGTGTTGATGAACTTGAGAAATTAATAGATTATCTTGTTTTCTTGATTCTCTAGGCTTTTGATAACATAAGAGATTAAATCGTAATTCTAATCATATATGCAAGCACATGTCTAAGATTGAAGATGAATTCCTTGACCAATATCTCTCTCCATTGATTACTTTCTACAATTTACTTTGCTTTTAATTTGTTTTTATTGTTTAAATAGAAATAAGAAATCCCCCCCCAATTGGTTACTTTAAGAAATTGATTACGAAATAACTACAATCGCCTCTCTGTGGATACGAACTCTTTCTTATCATATACTTTAGGAAAGTGAAATTATTTTTGACGCATACGACAACGATCAAATTTTGGCGCCGCTGCCGGGGAGGCACACGGCTAGTTATTAAGTTTTTAGTTTCTTTTTACAATTTCTGCTTTCATCTTTGCTTTTTGTTTCTTGTCTTGTTTCTCACTTGTTTGCGAGAATTGTTTGCAGGTAACTAATCTCTGGCTTCTAAGGATTGGAATTATCCAAGGTGCGGGATAGCTACTCGACGAGGCACAATACTCCAACCAAGTCAAGACACAACGGACGAGCACGAGGAGGAAGTAGGAGAAGAGATTTTCCAACAACAAGAAGAAGGAAAAGAGGTTCCAATCGTAGAGGAAACACACGTGGAAGAACAAGGAGCAATGGGTGATGCAAATCGTTCACTCAAGGACTTAGCTTCTCATAGGCTTGATATACAACAGGGGTGTATTCAAACGGACTCTACTTTTGAAATTAAACCGGGGTTGCTTAGAGAATTACCAAAGTTCCATGGCATGGTGAATGAAGATCCAAACAAACATCTTATGGACTTCCACACCATTGTCACGGCTATGCTTCCAGCGGATGTTGCGGCGGATGGTGCAATGTTGAAAGTTTTCCGTTTCTCTTTAATGGATAGTGCTAAGGATTGGTTGTTCTATTTACCTCCCGTAAGTGTCACAACATGGAATGGGTTGAAGAAACTCTTTTTAGAGAGATATTTTCCTGCATCAAAGGCTACTCAAATTCGCAAGGAGATTTGTGGGATGAAGCAAAATATGGGGGAATCCTTATATGAATGTTGGGAACGATACAAGAGATTGGTGGCAAGCTGTCCTCATCACCAATTTAGTGATGCTATGATCATTCAATATTTCTATGAAGGACTCCAATCAAGTGATAGGAATCTCCTCGACGCTGCGGGTGGTGGTGCACTAGTTAACAAGACGGTGGCACAAGCTAGAGAGTTGATTGAAAACATGGCAGCGAACTCACAACAATTCTTGAGCCGTGGTTCGGATGTGATTCTAAGAAGGATGAGTGAAGTGAGCGAGGTTGAAGAGCTTCGTCAACAAATGGGTAACATGAACGCAATGCTTCAACAAGTTGCAGCCGCGGTGATACCAAGTTCCTCTCAATCTTATGAAGACGAGCAAGCTAATGCGATCTTTCCAAATCAACAAAGATGGTATGATCCCTACTCCAACACTTACAATCCGGGATGGAGAGATCACCCCAATTTTAGCTATGCCAATAAGCAAGGAGCGATTCAACAACCTAGTTTCAACAACCCCAGTGGATTTCAACCTCAACAACAACAATTCCAACCTAGGCAACAATTTCAACAACAACAACAACCTCAAACTATGGGGTCCAATATGGAGGAGTTGCTGAAATCTTTTATGCAAAGAACGGAGAGTTCGGTTAAGGAGTTGCAAACTCAAGTTGGTTCTATGGCTATGGAGTTGAATCAATTGAAGGCACAAAATGGTGGAAAACTCCCTTCTCAACCTATCAACCCAAAAGAGGGTGTTAATGCAATTACATTGAGAAGTGGTACACAACTTGTGCAACCCGAAGTTGCTGATTCGGGCACGGTGGAAACACCAAAGGAACCTGTTTTGGAGGAGAAAACCGAGGATTCTCCCCAAACTTCTGAGGTACCTATTCCTAACTCTAAAACTCCGGTTTCTACTTATGTTCCTCCTCTACCTTTCCCTCGCAGATTTGCAAGTTCTAAGAAGGCGGAACTAGAAAAGGAGATTTTAGACGTTCTAAAGAAGATCCATGTGAACATACCACTCATAGATGCAATCAAGCAAGTGCCAAAGTATGCAAAGGTGTTGAAGGACTTGTGTACCAATAAGCAAAGGCTCAAAGGTAATGAAGTGCTTAGTGTGGGGGAGAATGCTTCGGAAATCTTACAACACAAACTCCCACTTAAGTGCAAGGATCCCGGTAGCTTCGACATTCCCGTCACAATTGGTAACACCAAATTTAACAAAGCTATGTTGGACTTAGGTGCTTCCGTTAATGTCATGCCTGCGTCTATGTACAATTCACTTGATCTTGGTCCTCTTAAAAAGGCTGGAATTGTGTTGCAATTAGCCGATCGTTCTAATGTCTACCCAATGGGTATTGTTGAGGATGTTCTTGTGCAGGTTAATCAACTTGTATTTCCAGCGGACTTTTGCGTGTTAGAGATGGATGAAGGTTCACCGGACTCATCTCTTCCATTGCTACTTGGGCGTCCCTTCATGAAAACGGCGAAAACAATTATTGATGTTGATAAGGGAACGCTAACTATGGAGTTTGATGGAGAAATAATACGTTTCAACATTTTCGAGACGATGAGATATCCTAGCGATGTCCATTCTTGTTTCTCCATTGATATGATGGACACATTGGCGCAACAAATGTTTGAGTTGAATGGTGTTGATACTTTGGAAACCGTGCTCACTACACCTATTGACAATGGTTATGCGTATAGTGATGAGATGAAAGAAACCATTGGTTCTCTTAACTCATTACCGGAAAAATCAGCAATTAAGAATATTTCATATGCTTCTTTACCTTGCAATAATGAAAAACTTGTGCCATCTATTGTTAAATCTCCAAGTTTAGAATTGAAACCTCTTCCAAGTCACTTAAAGTACTTGTACTTGGGTGACAGTGAAGATTTACCCGTGATTGTTTCTAACGAGCTTAATGAATTACAGGAGCAAAAACTTCTACGGGTGCTACGGACGTACAAGACGGCCATAGGATGGACAATTGCCGACATCAAGGGTATAAGCCCTGCCGTTTGTATGCATAAGATTCGTGTGGAGGATGATTCAAAGCCTACAAGGGAAGCGCAACGCCGTTTGAATCCTCCCATGATGGAAGTGGTGAAAAAGGAGATACTCAAGCTTTTGGACGTGGGTGTTATCTACCCCATATCCGATAGCAAGTGGGTAAGCCCGGTACAAGTGGTACCAAGAAATCGGGAGTAACGGTGGTGGAGAATGATAAGAATGAACTTGTCCCAACTCGTGTGCAAACCGGTTGGAGGGTTTGTATTGATTATAGAAAATTGAATGCCACCACTAGAAAAGATCACTTTCCATTGCCTTTTATTGATCAAATGCTTGAACGTTTAGCTGGACATTCTTACTATTGCTTTCTTGATGGCTATTCAGGTTATAATCAGATTGTGATAGCACCGGAGGACCAAGAGAAAACTACTTTCACTTGTCCTTTCGGTACTTTTGCTTATAGAAGGATGCCTTTTGGCTTATGCAATGCCCCAGCTACTTTTCAAAGGTGTATGGTAAGTATCTTTTCTAATATGTTGAAAACATAATCGAAGTGTTCATGGATGACTTTAGTGTCTTTGGTGATTCATTTGACCTTTGCTTGAACAATTTGTCTCGAATCCTTGAACGATGTGTTAAAACAAATCTTGTGCTAAATTGGGAGAAGTGCCATTTCATGGTAACTCATGGCATAGTTTTAGGCCATATAATATCTTCTAAAGGCTTGGAAGTCGATAAATCTAAGATAGACCTTATTCGTGCTCTAACCCCTCCCACTACGGTGAGGGAGATTCGCTCTTTTCTTGGTCATGCAGGTTTTTATCGTAGATTCATCAAGGACTTTTCCAAGATAGCATCACCACTTTGTAACCTATTGCAAAAAGATGTGGTTTTTAACTTTGATGAGAAGTGTGTGGCGGCATTCAATCGTTTGAAAGAACTTTTGATTTCAGCCCCTATCATTAAACCACCGGATTGGAGTAAGCCGTTTGAGCTCATGTGTGATGCAAGTGACTATGCGGTTGGTGCGGTGCTTGGGCAACATGTGGGGAAGCTTCCTCATGCTATTTATTATGCTTCTAGAACGTTAAATGAGGCCCAACAAAACTACACAACCACTGAAAAGGAGTTATTAGCCATTGTTTTTGCTTTAGAAAAGTTTCGCTCTTATCTAATTGGTACAAAAGTTGTTGTCTTTTCTGATCATGCAACACTTAGATACTTGCTTACAAAGAAAGAGGCGAAACCGAGGCTCATACGATGGATTTTACTCTTGCAAGAGTTTGATCTTGAAATTAAAGACAAGAAAGGAATTGAGAACACCGTTGCGGATCATTTGAGCCGACTTGCTGTGGACAAGGAGACTATCCCGTTGCGTGAAAGTTTCCCTGGACGAGCAACTATTCTCCATTGCCTTTGGAGAACCATGGTACGCTGATATTGTTAATTACTTAGTGTCTAAACAAATCCCAAAGAACTTGTCTCGTGATTTGAGAGGGACAAACTTAAGAAGTTAGGAAACCAATACATATGGGATGATCCATACTTATGGAAGCATTGTAGTGACCAAGTAATACGTAGGTGTGTTCCCGAAATTGAATTTAATTCCATCTTGTCTTTTTGCCACTCATATGCTTGTGGAGGACACTTTGGGAGCAAGAGAACCGCTCTCAAGGTATTAGAATGTGGTTTCTTTTGGCCAACTTTGTTTAAGGATGCACATGCATTTTGTATCACATGTGATAGGTGTCAAAGAACCGGCAATCTAGGTGCTCGAAATCAAATGCCGCAAACTATTATTCAATTTGTGGAGGTTTTTGATGTATGGGGAATTGATTTTATGGGCCCTTTTGTCAATTCTAATGGGAATTATTATATTTTGCTTGCTGTTGATTATGTCTCGAAATGGGTGGAAGCTAAAGCCACCCCAACTAATGATTCTAAAGTTGTTTCAGATTTTGTGCAAGCTAATATTTTTGCAAGGTTTGGAATTCCAAGGGCTATAATTAGTGATGGAGGTTCACACTTCAAAAACAGGTTCTTGCAAAGCTTGTTAAAGAAGTACAATGTGTCGCATAGGATTGCAACTCCCTACCATCCGCAAACAAATGGACAAGCCGAAGTTTCCAACCGAGAGGTGAAATCAATTCTAGAAAAGACGGTGAATCCTACAAGGAAAGATTGGAGCATGCGACTTAATGATGCTTTGTGGGCGTATAGAACCGCATATAAAACACCTATTGGGATGTCTCCTTTTAGGCTTGTTTATGGTAAACCTTGTCACTTACCCGTGGAAATTGAGCATAAGGCGTTTTGGGCTATTAAGAAATGCAACATGGAGTTGGATGGTGCTTTGAAAGCAAAGGAAGTTACAACTTCAAGAGTTAGAGGAGATTCGCAATGATGCATTTGAAAGCTCACGGATTTACAAGGAAAAGACGAAAGCTTTTCATGATAATATGATTTCTAATAAACAATTTTGCATTGGGCGAAAAGTGCTTTTTTTTAACTCTCGTTTGCAATTATTTCCGGGCAAATTAAGGTCACGTTGGATTGGACCTTTTATTGGGACTAATGTGTTTTCTCATGGTGCAGTTGAAATTCGTAGTTTGGCTACAGGAAATGAACTTAAAGTGAATGGGCACCGGTTGAAACCGTATTATGAGAACTTCTCTTCGGAAATCGTGGAAGGAGTTAACCTTGTGGAAGTGCTCCCTCTGGAGGAGTCTTAGCAAACAAGGAGTACGTCGGGCCGTCGACTTTAAAACAAGCTCTAAGTGGGAGGCAACCCACCGGTTTTGTATCTTTACCTTTATCTTTTTATTTTTATGCATTTGCTTTTATCTTTATTTTCTTTATTTTTGCATATCATTTGCGGAATTTCCCACCTTGAACTTTCTTTGGACGATTCAATTTTACATTGAGGACAATGTAAAGTTTAAGTGTGGGGGAGCATTTATATGTTTTAGTTTGTTTTATGCATGAAAAAAAAAAAAAAAAAAAAATTGTGCTTTTTGAACTCCGAAATCTAGAAACTTGTGCCTTTAGGATGACACCATTAGTGGATGGACCATTTTGAATGCAGGAGTTGAGGAACCACTTAACTAAAAGGGGACGAACATAGCTCAGAAATCATAAATACCATGATAGTTGTTACCATATCTCGGAATATCACCATATCGCATTCTATTTTTATTTTTCCATATTTATCTATTGTTCTTTAAGTGCTTTGGTGGGTCACTAAAAATCGAGTTGTTATTACTGCTAGGATGAAATAGAGTGATTGAGTTACTAAAAAAAAAAAAAAAAAAAAAAAAAAAAATTGTGCTTTTTGAACTCCGAAATCTAGAAACTTGTGCCTTTAGGATGACACCATTAGTGGATGGACCATTTTGAATGGATGACCACCAAAAGGGGACGAACATTAGATGGATGGACACATTTTGAATGCTTTGGTGGGTCACTAAAAATCGAGTTGAGGAACCAACTTAAAACTAAATGAGGGATGGACCATTTTGAATGCATTGAGGAACCACTTAACTAAAAGGGGACGAACATAGCTCAGAAATCATAAATACCATGATAGTTGTTACCATATCTCGGAATATCACCATATCGCATTCTATTTTTATTTTTTCATATTTATCTATTGTTCTTTAAGTGCTTTGGTGGGTCATGAAAATCGAGTTGTTATTACTATCACCATATCGCTAGGATGAAATAGAGTGATTGAGTTACTAAAAAAAAAAAAAAAAAAAAAAAAAAAAAAAAAAAAAAAAAATTGAAAAAAAAAAGAAGAGACCGACCATTTAGACCAAACGGAATAAAAAGACACTTGGGAATAGCAGTATGTGTGAAACGTAGTCACTGTCTCCGTCGCCTAAACAAGCGTGGAATGCAGGATCCAAGGCAACTATCATGTACTTGCTGACAAGAAGCATGCGCTTGGATCCATTAGATCTAATCATGCCGTCTAAAAAAAGTGAAAAAGAAAAGAAAAAGAAAAGGAAGTTTTATATTTGGTGAATAAAGTCACTCCTGGTTCCCTTGTATATGCCAGTGTGTTGACACTAGAATTCAGACCAGTAGCTCAATCCAATAAGAATAGGTTCATCTTAGCAGTGACCTTCAGACAGATATGGGAAACATCGATCACTTGTGAACATTCGCCAACATCTACATCTATATCCATCTTCTTAATCTTTTCATTGTGATTGTGGTTTGTTAGTTTCCGAGTATTGTGGCTTGTTCGACTATCTAATCAGAGTTTATTTACTAATAATTGAATTGAATTTGCAAGGTACCTCCTCCTGTAGTCATTTTGGAGTCATTCATTGATTTGTCACAAATAGACGAAGTTTGAAAAATAGATTTTGTGGGTAAATCTCTAGTAAACCCTCACGAGACTATAACTCGTCCATTAGGGACACCTAGTGGTTTAAAGGCTTGTTATTTATGCTAAAAGTGACCGTAGCCTCGACGACACGGAGTTGTTGTATTTTATTGTTTTGGTTTGATTTGCTCGAGGACTAGCAAAGTCTAAGTGTGGGGGAATCTGATAGGTGTAGAATACACCGTATTTACTATCTAGAGTTTATGCTTTCTTTGCTATTTTTCGTGTGAATTATGTATCTTATGCGTGTTTTTGAGTTATTAGGTACTCTGGAGTCCTTGGGAGCAAAAGAAGAAGAAATTAGTCATTTGGAGCGAAAAGGAGCACAAAGACCAATTCACATGCAAGCAATTGCTATTTGGAGCGGGCTATAGTGCACAAGAAGGAAGCGAAGAAGAAGCAAATAATTGTCGGTTCCCTGAAACCGACAAGCTAACTCTAAACTGGGTGGGCCCATATCCATTATCTGGGTGCCTAAATATGGCCGTACAGGCAGCCTTATCAGCTTGGTTTTGTGAAGGAATTCGTTTTCTTCCCCAAATCTCATTTTGCATCTGAGAAAGAAATTGATGCAGCGGCCATGGATTCAAAGTGGAGGTCGAGAGGGGTTAATGGATGTTTGGATTCGAGTGAAGAGATGTAGCCGTTCGAATCAGAGAAGAAGGAGGATTGATACTCGATAGCTCTAATGATTTCTGAGGAATCAAAGCTAGGGTTTGAGTTAAACCCAGGACTGAGTTAACGGCGAGAAATCATGATTGAAGCAGGTAATGTTCAGAGAGGAATGAGATAAGAAGGAGATCTGGGTGTCATTCGATTCCAGTGAAGTTGTTGTTCTTATGAGGAGAAATTAGGGTTTTGATTTGTGAGTTTGTCCCTGAACAGATTGATGCAGGGTTGAGTTGAAGTTCAGTGGCAATGTCTTGAGTCTCAAATGCAGCTGAAGTTCTGGTTCTGCTATTGATAATTGCAGGTTCAGGTGGCCTGAGATGAGTTGTGAAGGCTAAAGGATAAGCTTGAACTGAAGCTGTGATGCTCTGGTGGTGTGCTGGGAAGAGCTGCCACTGTGACAGATACAGGAGTAGCAGCTGGGATTGGAGTTACAACTGCAGGTCAGGTGCAGTTCAGGGAGGTTTTGCCTGTGGCTGTTGTCTCAATGGAGTTGGTGAATGTGTTGGAATATGCAAGTGAGGATGCAGCAATGGCAGTGAATGGCTCAGGTGATAGTATGGGTTGGAGCAGAAATGAATGGCAGGTGGTCATGAAATGCAGGTCTGGCTGCAATGGTGGTGGCGTTGGTTGTGTTGAAGATGATGCTGTGATTCGGCTGGACACAGAAAGGCTAGGAGGACTGTTGGTGGTTTTGAACTTGTAACTTGATTTAAATGGAGGAACTGAAGTGGGGCATTGGTTAAGGTTCATTACAGGTGGTGATGCTGAGACCAGAGGCATTGCAGAAGCATATGCTGTGGTGATATGGTGGTAATGGCTGATGCAGATGGAGGTTAACAAGACAGATATGGCACAGCTGTGCAGTGCAGGCCAGAGCAGGGAAATAAGAAAGTTTAAATGCATTGGTGGTTGCTGTGTTGTAGTTTGCAGCTTATAATTACAGGGAATGGTGGTGATTTGTGTGCTGAGGGCTTGAATGGATCAAGATTGTTGCTGGCATTGAAGTAACAGAGGGATTTTGCTGGTAGTAATTTCAGGTGAAGCTGTGATGATAAGCAGGTCAGGTGGGAATGTTGCCATGAGCTGCAAGGCCATGATGGCTGGCAGTGAAGTAATGAAGACAATGATGGTGCATCAGTGGCAGGGCTTGCAAGAAATGATGGTGTTGTGTGATTGTCTACAGGGTTTTGAGGCCATGGGTTGTGTCTGCTGTCTCAGGTGGTGTTTTGGATCACTGAACTGGTGCTGGTTAGTTGAGCTGGTGTTGCTAGGATGGTGCCGGTTGTATGCTACAGGTGGTGGTTATTGCCTGAATGGGATATGTGGTGCTGGAGTATATAGTCACAGGTTCAGGTGGAGACTCAAGAAATATTTGGAGTTGCAGCTGCAGTTATAGACCTGCCATGAAGTTACAATGAAGGATTGAAGTCAGGGAATGAGCTCTATCGCTGCAGCTCGTGCTATTGTTGTTTCTGGTGTAATGGCAGGGTGTTGCAGAGCTGGTTTAGTGAGCTGTTGGTGTGCTGTTTCTTTGAGCAGTGAAGTCACAGGTGATGGCCTGAGGAGATGAAGGTGCAGTGAGGAAGAGTAGACATCATGGCTGATTAGGTATTTAGTGAAGCACAAGGATGGTGCATCACAGAAACAGGCCTGTGCAATGGCTCAGAAGGCTGGAACCAAGTCAGCCCAGTTAGCTCTTATGCACAGCTGACTCGGATCTGACTCACAATCCTAACTCACCTGATGACCCGGTTTGACTCAGTGAGTTGACTTGTTGACCCGACCGATCCGACCCGTTGACCGGTGACCGGGCGGACTTTGCCGGTCACCGGAGCCGTTTTCCGGACACTTCTCCGGCCGATTTCCGGCCACAATACTAGTTTTCCGACGACGACTTTTTGGACATATTTTCTACATGGGTTTCTCTCTCTTATGGGCTTGGTGGATTTTTATCTAATGAACTTTGAAGGCTTGACCTAATTTTGGAAGGGAGGAAAGGCTATAAAAAGAGGAATTCTACAACTTTTGGAAATCATCTTATCTCATATCTTATTCTTGGAACTTTGGAGAGTCGTTTTGGTTACGCAACTAGGGTTTGCTTTTGTTCATCTTCTTCTTTATTCCATTGATATTTTGTGATGAACTCCATAGCTATGAGTAGCTAAATTCTCTATTATTGGTTAAGGATGTAGTCCGATTTCTAAAACTTGTGTTTGCTTTATGTATTAGTTTTCTCTCTTGATTATCGTTCAATTCTCTACTGTTTTTATGATCACATGATTGAAGTATTGTGATAGGATTATGGTGTTTGATTAGTTAAGTGGCCAATTAATTGAACTTGCATCTTAGTCCATAGCTATTTTAGGGTTTTTCATCAAGCGATAACCTTGAACACGAGTAGCATGATATGTTTACGGTTTGTAGTGATACACTCTCGTAATCATATGTAGAGTTTGACCATTGTCCGAATTGTTTTGCGCAACGCATGACAATTGCATTGATTAGCCTATTTCTAAAACTTAATGCTCCTAGGAATTGAACTTGATTAGCGCAAGGCGTTAGGTTATTCTTTAGGTAGAATTCACATATGCAGCCCTAATGTGTGTGTTGATGAACTTGAGAAATTAATAGATTATCTTGTTTTCTTGATTCTCTAGGCTTTTGATAACACAAGAGATTAAATCGTAATTCTAATCATATATGCAAGCACATGTCTAAGATTGAAGATGAATTCCTTGACCAATATCTCTCTCCATTGATTACTTTCTACAATTTACTTTGCTTTTAATTTGTTTTTATTGTTTAAATAGAAATAAGAAATCCCCCCAATTGGTTACTTTAAGAAATTGATTACGAAATAACTACAATCGCCTCTCTGTGGATACGAACTCTTTCTTATCATATACTTTAGGAAAGTGAAATTATTTTTGACGCATACGACAGCGATCAGTGGGTTGTTCCTTTGTTTCTGAGTGGACCCTATATCGCGGGTTCACATGTACTCCCTGCGAATCTCGCAGACTACCATCCTTGGGAATTTAAGTGGCCTGAAAAGGCAAAAGAGGTATACTTCCGATTTCAGATTTGCTTTTGCGATATTTCTTTCCTTTTATACTTACTAGATTTGCAAAATCTTCAGATTACCAAATTGAAAAAGAGTTATAGTAGACGTCCAAAGCCGAGTACTCTGGCGATACTCCGATCGATCATGGATGAAGTAAGAAATACTTTCTTTTGTTATTTTTAACAATATTGTTGCCTCTGTTTCTTATCTTCATTCGTGTGCGAAGGTTATTGAAGAAACAGACATTCCTGAAGCTGCGAAGGTTAAGGGCAAGGATAAAATCACTCTTCGCAAGGATAAATCTTCTGCTCCATCTTCTAAAAAACGGAAAACCCATCCCTCTTCTCATTCTAGTTCCCAAACTAGCGAGAGCTCTAACGAGGATGAAAATAAGGTTGGTACTTCCTCTGCGAAGGAGAATCACTCGGTTGCTTCTGCTATGGCGCAATTGTCTAGTGTCTTCTCCGATTCTATGCAAGGATTGGGAGATGATCATTTATCTGCTACTTGCGAAGCTCTCGCTAAAATTTGCGATGCCCCCTTGCTAGTGGATAATGATTCTTTTCGCGGAGTTTCCCGAACATTGACTTCCAGTTTCTTAAATGCTCTCAATGCTTTGGTATGTTCATATTCCTTTGCTTCTCTGTAACTTCGATTATAAGCTTTATCTTAACAATTTCTTTATTTTCCTTTACAGTCTGGGAGAGCTTCCTTTGTTGTTGCCTCAGATCTCGAGAAAGACGCGACAACCTTGAAAAGAAAAATCTCCAACTCAAAGAGAAGATCCAAGAACTAGAAACTGAAGTTGCGGCGTCTCGCAAGAAAGATGAAAAAATTCAACAGTTGGAAACTGAGTCTACTTCACAGAAGGATAAAATATCTACTCTTCAAAGTGCAAATCAACAACTTTATGGTACGGAATTTTTACTCTTCAAGTCGTCTTTATTTTGTCATATGCTTTTCCTTGCCTGATTTATTATTTTCGCAGACATATATAATCTTTCTGAAGAAGCCATTCTTCTCCATTCATTTTCCGAGCCTATGGATAATGATGTTCTTCTCACTCATCTCAACGAGTCTTTAAGTAATTCGTCAAACAAAGTTGATTCCTTTCCATTAAATGAACTTCAAGCCAAATATCGTCTCTTAGAGATTGAGCATAGATTTAGTTTAGGTTTAGCCAACCGATTTAAACAAATGTATCTTGATTCCCATAAGAAAACCAAAACTTTAAGGAAGAAAATTAGTGGCCTTATAGATGACAAAGACCGCATTGCTAATAAAGGTGCACAGGCATTAGCAAAATTTCAAAAATCTCTTCTCGAAGTACAAATTGAACGAGATGAATCTCTTCGTCAGAATGCCATACTTAATGAGCGAGAAGATCAAATTTGTTCGCTTCTCGTTATAAATAATGATGATGAATTCGCTTGGGCTGCGAAGGTTCTAGATAATGCCAGAATAACTTAGGTGTTGATGTTAGCCTTCATGCCGAGCATACTTGCCTTGGTTAAAGATATGATATCCGACGAGAAGGTTGTTTATTATTCCTTTTTACTTTATTACTCCTTTTTTCTGTAGTATTGCTATTAACTTATTGTCACTTGTTTGCAGAAGCCGAGAAGAGATTTCAGACAAGGATTGAAGAACTTGAATCTGAAAAAGAAAAGCTCGCAAAGGACCTCTCTTTTCGCGACATCAAGTATTCCAAGTTGAAGAAACAACTGCAAGCTACAGTAGCGAATTTTAATAACAATTTTGTTCGTTTTCGCAATCAAACTATTGAAACAGTTTGCAATGATCACCGCATTCCTCTTAGTTCATATCCTTGTCTTCGCGATGATATTCCTGAAGATATGCCTTTCTCGGACGTCTCTGATAGTGAAGCTAGCGAAGAAGAAGAATCTGGCGAAAAGAATGATGGAATTGAAGAATCTGACAAAGAAGAAGAATCCTCAAAGAAATAACTTCTTTTTCTTCTTTCGCTTCTGGTAATATCTGTATATATACCCTTTTAATCTTCTATTCCTATAACCCCTCATTGTAAATTTCTTGGATTGCTAAATATGAATTCAATCTTTGTTTTCTTTACTTGCGCATATTAATCAAGCAATTCTTCTTTGTAATTCAACTGACCAGCATTATGAATACATAAATCTATCATGTGGAAATGAATAAAATTTTATCCTATTCATTCCCATACTTGCCTCTGTTATTTATTTTTAAATGAGAGATTTGATCAATTATCTCTGAGTAATGAAATCTCTGAATTTTGCCCTTATTGTTGGTAACTTTATGAAGAAATATAATCGTTTTCGCAAGCTTATTTGCTTCCTCAAATTTTTTTTTTTTTTTTTTTTTTTTTTGGCTGTACCTTTATTTATGTTGAAGTTCATCATTGCGACAAGATCGCAGGACGTCTTCACAAATGAAGAAATCTATTGATCTTGCCTTATCATTTCTTGTGTGGTCTTATTTTGCCTTCCTAATTAAAGGTCTTATTTCGCCACCCCTCGTTGCGACAAAATCGCAGGACGTCTTTACATTTTCATGTAATGACCCATTGACCTTGTCTTATCATTTCTTAAGTATTTTTGCCTCTGCAGGATATTTTATTTGCGACAATATGACAGGCTTAAATACTCTTGCGAATGTAAAATCCCATGACATTGCCGTCTTCACGACGAAATCGCAGGACATTTTTACATTTTCATGCAAAAACCCATTGATCTCGTCTTATCCTTGCGTTAGTATTGTTGCCTCTACAGGATCATCGCACAAATATGACAAGCCTAAATTTCCTTGCGAAAATAAAGCCTCATGACATTTGCGTCTTTTGACACTTATCAGCTCCCTAATGGAGGGTGCCGCCCTTATCTTCTCCCCGGTTGCCCCTTCAAGGAGGCGTACATCGGCCATACAAGACTAGCTCCTCCCATCTGGTCTTAACAACAACCAGTTTGTTTTCGCAGCCTCTTATCCCTTATACCTATATGGTTTATGGTTACGAGACTGCACCCTAAGTGGAGTTTTCTTCGGGTCGAGTGCAGCATATACCAAGACTTGCCAAGAATGGCCGAGACACTTCAAATGCCACAGGTGTCACTCCTTCAAATGCTCCAAGCAATTTTTCGCGAAGGTATAACCCGGCAACACAGTGGTTCAGTGATCTCTTATCACCCACTTGTATTTCAGCCTTATAAGATTGCACCAATGCAATCAGCCAACTCTACCAAGAGTATGCAACGGAAGTCTTACTCAGACTTTCTCTACCAAACAATGTAGCCCATACTACAAAGGGGTTCTTGCCATGTTTATGCTTCACAGAATTTGGGGGAGTATAATCAAATCAACAGGAAACCAAAGCCAAATGTATAAGCCAACAAACTCACTTTTATTAGCTTAAGGGGAAGATACAAAAACGTCCAACCAATGGACTTACAAGCTTATTCTCTAAGCCTACAAAGAAACTCACTCTCTACTGCCAAAATGGTTCCTCAACACTCGAACTATTGAACAACTCGATTTGTGTAGCTTCTCCGGCTATTTATAATGCCAAGAAGCCAAGGCCAATCCGTATGCAACTCATTGCACGCCCCATGAACAGCCATCTGTCCATGGGCGGTTCCCTAACCGCCGATTCCTCCTTTTTAATTGCTATCTTTGGTGCTGGCTTGCACAAGGGCGCCACACCTGTCTTCAACGGTTAGGATATGCCAAACTCGGTTATAAAGCACTTTATAACCGTCTCTAACTTGCTCTTCGACTTTGGCATGCATGTGATGCACACACTCTACGCATCTGGCACTTGCACTCAAGTTCCGCAACATCGCATCATGTAACTCAGCTTGCCCTTCTGCCAAATACTGCTATTATGGCTCGCGTTGCGCTATTATAGCTTGCATTGCACTATTATAGCTTGCGTTGCGCTATTATGGCTTGCATTGCACTATTATGGCTTGCGTTGCGCACTTAGCTTATTTGGATGCCAACATCCAAATACTATGCCAACTGAGTCTTGACTTGCTTAATACCATCTCCATGCTTCATATGCATCACTTGCATCTCTTTTGGTGAGCAACTATCACCAATGGCGTGTTTGGCATCACCATTGATGCACTTGCACAATCCATGCCTTGGCCAAAGCTTAGGACCATGCCAAAGTCATCCCATGACTTTGCATCTCATCCTTTATTCCTTCCTTGAGCTTGGCTAACTCTGAATAAGGATATGCAACACTATCTCATAATGTTGCATGTGCCAAGTAACCTTTCTTGTCTCAGCCATGTTGGCGCTACATCGTCGGATTGTGCAGCTCCATCTGCCAGGTTACATTCTCTGTAACGCGCAATGATTTTGCGTCACTATGCGGACCGGTCATACCAGGCACTCTTGGCTCAACCGTGTACCCCAGCGCCTTGAGCATACACTGACTTCTTGGAAGAGACCCTCGGGCGTCCAACCAGGGTATAACCTTATATATATAGTTGGAAATCCAAGGTATCTCTCCCGGATAGGCTTTCATGGGCCCCAAATCTCCATGACTCGAGTTCCGGAGCGGTGTAACCTTTTCACCGAGCCATGTCAAGAGATACCCCCTTATATGACGCACTTTAGGTCTTACATTTGCCTCTTGCGAAATATCATTCGCGAACTAGGGTGTACGCCATAAAGGTTCGTCCCATTCACTCACTCTTTCATTTTTGTTAATTCATTCAATCATTCATTTTGTTTGTGAAACTATCGCACAATCTTACATTGTTTAATCATTTTTGTTTTTCAATTCTTCAATCAAATTGTCATACATTCTTGATGGAGATATTCTCGCATATTTCTTCTTCAATTATTTTTTCTTCCTCTTATCCTTAACATGCTTTTGTCATTGCCTTTTGATGATTATTCATTTCTTACACTTTTTGCTCCTGCTGCTCTCTGCCTCTGCACCATTCAAATATCTTAATGATTCCTTTCCATCATAATTTTCAACTGTTTTCATGCACTTGTTTCGCAATGTATCTTCTCCTCTTACATCTATGGTATCCACCATCAATCTTTCTCTTCTTTGTTCATCTTTTGCATGTTGCTTCCAGCCCTTTCTTTTTGCAGCTCTCTCTTCGCAACTCTCCACGTCGATCTCATAACATTTTTGTCCTTCCGTCCAATCTCCCTTTATAATTCCGACACCGCTAGGATGAGAAAACTTTATGCATTGATGATAGGTCGACGCTACGCCCAGAATTTCATGCAACCATGGCCTTCCGATCAATACATTATAAGGGGACTCCACATCGACTACACAGAACAAAATCCCCGTTGATAATCCTTGCAAGGGTATTCTCATATGAACTTCTCCTTTAGGCTTATTCGATGTGCCATTGAAACCATATATCTTATACGTCGAAGGTATCAATTCTTCATCCTTCCCACCCATAGTCTTGTAAGTATGGTAGAAAAGAATGTTTACTGAGCTCCCCGTATCAATTAAGATTCTATTGATCGCCCAACAATTCTCTGCTTCGTCATCTTCGCCATCTACAGGTTTTGGATTAATTTCCAATTTTACAACCAATGGGCTATCATGCGTCTCTCTGCCTTCATGAATCTCTTCTGCGGTGAAAGAAATAATCTGCATTTGCCATTCTTTTAACTACGATGTCTTCGCAACGTTCATCACTTCTTTATTATTAGCATCCCTCGCGAAAACCCTACTGAGAACATTATCATGAAAATCTTCAATTGTTCGGTATGAGTGTACAATGGAGTTGCAAAACAAATTTTTAGCTTTCGATCCAACTTCTATTACGAATGTTTCTTTCCCCTTTGCTGAATTTGTTCTGTGCATTTCTGGCGGTGGTGGTAATGGCTGAACCTTCTCTTCACTTTTTAGAAAATGACTCAGCTTTCCTTGGTCAATCATTATGAGGATGATTCTTTTTATATTTCTGCAGTCATTTGTTAAGTGTCCATGAAAGCGGTGGTAAGAACAGAACTCGTGACTTCTATCACTTGGTGGTGGCTCATTCCCCATGTTCCATGGCGCAGGTATGTTTTCCATCAAAAGTATAGCTTCCCATATTTTTTCAACACTAGTATTTAATGGTGGCATTTTGATTTCTTCCCATACTACTCTATGACGTCGTTGACCTCCATGATAATTCTGCCTTTGACTTCCATAAGTTTCTTGCGGATGATCAAGTCTTTGAATTTTGTTATTGCCGCCACGATTGTAGTAGTTCCTTTCTCTCTCAAATTCTTCTTGATCACGACTTCCCATGGCTACTATCTTTGGCTGTCCATCATCTATTATCCTTTCTTGTTGACCTTGTGAAGTGCTCGCCACCGTGTTTATCAGTTTGGGTAACAAACTTGCATTCGCAACATTTGAACTTGTATTCGCAATTGGATATGACTCCATCTCATTTTGCCTTTCCTCTAAAGCAATATATTCCTCTTGAAGTTCTCGCAACTCAGTCATCGTGATTGTATTCTTGACTCTAAAAATTTGAATATATAACAAATTGGTTGCGAACATAGCATTTATGAACGATAGAATGAGATATCTTTCATCCACCCTTCCAGCCATTTCGCTGCACATTGTCTTCCACCTCACAGTTAAATGTTTCAAACTTTCGCCAACTCTTTGTTTCAGCCCGAACACATCTTCAATACCTGGTCGCGAGGAGTTATCACTTATATATGCCCCTAAGAATATAGCTTGTAAATGATTGAATGACGTGATTGTGTTTCTTGGTAAACCCTCAAACCATTTCAGCGCTTCTCCTGTTAAACTTGATGCAAAATATTTGCATAATATGGCATCATGATTTTCCCATTGCATCATACATCTCACATACGCTTTGATGTGTTGTATTGCACAAGTTGTTCCATCAAAAATGCTGGTTAATGCGGGTAAATTGCACTTCGGGGGTATTCCTCCTAACTGCACCTCTAGTGTAAAGGGGGTTTTCGCAGCTTCTTCGATGGCCTCATCCAATTGTCTTCTTCCTCCTCCTCTTCTATTGTTCAACATTCCTCTCATCTCTGCCAACTCCCTTAAGATTTGTTCATTTACATCAGGGTTCGAATTTATTGGTCTTTTTAGCTCTGCCTCTCTCCTTCTGCGTTCATGTCTACCTTGATTTTCTTGTTCATCATTTTCTTCTCTTCTTTCTCTGTGACTTTCTCCTTCATCTCGTTCACGAATTCGCACACCATTATATCTATCATTTTCTCTTCTTGGTTGTCTATCAGCTCTCCTTTGTATTCTTTCATATTCTTCATTGATATTTCCATTGTTGCGATTTTGCTCGCGCCTTCTTTCTCGATTGTCATGATTGTTCTGCCGAATCGCTTCCTCCAATTCCCGTTCTTCCATTTCTACTCTTAATCTTTCTCTTTCGCAAGCTAGACGCGCTTTTTCGATATAATGCTTTTCGATGTCATCTTCAATCTCTTTTTGTTTCCTCTGTGTTTCTCTCCTATGCAACATTCTTCTTCCTTCTTCCTGATTTTCTTCATCAATTGGACCATTCTGCTGCCTATTTCCTTGATTTCCGTTATTTTGGACATTCTGTAAAATCTCAGGACGTGGAATACACACTATTTCCCTTCTTTCGCAGCATCCTTCATCGAGATTTGGCTCTCTTTCTAGATTTTCTTCATTAACATTTTCTACAGGTAGTATCCTCCTCATATCATCTCTAACCGATCCTGATTTTGATCTGGTATTACTTCTTGACCTCCTATTCTGCAACCTCATATTTTCCATTCTTAGCTCATGGTTTTGCCTTGTTAAATTTGCACGTTCTTCCGCTTCTAATCGCCTTTCTTCATGTATTGTTTGTCTCAACGTTTCTAATGCTGCGATTTCTTCATTTATATGAGCTGTTTCTCCCATCTCTTCTTGATTTCTCTCCTCTTGTCCATTATTTATCAATTGTTGCACTTCTTCTCTTTCTTCCATAGAATTTGATCTCCATGTATGCACACTCACCCTATCATAATCTATTACTCTATTCGGTGCTGGTTGAATTGGTGGTTGAATTTGGCCTTCTTCTCTATCTCTTGCGTTTATTCTTGATGGTTCACCTACTTCATTTCTCCTTTCTCTAGCTAATCTCCCGCTTCTCCTTACAATTGTTGGTTGTTCTGATGCATTCCTTCTTCTAGCCATTTCTCAGTTTTAGTAAATTGTTGAAAATTATTCGAAATTTCTTTCTTGTTACTCCTGACTCTTTCAATTCACAAGGTTGATCTTCTACTCAGTTCCCTGTTTCTAGCGCATATGTAGTTGCAGGAAATCCCACACTACACCCCTCACTAGAATTTACTCAACTAATTCATTTGAAGATGAATAACTATAGATTTTATTGATTATTTTCTTGAAATGTTTACAAAGGAAGATAGAACAGAGCTAAAGAAATTACAATCACTCTAAAACTTTCTCTCTCCTAACAACTTGCTCAACAATTCAAAAAGAACCCCCCTCACAACAAACTGACTCAACCCTTTATATAGGGTAGTACACAGTGGATGACAGCTAAGCTGTCCTTTATTTTCGGGAATGCCTTGCGAAATATCGCAAGTGTACATATACCAACTCTCGCGACACTCCTAAATCTCGCTGAGTCTTCACATTCTTCTCGTGTTCTGGCTGTCGTCATTCATTGCGTCATTTATTTTACTTCCCTGCGACTCCCTCGCAATGTCGTCATTTACTAATCTCGCAAAGTATTGATGTCGCGATATTCTGATCCTACATAGATTGGATCTTTTAAATGTTTCTTCATCAGCATATCTGTATGACACATCTACTTCCCGAAAACATGTATACTTCCCTGAAGTTCTCTGTTCTTTAAGCTCAAAAGTCACCATTAACAACAGCTAACTTCTCTAAAATTTCTTGAATCTAAAATAGTCCATGTTTCTAGCGCCAAATGTAGTTGCAGGAAATCCCACAACACACCCCTTCTAATATTTTGTAGATCTAAATCTTATTAATCACCTAAATTTCAAATATAAATACTAGAAATATAAATTGACACAAGGATTTTTTACATGGTTCGATCAATGTGATCTACATCCATGGTTCTTCACTATAATTGTTGAGGTTACATTAGTATTTCATTTACAATCTCCATTAATGGATATTTGGTAGAGTTCTAGATCTAGTTTTTGGGGAAGAAGATGATAAAGAAAATAAAGTCTCTCTCTCTAAATTGTCTAACCTCTCTAAAGTGTATCCTCCTTTTCTCTCTCCTGCCTTTCTCTTAATATAGGATATTACATAGTGGATGACGGCTCATGTACAACTAATATTTCCCTTAATTTCGGATTTACCTTGCGACATTTCGCAGGTCTACAAATGTTAGTCTTCGCAAATCTTTTTGACTCTTCGCAGAATCGTCACACCTTTCTCATATTTAAGCTAATGTCATTTGTTGCATCGTTTCTAATATTTCTTCTGCGACATTATTATGTTGTTTCGTTAATAATTCGCAAGTGAAGGTTGCTGCGATATTCTGATCCTACAACATTTACGTAAGGATTACTATAATTGATTTTATTTATTCATATCAAGTTTGCATACTATATATATATCTTGTTATATACTAGCGTTGGTGACTTAATATTATTTCAATTTGAGTATGCATAAAATTTTAGTGTATCGCAAAAGTCTCTAGATTTTTATGTATATGTAAAGTATCTTATTAATATACGAATTTGTTTTCTTTCAAGTCTATTTGTGTACTAAGCATCCAAATACTATTATTGTTTCTTCACGTATATTTGTTTACTTTAATGACTTACTAAATCAGTTATTATACTTAATATAATTTAGGTATAAGATTACTAAGAAATTTAGTCCCCTTCAATTTTATGCATTATATAACCGCACATTCTTAAATTTTAATCTAATAGGTTGTATATTGTCTATCTTGTTATTACCTAAAATGTAAAAGAATGTATTTCTAATAAATAATTTTTTTTTTTTTTTACATAATCTGACCAAAGATAATTATTAATAGTTTTGTGTAGCTACTTTATCATAATTATTACTTTTATCGTTATATATATTTACTAATAAGATTTTAATTAGATAAAGTTCAATACAATAATGTTTGATAAGTGTTAATATTACTTTCATTATGATTATTAGTGATCCTATTATCGTTTATTATTATTAACACTAGTGGTCGAACTATTATCTTAATTACTTTTATAATTTAACTTCATTTCTAATTTAATAGATTAATGGTTCTAATTGCGAGAAAAAGGTACTCTATTAATTCCTAAGTAAAATCTGGGATCTATCAATCAATTCACTAATAGAAGCAAGTCTTCCTAATATGAGTAGTAATCCACGCATATAGTTGCCCTGTCCAGGTTAGCTAGACCCGACAATGCTTTCCTACGGCCAAAAGACGACACAAACATATCAGAATTACAAACCTCACTATTCCCCAGTGCAGGATTAACTAAGTGTCATTGAATATACACTAATTAATTTCTAAACTTTGATTGAAATTTCTAAATTATGCTATAATTGGTTTCAACCTACAATTTTTACTTCATATTATACAAAATAACAAATCCATACAGAACAAAGATCGAGCAAATCAACATGTTACACAAATCAATCAATCAATTCAATTCCAAAATATTTTAGTTATAGATTGTTTTTTTAGTGATTAAGATTTATCTCACAAACCCAACCCAGTTCTAAACTAATCTCATTTACTAACTGGCACTGGCTATTCCTACTATTTCCCATATAAGATCTAATGGTGAGCTCTGATACCAAGTCTGTAGCGCCCCCTAAGCTAGCAGCTGACTAATCTAAGAGATTAACTACATAAAGAGGCACTAACGATCTAAAACATCTAATTAAACATTAAGAAAGAAGTGCTAAACAAAGATTAACCCGAATCTAAACCCTCTCTGAAATAAATACAAGAACTCCTCTCAAGTGGTACATATTCAATAGTGAGTTGGTTTACAAATAGAATATACAACAAAATAAACATAGCAGAAGCTAACCAACTAACGAAACCAACTCCTCGAAGCCTTTATCGCCACGTGCACATCTTGAATCTGTCTCTGAAACTGAAAGTGGGAATGGGTGAGCACATCATCCCTAAAAGGGGTGCCCAGCAGAAATAACAACTAACTTTCGAGTAATCACTAAAATGATTTAAAGACAATGCAGGTTTTACTGAAAACCGTTAAAACACGAAAACAGATAAAGCATAAGTAAAATAAGTTGTACGGAAACATAAAGTTCTACCAACAAATCTTGCGCCACAAATTCACAACAGAAATAATAGTTAAGCGACGCAGCCCTTTGGAGTAGTAAGGCGTGACTCTTGCGGATTCTTCAATGATCATTAAAACGCCCTGAGGTTTGACGACCCCGTAGTCATATAAGATTTGTACCTTACCAGTACCTTATTATACGCACACTCTACATAACAAGTATCTAAAGAGATCTAATGGTGTTAACGTTATAGCCGACGGAAGAACTTAAACATGAAGAACCTTATACCTCTCGCATGCCAAATCCAACAATCAGACATAAGATTCTCAACATCATTCTCTCTAAACACCAAAACATAATATAATAGCTTTTGAAAGTAATTTAAAAGAATAATAAACATCCATGTATGAGACATGCGTTGCCCCCGTACAAAAATAGGGAAAATATAATGGCCAAATTAAAACCATACCTATATAATATTCAACCCAACGAGGTCTATCTAGGTTTGCATAAAATAGGTATAACATTGGGGGAACACATCCCACACCAATCAAAAGGAAAAGGTTTCCTTACATGCTGACAACAAGTAAAGTTTGTAACTACTTTCCAGTCAATGGAAAGAATCACATTTTGGTAAATAAGTAAATACTCCCAAAACACAGATAATAGTTATTTCTAAAGATCCAAACCCATCCCAAAATGTAAAAGAAAACTAGTTTGTAATACACACAAATAATACATGCACTTTCATATAGTAACAAAGATATGCATGGATTTCACAAAAGATAGGTTTGTAAAACAATAATGAATACAAGAGAGTTCGTTATCGATTCCCACCTCTTTTGATGACAAGCCTCGCATACCTTGAGATCCATAATCCACTGGTTCATTTTTTAGATCGTTCGTTGTTAATAACGACTAACTGTTAATCACACAAGCAATTAGCCAAAAAGGCTCACACAAGGCTCATAACATATTTTCATACAAATCTCTAGTTATAGATTAAGTGAACTATCTAATGGTTCTAAGCCCATTTATTGTTCTACACTTCTTCATTATTCATCTTTAGCACATTTAAAGGTATACTAATCCAAATAGGTTGATTCTATAGTCCACTAGATATGTCTTATGAATATCTACAACTTTGTAGAAGGAACCAAATGCTAACTAAGACCACAAGTGGTCTAATTCATCAAAATAGGAAAACTAGACTTAAACCCAAGTCCACAAATCTCGGCCCATTAACCTAAGGCCTGGTCAAACTGGTCAACTGACAGTCACTAACGGTCAACAGGGTCAATTAACAGTCGACGTCAATCAAAGGTCAAGTCCAGGTCAAATGGTCAAGTCTAGTCAAAGGAGTTAACTCGGTCAAGGTCCACTGAGTCAAGTATGGTCAAAACTGGTTAATTAGTTAACTCAGGGTTAGACTGATTCATCTCAGTCAGATATCCTAAGTCAGCTAAGGGCAGAGTCAGATAACCAATCTGACTAGGATGACTAATAGGCCAAATGCCTAAGCCAAACATCTAATGCAAGTTACAAAACACAAAACCAAACATCTCTTCCTTGATTCAGTAACACTAAATTCACCATCTCTAATTCTAATTCTAATACATAATCTTATATTTCATAAACCATTACAATCATGTAGCTTCATTTCAACCAACTATTTCATCTTCATCTCATAACTTGTACTCTCGACCTATTCTCCACCAGTTCAACCAAATACAATAGTAACTCAACTCTAATCCTCCATTGAGTCATAAACTTCATCCCAAATCCTGCAATTTCTATCTCCAACACATATTCCCAGTTTGTAACCACACCACTTTGATCACCTGCAACTTACTATCAGCATTACAACCAATCCATGAACTGTGTTCTAATTCTTGTCACCCAACACCTACATCATCCTTCTATGCAAGTCCTCTAACAGCAATCTTTAGAACTGCCATGACTTTATTCAACCCGTCAGCATTACCAATTCCTCCACTTGCAACAACACCATCTCAACTTCTCGTTCCATCACAATTCTCCGTCTCAGCATCAACAACAACAACAACTAAACCTCTAATGCTTCTCAACCATCTACAATCATCAATCTTTGACACAGTTGCTCAATTAGGGATGCACAAGACCCACCCACGATACCCATACCCGCCCGTACCCGCTAAACCCGTGGGTTTTTTGTCCATACCCGCCCGTTGTGGGTGCGGGGTTGGTTAAGAAGAAAAAAACCCGCTGTCTGTGGGTGCGAGGTTGGTTTTAGGTCATACCCGCCCATACCCGCCCGAAAAACCCGCTCAATATACACCGTTGATTACAGCTAATCCTTCACTGGCCTTGAGAAGTTCAGCTCGCTCCCTAGACCACCTCTTTTGTCCCTTTCTCCGAGAGACTTCACGTTTTCAATGGTTGTTGGTGTCTTGTGTGTGAACATATCCACATAGGTGCCAATTTAAGAGCTAGCCTTCTTAACGTTCAGAGATTTCTTTACCATCAAAAATAAAACAGAAGCGTATTCGATTTGCTATCACTATAATTAGCTGCACGCGTCATGAAATATATTAAAGCGGACTCCATGGATTGTAATCTTGAAAATTTCAATGTGGTGCAGCAGATTATAGCGAACTCCTGATAGGTGTAGAATACACCGTATTTACTATCTAGTAGTTACGCTTTCTTTGCTATTTTTCGTGTGAATTATGTATCTTATGTTTGAATTTGAGTTATTAGGTACTTTGGAGTCATTCAGAGTGAAATAAGAAGAAAACGTTCAATTGGAGCTAAATGGAGCGAGGAGGTCAATTCATAGGCGAGACATGGAGCCGGCTGAGATTGCGCAAGGAGATGGGAAGAATTAGACTGTCGGTTACACCTGAACCGACAGCCCAATAATATTGGTGGCTCGTATCTAACAGAGGGTGCCATTAGTTATTCCGTTGCCCCTTATCTTCTTCCATGGGTACCCACCAATCAGTTCCCCTTTCTATTACCAAAACCCTAGGATTGAGAGAAAATCAATTCTCTTAATCATTTCTTTTTATTACAAACTCAGAGTGTTTGCAGCCATGGTGGATTTGCCCGAGATTGATTTTAAATCAATGAGAGAAGCATTGGTAGTGGTTGGTTATTGAGAAGATTCCAGTGAACTAGATGAAATTGATTCGATTAACTGGTGATGCTCGAACTGTAAAAGATAGAGATGGTGTTCTTGAGAGATCAGAAGAATCAATGATTGAGCTGCCGAGAACAGGATTTTGAATGATGGTTTCGATCTGAAACTGTTGTTGTTGATTTTCATGGGTATGAGGACGAGTCTGCTACTTCTATAGATGGGTTTGTGGTTGGTTGGAAGAATTAGGGTTCGATTTATGAGGATGAGATCGAGCACAGATGCGATTGAGGACTCAGAATTGACAAATGAAGTGAAGATGGGTTTTGAATCGATTAGTTGGTTCAATTTGTTATAGTGAAATGTGAAGTTTGCAGCGGATTTGGTCATGTTGAGCTGAAGTGGTTGCCTGAGATGAACTTGCAGGTGGAAAATTAAGTATTGCTATGGATTTACAGGGAGAGATTCAAGGAGAAGTGGAGAGTTACAGGTGCTGTGAAAGATTGCAGGGAACAAAAGATGATTAGTATTTGAGCAGCTGGAACTGGGGCTGAGATGAAGGTCAGGTGGAAGAAATGGTAATTTTGTTGTTGGCCTGAGACTGCAATGGCTGGGCTGAAGAGCAACAATATGAACTGAGGTTGTGTTCTTGCTGTGGGAGATTAACAAATGGAGTTGAAGGTGGTGGTGAATAGAAGAATCTGATGCTGCCAGGGATTAAATGATTGCTCATGGCAGTGAAGAGTTGGTGGTTGTGTTGCAGCTGATTGTGGCAGTGAACTGAGCAAGAGGCTGTACACAACAGAACTGATGGGTTCCTGTGGTGGTTGAATCTCGACAGAGTGGAGCTGAAACTGGATGTTGAATTGTTTGTCTTGAATTGCAGGGGGATGGTCAGGTTATAGCTCAGTGGATGGAGCCACAAGAGCAGTGAAGCCAGGCCCTATATCTTAGATGTATGTTAGGACAGGGAGCAAGCCATGTTGATAAGCTGAACTGCAGGATTAAGTGGTAGTTGTTGCTGCAGCTGGGAAGCACTGGCTCATGGTGTTAGTGATAACAGAGATGCGAGAGGTCGCAGGCAGCTGCGCTGGAGCTTGTGGCAGTCAGCCAAGGGAAGACATTGCAAGAGCAGAATGAGAGTTGCTGAGACGAATGCTAGGAACTGAGCAGGGTCGTAGCTGGTGTCAAGTTGCAGTTGGTGGTGATAAATGACAGGCAAAGTAGACAGAACTGCAGATGGGGTTGAAGCCTGGATGTTAGGCTTATCTTGAAGGAGTATATGAACTACAGGGCGATTGGAGTTAGCGCAGCTGGGATGGCAGTGGTGACAACAAGCTACAGAGAATGGATGATGTGTGTTGAGTTAGCTCGAGACTATACAACTGAGATAGTTAGTGGAGAATGAATGAATGATTGCAGGGAGTTTGGCTGGAGATGAACTGTGGTGCACTGGTTATAGGTACAGCAGGGAAAGAATTGAGATGCTGCTGCTTGAACTGAAATAGAACTGGTGATGAGAATATATATGTTGTCTCTGTGTTGATGGTTTGACAGATTTAATGGAACCCAAATGGTTGAGCTAAAGCTGGTGGTTGGCTGTGTGGTGAACTTGAAGCTGGTGCAGGTTATGAAGCATGGCCTTGTATGGACTGTTGTCTTGCAGTGAGTGGGTTTAGGCTGTGACAGTGTGGTTTGGAGCAGAGAAACATGGTTCAGGTGGATGTTGTCTACCAGGTTCAGTGTAAGGAAATGGCTGGTGGTAAGAGAGAGACATTGATTCAGATGGAGAATTACAAGTTTTGGTGTTGGTATGGCAGGGAAGCTATGACTTAGCTATTTCAGATGGAGTTTTTGCACTGGAATGGAAATTGCAGACTGGTTTTTGAGTTGTGGCTAAAAGTGAAGAAGCTAATGTTGAATTGGAGTGAATGGAAGAGCCAAGATGGCTGCAAAGTGTTGCACAGCCAATATGGCTGGCTAAGGAGATGGTGAAGCACCATCTTGGTGCAACAGAACTATGGCATGTGCAACATGGCCTGGGCCTATGCCAGTTAGACCCTGACTCATCTTAACTCGGCCTCTGACTCAGACTTGGCTACCTGACTCAGCTGAGCCCTGACTCTCCTTGACTCGGTGCTGACCGAGTTGACCCGTTGACCCGACCCGATCCGACCCGTTGACCGGTGACCGGTTTGACTTTGCCGGTCACCTGATACACTTTCCGGCGACTATTCCGGCGGAATTCCGGCCACAATCCCAGTTTTCCGGCGACGTATTTTTGGACATATTTTCTACATGGGTTTTTTCTCACACATGGGCTTGGTGGACCACTTGGAGATGGATTTTTGGAGAAGACCTAATATTGGAAGGAGTATCCTTTATGGAAATAGAGAAACATATAAAAAGATGAGATTTTTTATCTTTTTATTAATCTTTTTGCCTCTACTTTATTCTAGGGTTTACACCATGAAGTCTCTTCTCTTTCTTCTTGTTATGAACTCCATGAATATGAGCTAGAGTTTTATTATTAGTTATGGAATAAGTTGGATTTCCAAACATGGGTTTTAATTCAATAAATTAGTTTTCTCTCATATTATCGTTTATGATTCACCATGAATATTGTTACATGATTTGAATGCTTGTTAGTCGAGTCGCGAATCGATTGAGTTTGCTTTCATCTTTATTGCTAGATTAGGGTTATTATACGCAAAAGTGATAATTCCGGATTGCAAGTAGCATAAATATGATTATAGTTTGTAGTGATATATTCTTATGATCATATGTGAACCATAACCTTTGTTAAATCGGATTAGTGCGCTTTCCACGTTCGATTGCTTTGATTGGCCTGATTTCATAGAACCTAATGCATCTAGGGAATTAAACTTGATTAGTGCTTTTACACGTTAGGTTGTTCCTTTAGGTAGAATTCATATTCGCATCTTTTAATGTGTTTGTTGATGACATGAGGAGATTAGCGGGATATTCTTGCGATCAAGGTATTCTAGGGTCTTTGATAAAAGTTGAGATTAAAATATCAATTCTAGTTATTGTGTTGAAAACATGTTTGTGATTGAAGACGAAATCCATGACCAATATCTTCTTATCCTTGATTTGATTTGTTTGCTTATTTCTTTATTTGTTTTTATTTAGTTTATTATAATCACAAAACCCCGGTGTTAATTATAGGGAACCGAAACAATTTGACAACCTAGACCTCTCTGTGGGATCGATCCTTTCTTGCCCTTGCTATATTTATATTTTGAGTAGTAAGAAAGTGTAATTTATTTTTGACGCTTACGACCGCGGTCAACTCCTCCTCCTCCTGATCAGTATATCTAATTTTTGGATTATATCTAATTATTGCGGGTTTAAGCGGGTTTAAACCCAAACCCGCCCTACCCGCAGCGGGTGGGTAACAAAACCCGCCCGCTGTTTGTAGGTGCGGGGTTGTTTATGAAAAAAAAAAACCACAGCCTGTGGGTGCGAGGTTGGTTTCAGCTTATACCCGCCCATACCCGCCCATTTGCAGCCCTATGATCAATCACCATTTACAATTCCACATGCACCACCGCAGCAATAACATTGTTCACTTCTTGCTTCAACAACACACACCATCTATAATTCTTTTGATTCTTCCATCATAGAACAACTTCATCAACACTTGCAATAACAACCCAAGTAACACTTCCCTATTCTTCTACAACCTTCAGGACTCAAATTCAATCACTTACCTTAGTTTGTAACAACATCAACTACTCTGCCATCTGCAACTTCCAACACAACCAACACTATCAAGTCACATCCTTCTCTGCCATTCTCAATAGCTCTACTATCCTACATAATAACAACAACAACATCTTATTTTATTCTTCATCTACAGCTTGAACTTCATCAATACCTATAATACTACCATCTTCAACTCGGCCATAACCTCCATCTGTAATTCTCACAACCTTAGCCAAATACATCACTACCATAACTAACTTATCTGGCTAGCCAACATCCAGTTCATCTCCATCTTCTAATCACAGCCACCAACAGCTACAGAACCACCACCATTGTTACCAATTGAACATCACCTACAACTCCAGCTTAACTATTTCAGCATCAACACAAACATCACCTCCACCTGTTCACTGCCCCCACCAACAGAACATCATCTTCATCAGGTTTAATTCAATATCAACCTATGTATATAAAACTAATAACATGTACTTCAATCCCTTCATCTGATTCCAATTCTTCCACCACCAACCCAAAATTACAGTAACAAACTCTAACCTGATAAGAACCCTAATTCCTAATTCCTAAAGAAACTCAAATTAAATCCCATGCAATCATCTCTACCTTAAATTAAGAGCAACCCCACTTATAATCAATCACTACAAGATTCCTCAACCCCACTTAAATTAAATCCTATGCAATCATCTCTACCTTAACATTCAAATTAATGAACCCTAATTTACCTTTTTCTTTCGATTCCTCAACAGAACTGCATCATCTCATCAAATCAACAACAACCCCTCTTCTCTTCATCCATTAATAACGCGCTATGCATCATCCGTTCTACACGAACCCTAAATTCCATAAGCCCTAACTTCAAATCAACATCAACAGCACCTTCTTCTTTTTCTGATCTAATTCAACCATAGAATCAACAACATCACCTTCGTATCATCGTACTAACAAGTTTCTATGAATTATCACACGAATACAAACTCATTCTTCGAATTGAGATCGACAGGAAAGGGAAAGAAGAAGAAAACAAGAGAAGAAGAAATAGGAAGAAAAGAGAAGAATGAATTTCTCTCTCTCGGCTTGGTGAAGATAAGGCCTACCAAATTACTAAAGGCACCAGTTCAAATGATAAGGGCTGCCAGGCGGCTAAAGCAAAATGATTAATTTTCCCTTCAAACAAATCTGATGATATCTTCTTCGTCCGGTATCCGAATGACACGTTTGGGTAACCCATTGCTCATAACTTTTCGAGATCTATCTAGTGATACTAGTTTCCTATCTAAATCGTGGTTAGACTAATTTCTATAAATTTACATCTATATAATCTAATTGAGTCATTAGCGGCTTAGTCGTCTCTTGATCATCGATAGACCAGTCAAATAGCGTTGACGAGCTTGAGGGTCTTTACACCTTGGACTCCACAACTAACATGAATACATTATTTTCCATTTTTAAGCTTACTTAAATCGACCTTTTTTAAAAGACAGTGTTGCAATTGTTGTATACTTAACTCATGCATGAAACCAAATGAAAACTATCATGTTGTACGACACATGTGCTATCCTTAAGACTTAAAAAAATACAAGAAACCATTGTTTAAAAATCATTAAAGTAGGGTGCATGTTGTTAGAAACAAAGCACTAAAATTCAAGTACGGAGAACCAAAAATGAATAGAGCGTCATGTTCCACTTACCCGCACTTCATTTTAGTAGCATACGCATGATCATCATCATAAGGCAATCCAACTGAGAGATGTATCATACTTGTTAAGGTGATCACTGTTACTTAGTAAAATGTATGCTTTCCTGCAATATGTGGAACGTTGACCTCATACCGACAAATAATGCATACAAACAAAAAGTTTCATTTCTTGTTCGGTAGCTTCAAAAATACAATTTCCAATTCATCATGGTACATATTAAGAAACCCTTTAGGATGTCTCATAATGTCAATGAAGATTAGGTCGTAATGTCAATCTAATTTTTTTCAGAAAATTTCAGAGGGGTATGCAAATTAAGTCATGCTAATCATCATTCCAAATTCACATTTAGGATCGACGTATATTCTTAAGAGATCGGTCGTATATAAGCAAAGACTCGATCTTAAAATTGTGGAAAAAAAATCAAAAATTCTACACTAAAACGATGAGAACATTAAATTGATTACGAATCTCCATTCTAATTTCAAATCAGATCTATGAACTGAAAAAAGAAAAAAGAGATTTTGTTTTTTAAAAACCCAAAGATGAAATATCCAGAACAATTTATTTTGAAAGAACAATATACCTAGAATTAAAATCAGAGAGATTAGAAAGAAGTCTTATCTTTTTCATATTTCATATACCTAGAATCAAAATAATTATGTACTAATTTAAAATGAGAACAATGACGATTTACCATTATCGACTCCTCCGGATTTAGTTTGTAGAGAGAGTTGGAATCTCTGTTTTTTTTCCATCAATCTCCATCGCCATCGCCAGAGCTCTCCAATTTGTGAAGAACGAACTGATAAAACTGAGTTAGATTTGACTTGAAGGGTTGTTTAGGCATTTAGAAAAGTATACATCATAGCTTCCACATGTATTTGGACCAGCGATTAAACTGGATTAACCAGTAATTCCTAGAAGTTTTTTCCTCTTCTCCTTCTTCGAAGTATTTATCACAAGTTGGAATTTACCGTTCATTTCGTAGCCATAATACCTTGTGAGGCTGCTGATAGGTGTACGGTCATTTCATCGGCTAATACTAATGGGAGCCCAGCCACATGTTAAGGGGTAGCCAGATTTGGTTAAAAGGAAGTGCTATTGGGAGCGCAATGAAAGATAAGGGGCAACTGCTAGGTGGCCCATATCCTAGTAGCGGATGATGATATCATTTTCAGGGTATTAGACCTCATCTAGGTCAAGCTCAAATTCAAAAGAACAAATACAGTTCTGTTTCCCTTCTTATAACACAGACCAAGACCTGTGCAACAAGGATTCACGCCGGTGATGGGTTAGGGGCATTGGCTCAGATGTGCTGGGTTTTGGTCGAGACAAGGCTTGGTCTGTGTCATTCACCGGCAAATCAGTGAGGGAAGAACGATCTGGATTAGGGTTCATACTGGCAGGATTGAGGGCTGAGTACCAAGGGTTCATGGAGATGTCGAATTCAGACCAAACTCAGTGAAATCAAGGAAGAATTGCAGCAACAGCTTTTGAAGCCGAGACGAATCGGAAGTAATGGAGTTTGGACTGAAATTCAGACATTAAATTGGTGTTTGGTTTGGTTGGTTTGTGTCGATGAACGTAGGTGATTTAGAAAGGGGTTTTGAGCTCAAATGGCAGGAGTGATATGTGGGAAGGAGCAGTGAAAGGTACTAAATGCTGCGAGTTCTATCCGGCTCCACATTGCGGTCGCATCTGAGTGCTCGACTAAATGCTTGAATGACTGGCCAGTTTTGTGCAGCTCTTATTGCTCACTGAACCAAGCTGCACTATGGGTCTGGAAGGAGGGTTTCGGTTAGAGTTTTGGTACGGATAGGCTGCTGCTCGAGAAAGCCAGGGAGTCGAGAAGTGGCGCTGCCGCCATTGATGGCACCGGAAGTAATGAAGTCGCAATCGATGAGATGGTCTGCTGTCGTTAGAGTTGAACGAGAGAGAGCAAACGAGGCGTATGGTTGGACCATGTTGCTGTTGTGATGGCAGGGGTTGATGGTTGATCATGGATGGCTGGTGCTGTGGGTTGACTGAATTGGTGAGCTGAAATGCTGTGTGTGTAGCCGCAGGTGGAGATAAAACTGAGCCAAGCAAGGAAACGTGGCGAGGTAAGGTGTCGGTGTTAGTTTGCTGCCAGGGAAGTAGTTATGTGGGTTGGTTGGTGGTGCTATGAGACAGAAGCGGCTCACGCTGTGAGGAACAGATGGAGGTCAAGCCTGTGTTACGAGCAACTAGAGCAACAGCAGATGAAGCTACAGAACATGCTGTAGCGGGAGGCAGCAGCGCAGTGGTGCTGTGATGCTGGCTTGGGCTGGTGAAGCTGGCAAGTAAGAACAGTGGTGACTGCAATGAGGTTGAAGTAAATGTGAGTGGCAGGAATGTAGATGCATGTATAGGAATCGATGTCGCAGCAGCTGGAGCCCGGAGTGTTTGTTGTGAGAATGAATCTGACAATGGAGCTGCTGCTGTGATGGGAGTTGAAAGGAAGAGATGGTGTTGATGCTGGGTTATGGCAGAGCTGCAGCTGCACTGAAGCTGTGAAGTGTGCCGCACTGAAGCTGTGATTCTGGTGGAGTTGCGGCCGTGACAGGAGATGATGCTGTTTGTGGTGGAACTAATGGCTGCGGCAGTGGAGCCTAGGTAGTCGTAGGAACGCGGAACTGCTGGGCTGTACCTGAATTGAAGCTACAGAATGGCACTGCAATTGGAGCTGGATACTGATGCTGTGCTTGTGATTCTGTAATGTTGTCGAGCTGTTGCGAGAACAAGGGCCGCAAGGTCGAAACGGAGCGGGGTGGTAAGCGGCGAGCATAGTTCCCAGGTGGCAGATTTCGGAGGTTAAAGTGTCGATCGCAATATTTCAGTGAATCGCGAGGGGGTACGAGTCGGATGCAAGAGTTGACGGCCGGACATATGAGCTACGCGTTACGCTTTTGGGCGCGTTTCGCAAGAGATAAAGAATTGGTTTGGATGACTTTTGTGAATGTTTGAAATGCGAGAGAAAGGAAGATGAGCTGCTTGGGAGCGTGCATTCGCTGGTGACAGTTTCCGATGACAAAAGCGGCCAGAGATGATTTTCCGACGCGGATTCGGCGACGGGGCCGGATTCGGCGATGACGTCGGCAATTCCGGCGACGCTTTTGGACCCAAAATTCCAGTGACATATTTTTCACTCCACGGGCTTGGTGGACCAACTTGGAGACGGGTTTTGAGAAGAATTAACCTAATTTTGGGAAAGTATCCTTATGGGGAGAAAAGCATATAAATAGAACTTTTTCTCTAAACCTAGAGGTATCTCCATTAGGGAGACTTCTACTTTTGTTATAGGGTTTCACATGATAGGTTCTTCTAAACTCTCTATGATGATTTCCAAAAACACAAGTAACTAAGTTTTATTATTGGTTGAAGATGTAGTTGGATTTTGCAACCAAGTTATGATTTTTATGAAATAGTTTTCTCTCAATATTATCGTTTGATTTCTACGGGTTACAATAATTGCATGATTGATGGATTGCAATATGATTGAATGTTTGTTTAGTCGAGTCTAGAATTGATTGAACTCACATCCATATCTATAGCTATTTTAGGGTTTTCATCGAGCGATAACCTTGAATACTAGTAGCATGATATGATTAGGGTTTGTAGTGATACATCCTCGTAGTCATATGTAGAAATTGACCTTTGTTCGAATTGTTTTGCGCAATGTATTACAATTGCATTGATTAGCTTATTTCAAACTTAACGCTCCTAGGAATTGAACTTGATTAGCGCAAGGCGTTAGGTTATTCTTTAGGTAGAATTCACATACGCAACTAATGTGTGTGTTGATGAACTTTGGAAATTACGAGTATTCTTGCAATAAGGTATTCTATGGCTTTTGATGATAGCGAGATTAAATACGAATTCTATTCATATATTCATAAACTTGTTTGCAATTGAAGATGAAACCTTTACCCAATATCTCACATCCTTGATTTGTTTACTTTTATTTGTTTTTCTTTTATTTATTTACCGTAGGAGTCGAATGAAGAATCCTATTTTTTATTCTTGAAAAACCAGTCTATTAGAAGCTTAGTTTTTTCTTTTTATGATGATCATTTTCATCATAATGAAATTATGATCACCAAATTTATCATGATCTATGAATGAGAAGGAGAATGAGAAGATAATATTTTTGGGTTTTCTTTATGATCATCATCCTCATCATGATGAAATTATGATCATCATTTTCATCATGATTTATAAATGAGAAGAGAAGGACGAGGAGAAGATAATATATTTAGTTTTTTATATGATCTTCATCTATATCATGATGTAATCGTGATCATCATCTTCATCATGATTTGTAATGAGAAGAGAAGGAGAAGAGAAGATTATAGATTTAGGATATATATTTTTTTATGAATAGTAAAATTTAGGTAAGGGTATTTTTGACCTTTTCATATACCTTAGGTCCCCCCATCCACCTTTTGGCTACACATATCATTTTAAGCCCCCAAAATCCTATTGGGTTGAAGCCCCAATAATAGAATTTAAATCTAAAGCACGAAAATTCGAGTGCGAACGACTAATTACTTTTTCTATATCTATAAATGAATTAAAAATATGTGTATGCAGGCCACAACCAACAACACATAAAAGGTGTTGTCCGCCTGTATATGTCACTGAAATTGAAGTTATGTATGTGGGTGAGAATGCTTCCGCGTATCTTCAAAAGAAACTCCCACCAAAATTGAAGGATCCCGATAGTTTCAATATACCATGTACAATTGCTACAACCAGGTTTGATCATGCTTTGCTAGAGTTAGGTGCAACTATTAATGTTATGCATGCCTCAATATATGAATCGTTAGACCTTGGTCCTCTTAAGGATACCGATATTATTATTCAACTTACTGATAGGTCCACTACATACCCGAAAGGGGTTGTGGAAGATGTTTTGGTGCAGGTTAACGAGCTTATTTTTCCTCTGACTTTTATGTTCTAGATATGAGGGATGAAGATTTACCCTCGTCTACACCTTTGTTGTTGGGTAGACTTTTCATGAGAACTGCTAGAACTAAAATAGATGTCTTTAAAGGCACCATAACTATGGAATTTGATGGTGAACCCATAAGTTCAACATCTTTGAGGCTATGAGATACCCGAGTGACGTAAATTCCTTTTTTTCAGTTGATGTGATTGATTCTTTGGCTCGACAAGTGTTTGAGTTGGACGGTGATGATGCATTAAAGAAAGCCATAATGGATAGTTTAGATTGTGCAAATCATAATGACATGAAAAGTGATGTAGAAATGTGTGATGAGCTTAAAGAAATTATTTGCTCTCTCGACGCATTACAATAACTCTCACCTAGAAATGATGTTTCTTATATTTTTTGACCTTGTACTAATGAGAAATTCTTGACGTCGATTTTGCAGGCACCTATCCTTGAATTGAAACCTCTTCTGGATCACCTCAAGTATGTCTATCTAGGTGATAAGGAAGAGTTGCCGGTGATTATTTCCAAAGACCTTACCAAGGTGCAAGAAGGGAATCTTGTTCGTGTGCTAAGAGAATACAAGTCTTCCATAGGGTGGACCATTGCCGATATCAATGGAATCAGCCCTTCCATGTGCATGCACCGAATATTTCTTGAGCAGGTGGCAAAACCAACAAGAGAAGCTCAACGTCGCTTGAACCCTCCGATGATGGAAGTGGTCAAGAAAGAAATCTTGAAGTTGTTGGATGTAAGGGTTATCTATCCCATATCCGATAGCAAATGGGTAAGCCCAATTCAAGTCGTTCCAAAGAAATCCGGTGTCACGGTGGTAAAAAAATGAAGATAATGACTTGGTTCCAACTAGATTCAGACCGGTTGGAGAGTGTGCATTGACTACCGGAAGCTCAATTCTACCACCCGAAAAGACCATTTTCCTTTACCATTCATTGATCAAATGCTTGAGAGATTGGCTGGACACTCTCACTATTGCTTTCTTGATGGTTTTTCAGGGTATAATCAGATTGTAATAGCTCTGGAAGACCAGGAAAAGATGACTTTTACTTGTCCATTTGGCACATTTTCTTATAGACGCATGTCATTCGGTCTGTGTAATGCTCCCAACACTTTTCAACGTTGTATGGTAAGTATATTTTCAGATTATGTTGCTAGCATCATAGAAGTGTTTATGGATGACTTTAGTGTGTATGGTGATTCGTTTGACAAGTGCATATAGATAACCTTACACTTATTCTTAAAAGATGCGTATAAACCAATCTTGTGCTTAATTAGGAAAAGTGTCACTTTATGGTGAATCATGGTATTGTCCTAGAACACATTGTATCCTCTAGGGGATTAGAAGTGTACAAAGCTAAGATATATGTGATTAGAAACTTACAATACCCCACAACTGTGAGGGAGGTTCGTTCTTTTCTTGGCCATGCAGGTTTTTTTAGGAGGTTCATCAAGGATTTCTCCAAGATTGCAATGCCCCTATGTCGACTTTTACAAAAAGATGTTACCTTTTATTGTGATAAGGAATGTAAGAAAACTTTTGACACTTTGAAAGAGTTGTTGACTACCGCACACATCATCAACCCACCGGATTGGAGCAAGCCCTTTGAGTTGATGTGTGATGCTAGTGTGATTATGATGTGGGAGCCGTGCTGGGACAACGAGATGGTAAAGTTCCATATGCCATTTATTATGCTTCTAGAACTCTTAATGGCACCATTGAAAAGGAGTTATTGGCCATAGTGTTTGCACTTGAAAAGTTTAGATCTTACTTGGTGGGTGCGCAAGTGATTTTCTTCTCCGATCATGCCGCGCTTCGATACTTGCTAAAAGAAAGATGCTAAGCTGAGACTCATTAGGTGGATACTTCTTATTCAAGAGTTCCACCTCCAAATTAAGGACAAGAAAGTTAGTGAGAATACCAGAACGGATCATTTGAGTCGATTGGTTGCATCCGAAGAAGCAATTCCCTTGCATGATAGTTTTTTGGATGAGCAACTCTTTACGGTGGATAGCACAACTCCATGGTACGCGGATATTGTGAACTACTTGGTGACGGGACAAGTACTTAGTACTATGTCTACTTTTCAAAAATTTAAACTCAAGAAGGTCTCCAAGAAATATACATGGGATGAACCATAATTATGGAAGCATTGTGCCGACCAAATAATGCGAAGGTACGTCCTAGAATCCGAGTTTCAATCTATTCTTAATTTTTGTCGTTCATATGCTTGTGGAAGCCATTTTGGGTCCAAGAGGATGGCTCTCAAGCTTCTTTATTTAAGGATTCATATTTGTTTTGTAAAGCTTGTGATAGGTGCCAACGAACTGGAAATCTAGGTGCTAGAAATCAAATGCCACTAACACCAATTCTTCCCGTTGAGATATTTGATGTGTGGGATATCGATTTTATGGGGCCTTTTGTGAATTCGAATGGGAATCTTTATGTAATTCTTGTTGTTAATCATGTTTCTAAATGGGTGGAGGCTAGAGCCACCAAGACTAATGATTCTCAAGTTGTTTGTGAGTTTGTGAAGGAACAAATATTTTCTAGGTTTGGCACACCTCGTGTGATGATTAGCGATGGAGGTTACCATTTTCAGAGATCCTTTCACGCTCTTGTCAAGAAGTACAACATTACTCACAAAGTTGACACACCGTATCATCCACAAACAAGTGGACAAGCTGAAATTTCTAACCGGGAGATCAAGTCCATTTTAGAGAAGACGGTGAATACTACAAGGAAACATTGGAGCTTTAGACTCAATGATGATTTATGGGCGTTCCGTACAACATAAAAAACTCCCATTAGAATGTCTCCGTTGAAAAAGCGGGGGTCTAACAACCATACCCAATATTTCTCTTAGAAATCTGTATGGACTAACTCGAATATACTTTCAAGAGAATCAACTAGACAGTCAGACTCAATCTTAAGAAAATTATATCAAAGAGTTATATCTCTATTTCTCAATTCAATTTGTAATCAAACAAATAGGAATTTGCGAGCCCGATTAAATATAAGAAATAACTTGGACGGTATCAAAAACCAATATCCAAGTGTCAATCAATTTAATCAACAACCAAAGGTTGGATTCATAATTGATTGAACTTACGCACAACCTGTGATATTTCAATTATATTGAAAATATAATGCGGAAAAGAAATAATACAGACACCGGAAGTTTTTTTAACGAGGAAACCGCAAATGTAGAAAAACCCCGGGACCTAGTCCAGATTTGAACACCACACCGTATTAAGCCGCTACAGACACTAGCCTACTCCAAGTTAACTTCGGACTGGAATGTAGTTGAGCCCTAACCAATGTCACATTGATCAAGGTACAGTCGCGTTCCTCACGTCTCTGAATCCCAGCAGGACTCTGCGCATTTGATTCCCTTAGCTGATCTCACCCATAACTAAGAGTTTCTACGACCCAAAGTCGAAGACTTGGTAAACCAATCTGTCTCACACAGAAAAGTATATTGAATAGATAAATATATCTCCCATAGATATACCTATGAGTTTTGTTCCGTATTTTGATAAATCAAGGTGAACAGGAACCAATTGATATACCGGACTTATATTCTCGAAGAACATCCTAGAAATATTAATCACCTCACAATAATCTTAATCGTATGGTAGCGAAACAATATATTGTGGAATCACAAACGATGAGACGAAGATGTTTGTGACTACTTTTTATCTTGGCTATCGGAGATTAAATCTCGAGCCAATCTTAGAGAAGATAGTACTCAATCACGATAGAAAACAGCAAGATCAGAACACGCAACTATAGAGAAAATAGTTGGGTTTGGCATTACAATCCCAATGAAGTCTTCAAGTCGTTAACCTACAGGGTTTTGGAAAAACCTAAGGTTAAAGGAGAATCGACTCTAGAGCACCATGAAATAAGATTAGGGCCAAGAAAAATTGCTAATCCACTTGTTGATCTTATGTCAGTGATATCTCCTGCCCAATCAGCATCAAAATAGGCTTGTAACTGTAGAGAAATAGCTTTTTTAAACTGCAAACCATAAGAGAGAGTACCAACCAGATATCTCAAAATTCTTTTAACATCTGACCAGTCTGCAGTGGAAGGAAGTTATATTTTCTGACAAGCTTTGTTAACAGCAAATGCAAAATCAGGCCTTGTGATGGTTGCATATTGAAGAGCACCCACTGTACTGCTATAAAGAACATGAGTTGAATCAACAGTAGTAGAAGAATGAAAGGGTGTTGCAGAGCTCTTAGCATTGGTCATCTTGGTTTTAGTAAATAAATTTGTGATATATTGTTGTTGAGATAACAACACACCTGCAGAATTCTTGATTGCCCAAATGCCTAGGAAAAACTGCAATTCACCCAAATCTTTGATAGCAAATTCCTTGATCAAAACAACAATTAAAGAATCTATAATAGCTGGAGAACTTCCTGTGACTAAAATGTCATCAACATAGATCAATAGATAAATGGTTGAAGTAGATGTTACTCTAAAAAATAGAGAAGTATCAGTTTTAGAAGAAGTAAATCCACTTTTGAAGAGAAAATGACTTAATCCCTCAAACCAAGCCCTTGGAGCTTGTTTCAGTCCATATAAAGATCTCTTTAGCTGGCACACATGATTGGGAAGTAGTTTATCAGTATATCCTGGTGGTTATACCATGTAAACATCCTCAGATAAATGACCATGCAAAAAAGCATTCTTAACATCCAACTGTCTAATCTGCCAATTCTTGTGAAGAGAAATAGAAAGAATAATTCTGACTGTTGTTGGTTTAACCAAGGACTGGAGGTGTCCTGGTAATCAATTCCTTCCACCTGATTGTAGCCTTTTTCCACTAGTCTGGATTTGTACCTTTCAATTGAACCATCAAATCTCCTTTTGATCCTAAAGATCCATTTACAGCCTATGACATTTTGTCGTGCAACATCAACAACTAGTTTCCAAGTCCCATTTTGTAACAGGGCATTTATTTCTTCTTCCATAGCATCCCTCCAGTTGGGATCTTTACAAGCCTCAGTGTAACATGTAGGAACTGTTATATCTTCACAAACTGATTGAACCTCGGATGCATAAATTCTTGGTTTAGGTTTGATGATGCCCATTTTGCCTCTGGTGTTCATTGGATGTGCATTGATGACCTCAGGAATAGTTGTTGCAGTGACTGAAGTAGTGTTTGAAGGATATAAGAGAGTAATACTTGAAACTGATTGTGGCACAACCCCTTCATTTGAAATAACATGCAAGCTAGCAGAGGACGTAGGTCATGTGCAGATGCAGGTGATAATACAACAAACATAGTTGGTAAAGTAGCACCAGTTGGTTCATTAGTGAAAAATAATGCATATGGAAATTTGCCTTCATCAAACCTAACATCTCTAGAAATGATAATCTTATTGGTGTTAGGATTGAAGCACCTATACCCTTTGTGCATGCGACTGTAGCCTAGAAAGATACATTGAACAGATCTATGTTCCAATTTATGATGATTAAAATTTCTCAAACATGGATAACATGCATAGCCAAATGTGTGTAAAACAAATAATCTGGTTTGAGTTGAAACATGCATTCCAAAGGAGATAAGTGATGTAGTTTAGGTATTGGCAGTCTGTTGATCAGGAAATTAGCAGTTTCAAATGCATATGACCAGAAGGAGAAGGATAAGGGTAAAGATGCATGATAAATCAGAGCCAAACCAGTTTCAACTATATGTCTATGTTTCCTCTTAGCTGTGCCATTTTGAGCATGAGCATGAGGACAAGAAACTCTATGTCCTATGCTACAAGAATCAAGATAAGTGGAAACAGTTCTGTATTCACCTCCCCAATATGATTGAACAAATCTGATCTTTCTATTAAGTTGATTCTCAACAAGATTCTTGGATTTAATAAAAGTTGGAAGTACTTCGGATTTATAAGCGAGTGGATACAACCATGTAAATCTGCTAAAGAAATCAATAAATGACACATAATACTTGTACCCATTCACAAAACATAGTGGTTATACCCAAACATTTGAATAAACTAAATCCAAAGGACCATACACATTATTGGTTGAACCATTAGGATAAGGAAGTGCATGAATTTTGGCTGACTGACAAGAAGAACAAAGTGTTGAAGTTAAATGAGAATCAATAACCTCATTGACTGAAGAAAGTACATGCTTGAGAGTCTGATATGATGGATGACCAAGCTTATTGTGCCAACTTGCTGATGAAGAAAGTCCAGAAGAGAATGCTTGCTTGAGATGAGCAGATGGGAACTCCATGTGATATAAGCCATCTTTAACGGGACCATGGAGAGGGACTTTGTTGGTAACCAAATCCTTTATGAGAAATTTGTCAGAATAAAACTCAAAATAATAATTATTCTCCTTTAGTAAACTGAAGTACAAAGATCAAATTCTTGGTAATAGAGGGCGCATGAAGAACATTAGATATAGTAAACTTAATAGAGTCATTATGTAATGTAGAAGAGCCAACATGAGTTATGGTCAAACCTGAGCCATTCCCAACTCTCACTTGATCAGAACCTTGATATTCAGAGTGCAAGTTGAGATCAGATAGATCAGAATTGATGTGATGTGTAGATCCTGAGTCAGGTACCCATCCAGAAGAAGAAGAAGTACCAGAATCATCTTGATAAACAACAAATACCTCAGGCTCAGGGTACCAATAGTCATCATAATCATCACCATAAAAGTCAGTGGAAGTATAATAAGCTTGCATCATAGAGTTGTCACTAGGTGCATATCTGTACCCACATTGTGGAGCTAAGTGACCTGGTTTCTTGCAAAGTTGACACCCTATGAAGTTATTGTATCTTGGAGGAGGAAAAAAATTGTTGTAATTGATTTGAGGACCAAATCTAGCACCAGTCCTTCCACCTCGAAAACCTCATCTGAATCTTCTACCATTTCTATCACCTCTAAAACCAGAATTTCCATATCTTCCAAAGTTAGCAGTATGAGAAGAATTGTACGAGGATGGATTGCCATAGTAGGGTGCACCAAATTGATGTGGATAATCATTGTGTGGATGAGTGTTGTGTGGATAAACATTTGAATTAGGGTCGTGTTGATCAAATTGAGGTGATTGTGGAGAAGGTTTGTGTTGGTGTATCACATTTGCAGAAGCAGCAGTAAGATCAAGTTTAGACTCAGCATTAACTCTTGCTGCTTTAGAAAACAATAAGCCTAAAAGTTCTGATGAGGTAATAATATTTTCATTCTTGAGTTGTTGAGTACATATTGAGGTTTTAAAGGCATTGAACTCAAAAGGTAAACCTTGAAGGAATGAATTATTAAATCCTCATCAAACACTGCTCTATCAATTTGAGCTAATTGATGTGAAATGGAACGAGCCTTATTGAAATAAACTAACATCGAGTCTGAACTTTTCTCTAAACCAATCAAATCAGTTTTCAGTTGTAAAAGAAGAAATTTAGTAGACGAATTATAGTTTTTCTCTAATCGATTCCAGATCTCATGAGAAAAAGTGCAGTCAATAACTTGAGAATGAATTTCTTCAGTGCAAGCAGAAAATTATCAAGATAAAAGAGCAGAGTCTTGATTTACCCATTAAGTATAAGCTGGATTTGGAACAAATTCATTATCAGGATCAATATCGATGAAGTCTGGAGCATTGACAATTTGAGCATCGACAATAGATGTTCATCGGAGATATTTCACAGGACAGTGAAAGGAGTCATCAACAAATCGAAGTAGATTGTGGCTTCGTAGTAACAGAGCGATTTGAGATTTCCAGAGAGGATAGTTAGTTGCAGACAACTTTGATGGAGGTTTGAATGTTAATGGGATATGTTTGTTGGAATTAGCCATTGAAGATGAGATTTGAAATTGAAATTGAAATTTAAGAAGAACTTAGGGTTTTCAAATTGTATTTGATACCATGTGGGAAGATATAATGTCGTTAGACAATCTCCACAGGTTTATAAATCAATTCAAAATCATTTTCTTACAGACTCTCTCTCACAGATCTCAACTATTTAAAACACCTAAAACTGATGACTGGTGCAGCAAGTGACCAATCCAACACTAGCTGTTACTCACCAAACACCAACTGACACCTGACAGTTTTCACGCACACTACACACACTTCTTTAAAGATGCACACGTACATAACACACAGATTACCTAACAGGGGTTATTAGGTCTGTTTAGGTTACAAATTTGCAGGGTTTAGAAGCTATAAAAGGAGGCGCTGAAACACAAAGAAACCTACCTCTTTATTACCTCTTTTTACACCAGAGAGAAGCCTGCAAACTGTTTGACAGAGTTCCTTGAAGAGAAGCTGCAAAGAAGCAACGGTACCTGAGATAGTTTGTCTCAAGATGCTAGTACTTCACAATGGTTTTCTTTCGAGTTTTCTTCAGCCTTGAAACCTTATTTACTTTGATTTTATGATTATGTTTATTCCAAAAACTATGAGTAGCTAATAACTTTATTGATTAGGGAGGATTTCAAAACTCCGAACATGTTTTACTAATCAATTTTATGCGAGTTATTCTTTCGATAAATATCTTTTGTTTATTATCTTTTACCGTTTATATGAGCATGATGTGTTTGCTAGGTATCTAAGTGCGCAATTAGGTATTTTGTATGCAACTCTATTGCTAGTATAGAGAATCCTAATCCGTAATTGTTAGAGTATTCTTTACAAAAGTAGCGGTGCACTATTTGTTGCAAAGGGATTTTGTATGCAATAGTATGTAAAAGATAACCCTAGGTTAATGTGTCGAACTTACGAGCATGTGACTAGGAACAACTTGATTCATAAATATTAATACAATTGATTGAATTACACCTAGAGAGCATATTTTAGGTGGTTCACTTGATTAGAATCCACTGGAGAACTTATTTTATGTGGTGATTTATGAAGTCAAAAGATTAGTTGAACTTATAACTTATCTAAACTTGTTAACAATCAAAATTTATTGAAGGTTAAACTTGTATGATTAGTAATATCTTATTCGGTAGTGGCGAATGAATATCTAGTCAATTCCATCTCATAATTTGAAGTACAATCTTTATAATTTTCAGAATTTTGCTTTTCAACAATACCAATTTGTCTTACATAATATCTTAAAACTCACACCTCCTTGTGGATTTGAACTCGAGTGGCCTCACTACTTCCTTATATAATTGTGTAGAGTAAGAGGATTATTATTGATAGGTTGACAACCTCATCAGTCATTCAGATAGATTTGACGCAGGTGATACCAAATCCGCATCCACCCATCTGTTGCTCACCATTAACCAACACAACTAATTCAAACTTATAGCCTTACTCACATGACAATCCACATAGGGTGGGAATCTCCGGACCTAGATTAGATCAAGATCGATATGGACGGAGTAGCAAAAGCACACCTAGGACCAGCATGGGAATGAATCATATGCAGAAACTCAGAAGTCCGGGTGCTTACAATAGTAACAAAACCAACTGGATTTCCCACATCCATCATAAGGAAGATATGGGGATTGTTGATAGCATCAAGAACGACAATCGAACAACAATGGATTAAGGTATGGTTTAAAGTATATACTCATAAGTACTAGTTTAACTCACACAAATACATGAAACCAAACCATGGTACCTTTAGGTAATGCTCAAAGAAATCACAACACTCATGGAACAACTTCCCTAACCAAGGCTAAGTCACGCACGAGGTGAAAATTGGGTTAACAAATGAGGCAGTTAAAATATACATCGAAACCCAACCTTAGCTTTCGCATACATTTAGGAACACACTTTCCCTTTTTATTTTTTATTTATTTGTAAATTATAGTTCCAATAATTAATAGGAATGCTTTTACAAATCGAAGAACTGTTAGACTTGGTTAATCTTTTAAATAAATAAACAACCTTCAAAGAAAATACATAACACACTTATTTATGGTATGTCAATGAACGAAAACACCCAAAACTCTTATAATGTATGAAAGGTCCAAGATAAAATTCAACGTGACATCAATTTCAAGAAAAACTAGCTCACAATTGGGTCATTATTTTACTAAACAATCGTAAATGTAAACTAACTTTATATAAATTATAGAATTATTAGTTTATATGTTACTAGGGCCACTCTAGTAGTCCATAGAGTAGTCCGGGACATACTCTAGTCTGCGTCCATATTAGAGACATACTCTAGTCTGGAAGGTTCTAATAGTTTCCAATTATTTTATATTTGTGTTGTGCAAGTAATTTGAGTTGTAAACGTTGTTTATCTTTTATTCCTTGTATCACAAGGAACTTGTATTTGTAACCATATTATATTCTTATAAATAGATTTAATTTCTCTTGTGGATCTCAACAAATTTAGAAACCATTTAAATCGCTATTTCAACTTGGTATCACCTTCGTTAGCATGGAGTCTGTTTTTTCTCTCAATCCCCCATTTCCGGTTTTTCCTTCAAAGATTTTTTTTTAAGTCATCATTGTTAGACTTTATGTTTGTTAAGCAACACATCATATTTGGCTTAAGGTAATCCTTGTTTGTTTAATTTGAGTTAATGTTAAACGGATTACATTTCAGCAGTTTAGGTATCTTATGATTCACCTAATGAGGTGTTACTCAACTAATGATGGACAAGTTGAGTGACACATGGATACTGACTAAATCCCTCTTATAGTCTTTTGCATTAAGTAGACAAGTTGATTCTTTCCATCCCTAAGTAGGAGAAAATAAAAGTAGAAGCTAAGTCATTGAACCCTTTTATGTATTGATGATGTATGCCTCAGAGCAACTGCAGTGGTGCGACCATAACCAAAGAGCAAAGAGCAAAAAAAAAAACTAAAATTTGGGTTTAGTCCGTGTTGTAACGCAGTGGAGGGAGACTAAAATTTGGTCAGGCGCAACTTTGAGTTACGCCCAATCAGGCGCAATTCCAAATCTCGTCCCATTTCTTTTTTTTTTTTTTTTTTTTTTTTTTTTTATTGTTGGGGCGCAATTCCAAATTACGCCCCATTTTTTTTTTTTTTTTTTTTTAATTGTTTAACTTTGTTACGCCCCATCAACAACTTCAATTTACGCCCGACTAAAGACCAGACTAAAGACTAAATATGGTCTGGGTTTTGGTTATAGTCCGGTCTTTGGTCTTTACTCCGTCTCCACTGCGTCTGTTTTTTACCAAAAAATTTGGTTATACTCCACGACTGTGGATGCTCTCATGTCTTCTTATTTTTATTGAGTTATGTATCATGCTTTCATGTTGTTTTATTAATGTTTCTCAATTCAAAAATAACCTCGTATAGATGTGCTTATTGATACAGACATGTTGATGTTGTACCTAAATCAAACTTAAATATATAAATCATTCTTGTTTTAGTATGAATTTATATATATATATATGTTATCTCTGACTAGTACAATATGTTACTACTAGGGTTAATATGATTTCAGCATATGGATATCAATACCCAACCGATGTCAGATATTGATATCGATACCAATACCCAACTGATGACAGATCAATAGGTTGATACTTGGACTTACGATGCAAACCTATAGTCATGGTAATTGCAGCTAATTAATGATTTTGTATGTCTCATCAAAAGAAAGATACTGGTTATGGGGTCTCTATGGACAACGTGGTCAAGGGAAACATTGATGATGAGTTAAGCATGACACGTGGATGCATTATGTTTATAAGATGAAAACGGTGTGCGCTTTTTTCTTGGAAATCATTTTTGGCAGCTAGGAACGGGTGCTAATACAACTGAGATTTTTCCAGAGCTTTTGGATTCCGATATAAAATATAAGAGTGCACAACTTGTTTAATGTGGTGCTCTTCATAGTAGGATAATGATTGATACGGGAAGGTGTTTTATTGTAAATCGAACAAGTATGACCAGTTTAGTTTTTAAGATGTGATTTATCACAACATTCCGTCTCAGGTGCCACTAGATGGTTTTATCGGAAAAAATACTGCTTGCAGTGGCGACACACATTGGTATTTGCTGAGCCACCCATCAGAAGAAGTTCTCTTCCTGCTTAAGACTCACATTGGGGATGGGCTTGCAACTAGATTATTTCCTTGTTCACTAAGTGTCCATCCGCTGATTTTTTTTTTATTACATTGGAGTATTTGTTTTGGGAAAACAGAGGGAAGATTCTGAGGATTCAATTGTTTTTCATTGGTACAACCAACAATGTTAGCAATCCTAGGCGTAGTTACCTCTATCATTGAAAAATCTTACGAAAAATAGGGCAAGAACTACCTTTGTTTGCATCTGGCTAATATACTGCTCTAGTTAACCTTGGATCTGAAGTTAGTTGTGTCATCATTGAAGGCTCCATATTTTTCGTTGGAATTAATAATTGTGTCAAGACTTAGAATCTTCAAACCAGTAGTAAACTCAGTCTATGCTCAATACTTGCATGGGGTTTATGGCAATCCTCAAAGTCTAGGTTGTAGTGGAGGTTCTTGCGGTAACATTGATTTTCTTGGAATTTACTCTAGCTACGTACTGTGGTGATTACATCCAATGTCATATTGTCAAAAGCTGAAAATCAATAGGACTCACATCAGGAATTGAAAAGGAGAGGCTACCAAGTACGTACACCACCAACTTTTTCGTTCAGCAACCTGTATGGACAAAACCTAATATAATTTCAAGTATATCTAATTAAGAATCCTTGAAAAATATGTAAATAGAGTTTTCTCTTATCTCTCCCACAATAAATATGCCTTGACAATAAAGTTTGTGAACCTGATTGTGTAGAAGATTTTTTAGACAATATCACAAATCATATCCAAGATCAATCTAGTCGTATCCAAATCAAGAGGGTCCGAATTCTGCCAAGTATAAAACTTGTTATCTATCTTTCAATTTTACAAGAATAAGTCTCATAATTGATCACAATTATTAAGGACTTAAACGGAGGTAGTCAAATGAGAAATCTATAGACCTCCATAGATTTTTTATTTGAGTGACTCCTGGAGACTCTCTGAAAATCTAGAGATTTATAGTGATTCTCTGAGAATATTTTTAAGAGTTTTATGACTTGTAGAGACAAAACAACGAGATTTGTAAAGAGTCTCCGTGATTTGTAGAGACAAAAAGATGTATAACATCTAACCACAAAATCAAAATATCTTCCGATTTTTTTAATTATGGACGTTATAATGTTAATAAAAAGTACCATGAATACCTAGTCAAATATGTGTTCATTTTCTAAATAAATCTCGCTGTTTTCCTATGCCTAATTTTTATTCATCTCACATTTTATTTGCTATACTATCTCGCCACTGGTTAACATCTTCTCGTTATTTCCTATGAGGAGATGTCATTTGATGTGGCAAAGAGAAAGCTCAGTCAGTATACACGACGGAAAAAAAGGAGAGAGAGGAAATGTTCAATATATTCAGACGAGGTCGGCTGGATTACTAGGAAAATGGCCACTGATACAAAAAAAGAGGAAAAAAAATTTGGTCCTACTCTCAAAAACAAATATTTCATAAATTTCCAAGTCTCCGAAAATATCACCTCTTGGGGAGATAATTCTACCATGCCTATTTTTATATAAAAAAAAATCTCCCAAAATCTCTAAAAATAACAAATCAATGACTTTCAATTCTCCGTCGAATAACATGGGTGTTGGAGTGACTCTTACGAAATCCTGATCCAATAACATGGAATTCCAGAGAATTTAAATGACTTTAAAAAAGTCTCTAACCAATAACAAAAGACATTAGGAGACTCTCCAAAAATCCCAATGGACTAACACTTTAGAAACTCTCCGGAAGTCATTTCAAATCTCAATTGGCTACCTCCCTGTTAAACTACCTAGATTGAACACGTACTACTTGTGCTATTCCTATTACAAAGATAACACAATATAATGCGGAAAAAGAAACACACAAAACAGGGAAACACACAAGACACCGAAAAGTTTTGTTAACGAAGAAAACTGCACCTGCAGAAAATCCCCGGGACAACGTCCAACTTTGAAAACCAAACTGTATTAAGCCGCTACAAACACTAGCTTACTATCAGACTTCGGATTGGAATGTAGTTGAGATCGATTAACCCCCCAAAGCAATTCACTTACAATTGTGCTCATTATGTCTCATTTCTCAATGCATTTCCTCGACCTCTTATTTTATTCTTCTAAATGGATCCCCGGGTCCAACTTTCTCTACTTCTAGGGGTTTAAGGCAGGGAGACCCTCTATCTCCATATTTATTCCTAATTTGCATGGAGGTTCTCTCAAGACTTCTCGAAAAAGCCACAGAAGAAAATAAGATTTCGGGCATTAAAATACAAACAGGCCCCTACTATATCCCACATATTCTTCGCAGATGACTGCTTTCTCTTCACCAAAGCGGACCTAGGGGAAGCAAAATATTTACTGGATATATTATCTAATTTTGGGGAAATCACGGGGCAAATGGTAAATTTGCAAAAATATGGAATTTACTTTAGCCCTAAAATACACCAAAAACATGCAAAGATAATTGCAAAAATCCTAAAAGTCCCCCTGTTGACAAAAAAGGACACGTATCTTGGTACTCCTCTTTTTTTCGATAAAAACAAAAAAGAAAATTTCGAACCTCTCCTTCAAAGGTATTACAACACTCTTCAAGGTTGGAAATCAAAGTTGTTATTGCAAGCTGGCAGGACAATTTTAATTCAATCTATTCTCCAAGCTTACCCAACTTACCAGACGCAGATGCTAGCACTTACAAAAGAAACTCTAGATAAGCTTGACAAAGTCCAAAGAGATTTTTGGTGGAATAAAGACAAGCCAAACGGAAAAGGTGGTTATGTAAAAGCGTGGAAAGACATGTGTAAACCAAAGTCTCAAGGGGGGTTAGGAATTAAGAATCCTCACAATTTCAATATTGCTCTTCTAACGAAACTAGCGAGCAGAGTAATGACAGAAAAAGATAAATTGTGGGTAAAACTTTTAGAGGCGAATACTACCATGATTCAAACCCATTTGAACGGACCAGAAAATATGAACTCCCTTGGATATGGACAAGCATTCAAAAGGGTCTCAATATCATAAAAGGAAACTTTATTTGGCAAGTGCAAGATGGAGCTAATACGAAGATCTGGGAAGACAGTTGGATCCTTAATACGTATATAGTGAATAAACCAAGTGATAGAGCTGATCCTCCGCCCCAAAAAGTCCAAGAGCTATTAAAAATCGACGGTTCCTGGGACATTGAAATTCTACATGCAGAAGCAAAATCTCTCTTAAATGCTTTAAAATGGCTAGAAGAGAATATTCTTTCTAGCGTCTTTATTACTACAGATTGTAAAATTCTGGCGGATACCTTTAATACAAAAAGAACATACGTTTTTTGGGCTGCAAAGAATACTATAGAAGAAAGTACTACTATTTTAGGCAGATTACCACAAGCAAAGGTAAAATTTATTAACAGAGATCACAACGCTGCAACGGACACAGTGGCAAAAGAAGCAAAAATCAGAAGACTACAACATATGACAAAACATTTGCAATAGCAAGTGCGAAAAGAGGGTACCTTTCTAGTAATTTCGGAAAAAATAAAATTGTAGACCTTGTGTAATTAGTATAAAAAATAAATAAAAATTATATAGGTTATCGTGTCTAGTAAAGTCAAACTCATTACATCATTGTTGGTTGATTATCCAATGCACTGTGGTTATTATGTGCATAATTCGTCCACATGGCGGAGCGGATAGTCCAAAACAAAGAAAATAAATTAATACTAGTAATAAACAAATCTGTTGTCCGACTAAATAGGAAGTTTTCTCCAACAAAGAAGTAGTAACAAGTACGGACAAGTAGACAAGGGGTTGTGTATAAGACGCTACTACTACCTCTCCTCTCCCTGGCCTTTAATGTTTCCATCTCTCTGGTCTAGTCTAAAGTAAACCCCTGCTGCTGCTGCTCTCTCTCTGCTTCAACAGGTCTACTCTTGCAACTCAGCTCTCTTGACTTTTTACATATTGGAATACCACACATTCATTCATTGTTCCTTCACTTATTCTCTCTATTGGAGGTATTTTCCTCAAGGGATTCTGTGAGTGATCCTCACTTCTTAAGTCGTGTTACTTGTAAATTGTTTCTAGTTTGTTTTTTTCCGTTAGATCTTGATTAATTTTATCTCGACGATTGTTGAATTAAGTACTATGATATGATGAAAGATTGCTAATTTTGTGGAAAAAGAATTTGACCTTGAATTTTGATATACATGTTTTATTTCTTTCTCTAAGCTAAACATTCTAAGAAACATAACAAGAAATGGTGGAACCAATAACACTTCAATTCGTTTCAGATGTTAAAAAATGTGAATTTGAAAACTAAGATTCGCCGACAATTTTATTCATTTGCCTTGTGCTTGTTTCAGATTTTAAGGAGCAGTCATGATGTTTTGGAGAAAGAATTCCCATAAGGAGAATGGATGTGTTCATCAGTTTCAGGCTGATGAAAAGGTATTCACAAACTTCTTTATGCTAGGGCAATTGATTCAACCTACATCAATGGGGGCGTCTTTTTGTTTCAGTGCTAAAGACATCGACTTTCTCACTGCTGTTTTCTTACTGATATATATCTTCAAATTAATGAAAATTGCAGACTTTTATATCTTCTTGCACTTAGTGGATATGGGACATTTGCTCATTCCAATGCTTCCATGTTTAGGGTATCTGCATTTAGATTTAGCAGTTGTGTGATATCAATCGCAGGGCTGTGTGAGCTCAATGCTCAATTGTTATTATTATTCTCTAACCAGGTCAATGAGCTAAGAGTTGCTATTGGGAGATTAACCAAAGCCAGTGAACACTTTTGCACTGATGCATGCTTGAAAAGATATTTGGAAGCTCGAAATTGGGACGTTGACAAGGCAATGAAAATGTTGGAAGAGACAATTCAGTGGAGGTCAACATTTAAGCCTCACAGTATCCGTTGGGTAAGAGGTTAAACATAACAAGTGTTTGTTTTATTGTTTATACTACTTGTTAAGCTGTAAGATGCTTAACAAATAGCAACAGAAAACAAACACTGATTCACGTAAGCTTGCACTTATAATGTTAATGTATTTTGGTTATCAGAATGACATTGCAATTGAAGGTGAGACAGGCAAAGCATACCGAGCAAATTTTTTTGATCGGCAAGGGAGAACTGTTCTTATACTGAGACCGGGAATGCAGGTTCTGTAGTAAACCACCCTAACTCGCACAAGTTAAGCATGGGCCTTTTGATGGATTATGAGAAATTAACCTCATGGTATGACTTGTTTTGCAGAATACAACAGGATGTGAAAATCAGATGCGCCATTTAGTATATCTATTAGAAAATGCTATCTATAATCTTCCCAAGGATCAGGAGCAGATGGCATGGCTAATAGACTTCACAGGATGGTCACTGAGCAATGCTGTGCCAGTTAAAACTTCTAGAGAAACTATTAACATTTTACAGAACCACTACCCCGAGAGACTAGCTGTAGCATTTTTGTACAACCCTCCAAGGATATTTGAAGCAAGTTGGAAGGTTTGAGATCTACTCTCTCTTTATTATACCTCTTTGTGAAATATGAGATCAAGAACTAATTTTCTGCTTCAATCTTCCTCATTAATTTCTGTACAACTATATATATACAGATTGTGAAGTACTTCTTGGATGCAAAGACATTTGCAAAGGTGAAATTTGTCTATCCAAAGAACAAAGATAGCGTGGAGCTTATGAAGACATATTTTGATGATGAGAACCTTCCAGCTGAGTTCGGCGGAAGAGCTAAATTGCACTACGATCACGAGGAATTCTCAAGATTGATGAACGAAGATGAAGCAAAAGCTGAAAGAGAATGGAAATCGGAGAACAGTAACGGTCACATTAACAACGGGAAGCCAGAGGTGTGTCATGAGTCGGCCACTGCACTTCTAGCTAGTTGAGCAGTTCATCTTTCAGATTGCTGCTATGGTAAAACAAGTTCTAGTCGAGTTCATTACCTCCTATTTTGCGGTCACAATCTTACTTGGCTAATCATATATGCTATACACAACACTGATGATGTAAAAGTGTAATAATAAATGTGGATTCGAGGTTATATTTTCTGATAAAATATAAAGGAAGACTTGTTCAAGGCATATATAATTCTCTTCCTGGTCTGTGACTGAATTTTGATTCATTGTGTTTTTCTAAATGCTCAAGGTATCCACAGTTAGTTTTCCCCGCCTAATTCAGGAGCGACTTGCTAGGAATTTTATGATGAGAATCTCATGTATAAGAAGTCCTGATTACTCCATTGGGTTTTTTTAGCTTGGGTCTGATTGAGATTATTGATCATAGGTCTGGGTAAATACTGATTTTGGGAAATGAGGTTGAAAGAATGGCAGTTGTTACGCTATCCAATATTTGTAAATTCCAAAAATAAAGAAAAGAAAAACATCATCCAAATTAATAGCAATGATTGCTCTTAGTAACCACTACCCAGTAAGCAGTGGATAGGTAATATCTTAATTGCACCCCAGGTTTGGAAGGAGGCAAAGGGTAAAGAGTCATCAGAGTTTCTTTATCTAGCTATGTAGTATGTCTCAACTCTATCTTTCACTTGCTGTGCACTTAGAGACCAATTGAGCATTTTGATAGTTTCATACTTGAATGATGTTGCAGCTTGGTTAGTCATAATGTTTTGGAGAAGATATTCTCACAAGGAGATTGGGTTTGATGAAAAGGTATCTTACATCAGTGTGGAGTGTGGTAGTCTCAAAGCTTTTATGTAGAGTGCAGTTCTCAGTCTTCGCAACTTATATTGTTACATACCCAAAATGAAACATTAAGCACTTCATCGCCCACTTCGAAAAACCACCGAATCTTTTTGTCTTGAAACAGGTAATGAGCTAAAAGCTGCTTTCGGGGCACTAATCGAATCTAGTGATGCTTACTGTAAATAGCCATGCTTAAAGAGACATTTTGAAGCTCGGGATTGGCATATTGTCAATGCAAAGAAGATGGTGGAAGAGACAATCCAGTGGAGGTTAACATTTAAGCCTAGCGATATCCATTGAGTAAGCTTAACTACGTGTCTACAGCAAATTTGCTGAGAAATGAGAATGTTATCTAGTTGCTACTGTTAGATTGTAAAATAATAATCAATCGAAAACCAAGATTGATTAACATTGCCAAATGTGATTTGCCATATTGTCAATGCAAAGAAGATGGTGGAAGAGACAATCCAGTGGAGGTCAACATTTAAGCCTAGCGATATCCATTGAGTAAGCTTAACTACGTGTCTACAGCAAATTTGCTGAGAATGTTATCTAGTTGCTACTGTTAGATTGTAAAATAATAATCAATCGAAAACCAAGATTGATCAATATTGCCAAATGTGATTTGCCATCAGCAAGATGTGGCCATTGAAGGTGAGACAGGCAAACTTTACCAGGCAAATTTTCATGATCGACATGGGAGGACTGTTCTTATGATGCGACCAGGAAAATGGGTCGGTAATTTGAGCAACTTACGAAGGTTTTCTCATTGAATATTGGTGAATTAACATAAATGCATGCTATGAGCAACTTTCCGAGGTTTTCTCATTGAATATTGGTGAATTAACACAAATTTCGCAGAATACTACAGGGCCTGAAAATCAGATACGGCATCTAGTATATCTCATTTAGAATGGCGTCCATAACCTTCCCAATAATCAGGAGCAGATGGCATGGCTATGGTCGCTTACCAACCATCAGAACCCCTAAAGAAACTCTAAACATTATACAGAATCACTACCCTGAGAGGATTGCCGTAGCATTTTGTACTATCCCCCAAAGATTTTTGAAGCATTTTGGATGGCTTGACCACTATATTTTTACAAATTTATTTCGTAACCTCAGTTTCCCGTATCTTCCTTTTGAAGTCTCTCAGGACTGCGAATTTATCCATGCAGATTGTCAAGCACTTCTTGGATCCAAAGACATTCGATAAGGTAAAATTTGTGTACCTACAGAACAAAGATAGTGTGGAGCTTATGAAGACCTATTTTGATGACAAGAACCTCCCAACTGAGTTTGGTCACTACAAGAAAAATGGCTTTTGACAACGGACATTCGACAATGTTTCGCGAGACGTTGTAGAAAAGAGAGTTTTCAACAACACTTTTTTTTAATAAACATTGTTGAATGATATTTGTTGTCCATTTATCTACCAGAGGTTATTTCCTAATAGCCATACACGTGAGAAAGGCACCAACTTAAAATCACGGCCCTTAGATTTTGTTTACTTTGTTTAGAGATTCCAACTCACATCAACCTTTTAACCTATCTATACTCGAGAGAGAAACCAGTTCTCTTATTCTCTCCGCCTATCACTCTCTTCTTCATCTTCTCCCTTTTTTACTTCAACCATCTGAATACTAACTCGAAGCAAAACCATATATAAATCGATTTTCCATTTGGATATTGGTATTAGGGTTTTTGAATTGATTTTAGTTCGATGTAATTGAATCTGTTTTTCATTGAGGAGAAGCTTATGGTACTTGATTTATATATTCGTTCTCGTTTTTGTATTTCTGGTGATATTGAGGTAAAAAAGAAAATCTGAGTTTGGATAGATCGGGTTTGATTTTCATCTGAAACTTTACTTATTCATATGTTGATTTTCTTTTCGTTATAGAAGGATATGATGACGAGTTTTTTTTTCTGATTTTTGGAATTTTTTGAGCAAGTATGAAACTCGGATTTCAATTTCAATTACAAACCCTAATTTTCTTTAAACTTCAGTTTCGGTTGTAAACACGAATTTTTTTTATTATTTTTTTTATTGCAATCTCAGACACCTTCAATTTCAGCCAGGATTTCTGTTTCAGATAGTTGGTTGTTTGTTATTTTAATTTTAATCAACTTTCAATTTAAATTCAAATCTTCTCTCAATTCTATCGCCATTTTTTGATTTTGAATCTGTGAGTTTGTTAGTCTAATAATTGTTTGATTGTGATTTTGTTGTAGGTGAGGTTTACGGATTTTTAGCTCTTGGTGAAAACGTTACAGGACAAAATCCTAAGGTAGCTAAAAAGGACAAGAACAAGAAGTCTAGAGGTACATCTCACGAGAGGATGCAATACAACAAAAGTTTCCTTACTGCTGGTAACATTTCTTCCCATACCTTAATTATTCAATCATTTGTGTTTGATAAAATGGCTCATCAAATGCCTGACTTATATTTCTTAACCTAATCGAAAGTGTTTGGTTTGCTTAGAGAGGGAACTGAAGGAGCTAGAGAAAGCGCTGGTGATAATGGTAACTAGCTCGCTGCTTGTGGTGGAGTTAATTTGCATGGACTGAACTAGTGGTGGTGAATTAGTGTTTGGAGAGGGAGCTAGTGCTGAAGTCTCCGGCGTGCTATTGAGCTAATATCAAACTTGAGAATTTTAATGGTTTGTTTCTTCAACTGCTTATCCATATGACTTGAATTTTTATTTTAGTTATACTGATGAAAATTCAGAAGAAAAAAGAAAATTAGGTGTCATCTTTACACTTCTTTTGTCGATATGAATTGAGCTTGTTTATATAATTTTAGCCCTATGAATGGTCTAAGTGAATGGTATATTGCTGAATAGGTTGATATGTCAACTATTGGATAGGAATGTGAGAAAATGGTTGTTGTAATATAGGTAATTAATTAGTCTGGAGTTTATTCTTTTGTAAGATCAAAATCGTGTTCGTTATCCTCAATTGATGACTCGGTTCAATCAAGTTCTAATATTCTTGCAGGAAATGGGAATTCCTGTTGGTAAACTTGCCTTTGACACTGTGAAGTCTTCATTCTTCTGCATTAAGTGTTTCTTAATTAAACTGAATATCTTCCTCTTCATGCACTATTGAACAATACAATAATTGAAATCAATAGGATGCACTTTGGTGACGGCCGGAATCTCATAGAACTAGTTTTGTTTCTTACTGCTCATCAAGAATTTTGTGTTATTGTTTTCCAGTGCTTTCCTATAACAATTGATCGATGTGGGCACAAATAGCCAGAAGTTGCAGGACAATGAGTTCTATGTTGGGCTCAAGCAAACTAGGACAAATGGACAGGTTAGATAGTTGATTAGAGCCATGTTTCAACTACAATCTTGTTATGAGTTAGAGAGTGTATTCTCCCTTGTTAATTTAATTCTTCTCCATATCATTCTCTTATTATAGTTCAGCGAAAGAGATTTTGACGGGGATGTGCACTATGCTCGAACCAAGAGACTTCAGGTTAGTACATACGTGTTTGATATTTCAGCCTCATATAATAAACAGAACCAATAAACATTCCAAGAGATAACCGCTGCCTCACCAGATGGTTTAATTATTTTCTGTTCTAGGTGGCGTTTACCCGAAAGATGGGCAGAACTATACAGCAAGGAAGGAATTGAATTCTATTCGATGCATCCAGGTTGGGCTATGACAAGTGTTGTCAAAGGCTTACCTGAGCTTTGTAAAAGGAAAGGATAAATTCTCTTGATATCTTACTTACTTTGTTCTGTTTCTTGTGTGATAACTAGCTAAATTCTATTTGTTGTTGCAGCATGTCATTGATGCTTCGAACACGTGACGAGGGTGCGACACAATAGTCTGGTTAACATTGCATCATGTCATGTTGTTGCCATGGTTAGTTTTTGGCGTTGAGAACTAAATGCATTTCTATTGTCTAAATTGCACTTGTGCTATTGTTGGATATTGAGTGGTGGTTGTTGGTGGGGATGATCGAGTGGTGTTGCTGGTGGGTACGTTGTTGGCGATGAGTGAATGCTGCTACTGATGTTTTTTTTTTTTGTTTTGTTTTTTAATGCTATTTCCCTGGTTAGTTTTTGGTGTTCAAAATTAAATGCATTGCTTTTAACTATATTGCACTTGTACTAGCTTTAGTTAGTTGTCTCGATTTTCTTGGTAGCTTAATCCATTTGAATCTGTCTAAACAAGTTGTTAGAAAGGTGCGGTTGAAGGGTCTGGTGGAAGGGATTATCTCAGTAGACAGACAGTTGTTGTCATCTCTGTATTTTAAAGCAGGTACTTTCATTTTTCTCAGTTTGATTTCTAACAGGAACTTAATTACTGATTTTGAATGGTTTCTACCACCCAGACATTTCATACTAGCCACCGATACAAGCCATTGAACTTGACTCAAATTGAACGCAACCATCATAACAAGATGTAATTTTGAACTGCACATTGTTGAAGGCAAGTACTAGTGTTCTTCCACCAAGATTTACACAACCAAAGCAGAGTTCACAGTAAATTTTCATGTCACTCTTAACACTCCATCATGATTTGTTTACAGGACAGAACACTGGAAGACCATAGAAAATTGGTGGGGGGAATCGTGAAGCAAGACAAGAAGCGATGACTTATGCTTGTATTAATTACGAGTTCCCAGAAATTGTAAGAAAAATTATTGGCTCTGTTATTTTTCTTCTCTCTTTTGCTTTTCATTAGGATTAATAAACCAAAAGTTTACTCCACTGATCTTGTACTCCATTTTCCCGTTGCGTGCTGAATTGGTATATATTAGACTTGCCTTAAGTGACCTTGTGTATCAGGTTTTGATTGCTTGACTTCATTTTTTGTCTCAAAATCTTGAAACCCAATCTCATCAACTTATATCAAAATCTTTATAGAAACATTCATTTTGGTATTGGCTAGTTCGGTAAACATTCTTTTATGGACATCGTTATTCTTGTCTGCAGTTTTGGAGTTCCCCATGACCCAGATTTGATCTTTCCGTATTCGCTTAGAGTTTTATGCAGGGAGATAGTGTTTCCACTTTGAAGGATCACCAAGGACCATCAACAGAGGCACCAACATGAACACATCTTTAAATTTTGAAGCATGTTCTTTGTATTATAAGCAAATACATTATAGATTTAATGTAATACATTTTGGGGAAATCATATATATAAAATTTCATGTTTTGCTATTTTGTTTCATGAATTATTTCTTGAGCTATATTTTTTTTTTAAATCTACAAATATTTACACAACGTTTTTAAAATATTGTTGAGGTTGTATCTCACAACGGTTGCTGCAATGGAATGTTATCGTTGTTATTATGTACATAATCAACAATGGTGAAGAACCGTTGTGGAAAGGGTGAGGCTTTTCACAACACGCAGGTAGACTACGGTTGGGAAACCGTTGTCATACCAATACCAATTCGACAACGGTTTTTGTCTGTTGTTGTTAGGTACTTTTCTTGTAGTGGGTGGACGAGCTAACTTGCAATGTGATCATGAGGACTTTGGCAGAGACTTGGAATTCACATCAATTCTCCTTGTCAGGTAATTACATATGGAAATTAATCCCTGCAGCAATTGTTAACTCGATTTGGAGAGAACGTAACTGTAGAAGATTTGAAGAGAACTATCTTTTCAAAACTGATGATGACCTTATCTATGATATCAAATCTTCGATTCTGTTGTGGGCAGCGGCTGCGGAACACAGAGTTCACTTGAACTTCTCAGATTCTGTGTTGTCTAATTGGGATGCTATCTTCATGTAATCTCTGGTTTTCAGCTTTTTGTTTTTCCTAGTTTCTTCTACCCCTGGTAGAACTTCTTGTACATTCCTGCTTCTTTAATAAATCTTCCTTTTCGATCAAAAAAAAAAAAAAGAGTTCTCCAAATTAATGGTCAAGGATGAATTGAAAGCTACAAGGGAAAGGGAAATAGAGAAGATGGAGCACACTAACAATGGCAGTCTGAAACCAGAGGTGGCTCAAGAGTCCGTCATTGCTCCTACATCTAGCTGAGCAATTGATATCATATTCAGAATGCCCCTACCCTAGAACAGGCTGTAACAGAGTTTCGGACTCTGATTTGATATGGTAATAAGATTTATGACAATGGTATAAACTAAAATTTCGAAACTGGTGTTCTTCCATATAATATAGTCACTTTTATTGATGTGCCAAGCATATACCTAGCACTGGTTCTATCATTAAAAAGCAATCCTCAAAATATAGGTGAGGTTAAATTACAGGGAAGGGGTGGCTAATTGGCAATTCTTCATGTCCACGACCCATCAAAATGCCAATTTAGTTAATAAAGTTGATACTAGATTAAGTCAGCTGATGGTATTTTTTATACAAACTATAAGGCCTCTTCCTATGCACATGCCAAAAAAATAGTGTTTGGCATGCCAAACCATTTGCGCCACTATGGGGAAACCGCTGAGCGATCGAATCCCTAGCGAGCGATAATCATAATATCTCCAAATGATAAAGACTTTATCGGCGCGATATTGTCAATATCGCTCGATAAAAATAATAACGCCGGCGATACAATTGTTATCGCCAAGTAGTTATTCTGCAAATGCTAGTTCCCCATATGGTTCCTATATATACGCCATTTTACCTCGACGTAAAACTCACACCGCTTCTAAAGATATTACTCCTTTATTCTCAATTTTAAGCTTCACAATGTCGAGATCCAATGAAGAAAGGAATATTATTATGAATAGGTTCAGGTTACAGCAAGAAAGTTATCGTATGAGGTTGCAAGAAATTGACGAAGAGGAAGCTGAAGATGAGAAACTAACTGAAACTTTGATGCTTGTACATACGGGTCAAATACCAAGAGTTCTAGAGCCCAAAGAAGTATTATCAAGAAGATATACGTATCGAGGGAGGGAATTTTACCATCAGAAGCTCATGCACGATTATTTTCTTCCCAATTGTGTGTACTCGATCGAGATTTTCAAGGTCGATTCCGCATGCCTCGTCATCTAGGTGAAAAAGATTATTGAAGAGCTTTGTCGAGTGGAACCTCAATTCAATTATCAGTTTGATGCACTGAATATTAGAGGTCATAGTCCCGAACAAAAAGTTACTTCGGCTTTAAGGATTCTAGGTTATGGCACTCCATCGGATGCGAATGATGAGTACCTTCGTATGGGTAAAACAACTTCTTACACTTACCTTTCATTGTTCTCGTGAAGTAATGATTAATCATTTTGGTCCAACATATTTACGAAAACCAACCGACGAAGATGTTAGACAAATATTAAGGGAGAATGAGGAAAGGGGATTCCCGGAATGCTAGGTAGTCTCGGATTGTATGCATTGGGTATGGCATGGATGCCCTGTTTATTGGGCTGGTCAATATAAAGGTCATTATCCAAAACCAACAGCTTATCCTAGAAGCCTCTTTGCTTCTTACGATTGTTGGATATGGCACGCTTTTTTTTGGTCTTCCGGTTCACAAAATGATATTAATGTTTTGCACAAGTCGCCTCTGTTTGAAGATTTGAAGTATGGAATTTCTCCATCTGTCCGTTTCATGATCAACGGCCATCGCACACTCATGGCTATTATCTTGCGGATGGTATCTACCCAAAATGGTCCACCTTGGTTCAATGCTACCGTCAGCCCTCCTCGCTGGTGCATTGGGCCATTCATACCGATATTTTAACGATGCCCAAATGGCACAGAGGAAGGATGTGGAACGCGCTTTTGGAATTTTGAAGAGGAAGTTCGCTATCATTTGTGGCCCATATCGTGGGTTGAGTCCTCGTGAAATGCACAAGACTATGCTCACTTGCATAATTCTTCATAACATGGTAATTCAGAAACCAAAGTGATTCGGATTGGATTAACTATGATGATGAAGATTTGAGGCCGGAGATTCGACTCGAAAGAGGCCTCCCCGCAAGGAATTATGGTCAAATGACTAACTACATTCGAACCGTAATTTGTATGACCAGTTAAGAGATGATCCGAGATTGAATCTTTGGGCGAGCATGGAAGATGATTTTATGTATTTTTCTTAATGTTTTAGCTTCAGTTTAAGTTATGTTATGTATTGTTATTTTTCTAATTAATAAGCTTCAACATTTCATTTCAAAATAATATTAATTGGAATGCATAACAACATATCAAATTAAAACTTAAACTGCTACATTAAACTAGTACTAAACTAGTACATTAATCATTTAGAGGAATTATTTCATCAAACTCATCATCAGTTCCATCATCATCATCTTCTTCATCACGGTTGTTAGTAAATCCAAATTGCTTTTCAATCATGCTTGAATCCTGTCAAATTCGATTTGCCATACATGCAGTTGTTGGGCGTTCATAATTGAGGTGTTAGCTTGAAGAATGTTATGCTTGTCATAGTCAAACTGGAATTTTTCTTGAGAAAGACGACTTTTCTTACTCTCCCGGTTTTGAAATTTCCTTTCAATTGATCTTTGCTTCTCGACGGTCTTTTGATGTTCCATAAACTCCGCCATGTTAAATCCTCCGGAACTCCCTCCTTCTTGAGCTAATTTTCTAGTCAGTTTTGCCCGATTCCTCCTGGAAGTTTTCCCTTATTATTACCATCAACATAATTATTGAAAACTACGTTGGAATTTGAGCTTGTAGGGGTATCTCGGTGAAGAATTTGATGGACCTTGTGAAAATGGTGAAGAATTTGGTGTTGAGGGAGAAGAATTATATGGTGACTTTTCAGGTACTATTTGATTATTTACTAAGTAATCGGGATTAAATTTGTTCAAACCCTTCAAAATATGATAACAACTTTCGAAAGCAAACTGTTTACCATGTTTTCGTTGCCAATCTGTACGAACCTCTCTTTCAAAATCAACATCAATCTGACCACTGTCCTTTCCTTTTCTCTTGGCTTGCATTATCAATGCAACATAAGCGGCTACTTCCTGTTGATTACAATGAAGTGTTCTCGACAATCCTTTTGCATCACGACCATTGATGTTCATGGTTTGTTCTTCATATTTTTGAAATATATTATCCCACATGGTGTTACCATGTTGGTGTGCACCACCGATACAATCTTGGGTAAAAAAACATAATTACGACAAATACATTCATCTTCTATCATGGTGTATTTTGCACCACGGACTCGATTCTTCTTACCTTTGCCTTGAGTTTGTGCTTGTGAATCCATTTTACAAGAAAATATAATTGTAGAGGAGTTGTGATAGTTTTAGATTTGAAAAAGATTGAGAAATTAAGAAATTCTAGAGAGATTTAGAATTTTTGGTGTGAGTTGATATGAGTTTGAAATCGTGTATTTATAGAGGGGGAAATTGTAGCCGTTAGATGAAGATCTCGTCGCCGATTATCATAGTATCGAGCGATAGCTTGACTGCCATTGTCGAGTGAATGACCATCGAACGATTCTTTGACCATCGAGCGACCGAGACTCTATCGCCGAAACTCATCGTGTATGCCTATATGCCAGGAAAAACATATTGGCATATGAGTTTTGCAGTTTGGCATACCCATAGTGGGTGCATATATGCCAAATACCATGTTTTGGCATGTGCATAGGAAGAGGCCTAATGAGTGCATGGTGTCAAACTAAGACATTCAACAACTAGTAGCAAATATTTTACCGTACAAAGTTCCCACAGCAAGCTTACATATTAAAGCTCATTTGAATATATGCATTCATCCACGAGCTGACGAAGATTTGGATTCTCAAGAGCAGCTGCAACTCTTTCTTTATCATTCAATTGCTTATTTACTGCACAAAGATACATATAAGTGGGTTTCTGATACAGTTTGGAATAGTTAAAAAGGAACAAGTAGAAATGTAAAAACTTTGACATCTAAGGGGCAGCATAAATTAAATGGTTAACCAAGTGTTAACAATGTACATACCCGATTCTTCATTTGCATGGGATCCTGGAGACACTTTTATGTCAAGCTGCACAAGTGCACATGGATAAATATGTTACAAGACAATTACAGGATTTTCAGAGAGCACAAAGAAGAATATCAAATTGACCTCTTAAGGGTAACAACGTTAAAAGGCCTTTTAAAAGGTTTCACCGCTATTCTTAATCTCATACGCAAATTTGAACACATGGAAAATGGTTGCTTTAACTCTATTCCCTCTACAAGCCAAAAGTTCGAAGAAGAAAAAAAAAGGCGGTACTGAAAGACTGAACGTTTACTTCCCTTAGAGGATGTCAAACTGCGAATTGTCACCCCACCGTGGAAAATAGTCGCCATAGACGATAGGCAAATAAATAGATATAGGTCTATTTCAGTTTAAAAGAGCATAGCTGTTAGCAAGTAGGCACGCAAGCGTCGCAAGATGGACCTGGAAAATCTTAATTAGAACCTCCGTGTCCTTCACAGTTGGTTTTCTCTGCTCTCTCTAGGAGAAGAAAGATACAGGCAGTTCAAAAATGGTGGAACCTTACTTTCCCTTAAAGATATCAGTTACAATCCCACCTACGAAGAACAGTTACCAAAGCCACTGGGAAAAATATATACATACATATTTTTTAAAATTTAAAAGCAGAACTGTCAACAGGTAGAGCACATAGAAAGTCCCCACAATAGAAGAGGAGAGAACCAAATGACAACAATAGACCTGAAGTATTTTTACTAGAACGTCCTTGTTTTACTAGGGTTCTCTTTCCAACTTTGTTGGTACCATACCGGTCAAAGAAAAACTTCACTGGTACCAGCTTCTCGATCATTATCTAGCTAGCTAGTACTTGGGTAAAACGCCATATTACTCATTTACACAGGATTTGTATTTGTTGCAAAAACCTAGTCAAGCTTAAAATGTACCACTTACAATATGCTGGATTATGAACCTATTTGTTTCCAAATGTCAATTGGTCCATGTTGAGATTATTAGTCCCACATGGTTGGGTTATGGTTGGGTTATTTAAGATCTCTCCACTCATTGCCAATTGGTTTATAATCTATTGGTATCGGGTCTCTCCACTCATTGCCAATTGGTTTTAATTGTCCACGAGTTGGATGCCCGTGATTCTAATATGGTATCGTTGATTTAAGATCCTGCAATTTATAATCCATTAGGCTATTTGTGGTTTTGAGTTTCGAGTTGACCGCACCCATTTACTTACGCTTTGAAAAACTACAAACCCGATTTAATTGTCCACGTGTTTGTAAGACACATGCAAGACAAAGATGCAATGCAAAAGAAAACCTTGCAGTGTTGAGGGGAGGGTCACTAGAGATTTCTAGAGATTATTAAGGTTGAAATGGAAAATGGGTCATTTGTCCAAATATTTTTAAAACCTAGTTCAAATGGACGAGTAAAAATTAATATGGGTGAAATTGACAGAAAAAAATAAGTAAGGATGAAACTGGATACATCCTGACTTAAACTTAAAAAATAGGATGAAAAACTGGATGAAAATTAAAAAAAGAAAAAGTATTTGAAAATGGGTATCCATCCTGGCTATTTTTGTATTTTTGTCCATTTAAACAGTATCAAAATCTAGATGTCTTTTTCACCCAGGATTTGTTGATTCTGATCTTTTTAACCAATTTTGTGTTTCAGAAAGTCAGTACAGAGACTAAATGAATAAAATAACATGATCACTCGGTAAAATGTGCAATAATAGAGCTTGCAAGACAGGATGTTAACTGGGAATGAAATATTAGCAGAATAAATGAAAAAGAGAATGATGCTACACACATCGGGGCTGAGCACCGTGGGAAATACCGCGTCTCACAGCCCCAGGGGCCCCACCACACAGATTTATAAGGGGTGGTTTTCAGTGGTGGGTCCCATCACGGGATTTCCTCTCCCGGTGTACGTAGAATTACTGTGAAAAAGAGGGTTAGCATATAAGGCAGTATCACAAAGTTGCATCTACCAAATTTAATTTTGCAAATTCATGGTATCTCTAGCAGATATTTGTATAAATACCAATTTTGACCATCAATAACGAGAATCGGAAGAAAAACAAATAGTGTAATAGATGATCGGGGATGATACACTGGCTGCGGGTTGAATCCCGCGGTTCATCCCGCTAGACACAAAAAAACAGAAACCCCCTAACCCGGCGGATTTGTAGGGGGTGGGTTATGGGTGGGATCCACCCCATTTCTCTCACAATCCCACTTCACGGGATGGCCCGCGGGATCTAACCCGCGGGATGTTAATCATTTCCGATAAATGATAAGAGTTTTCAAGTTGGGTGATCTCCCAAGTGGTACCCATTGATGAATGCTCACCCTAGCTTTATAAGAATTAAATTTTTATTTTTTTTTTGAAAGTTAATATATTGATGCATTTAATTTTGCAAATTCATGGTATCTCTAGCAGATATTTGTATAAATACCAATTTTGACCATCAATAACGAGAATCGAAGAAAAACAAATAGTGTAATAGATGATCGGGGATGATACACTTATAAGGACTACCATAAAAAAAGCGGTTAACGTCACCATAGCTGTTCATTGAAGTTTGTTTTAACTAAAACATTGATCATATTATTGTTCCAGTTGAATCCCGCGGTTCATCCCGCTTTCATTTTTAATAATTGTTCAAGGTGACACAAACTTCAATGATGTGTTTACTAAAACCCCTAACACTATAAATTTAACTACAATGTTAAGACCTAGATTTGTAGGGGGTGGGTTATGGGTGTGATCCACCCCATTTCTCTCACAATCCCACTTCACGGGATGGCCCGCGGGATCTAACCCGCGGGATGTTAATCATTTCCGATAAATGATAAGAGTTTTCAAGTTGGGTGATCTCCCAAGTGGTACCCATTGATGAATGCTCACCCTAGCTTTATAAGAATTAAATTTTTATAGTCTCCCTTTACTTGTCATTTTTATACAAGGACTAGTGAAGCTCTGAATAAGTCGTCTAAGTCACTTTAGATGTTTGTGTCACGCACCTTTCCAAAAAATCTCCATTGCATTCCACCAAGTATATGATGATACAATGTTTTCATAATTATAATTTTTGTATACTACCATACAAGCCACATGAGGATTCCTTCGTTAATGCAAATTAAAACAAGAACTTTCATCTTCATTATGCAATCCCTAAATCCAGCATAACTCATGTCTACAATGCGCATGAGTGAACTTGTGATACCTTATTGTGAACTTGTGATAATGTAAATATTGATCATGATCACTTCCAAAAAAGCAGACCTTATATCATACATTTGTTGGCACAATAGAGAGAGCGACAGAAAATTGTATAGAAATTGGATGAATAAGACATGATGGGGATTACACACACACACACACAAAAAAAAAAACATAAACGTAAATGAGTTGCCAAAAGCCTCTTAACAAATGGGAATTATACAAAATCATATCCTTTGATTTCAGATATCAAGGAGAATAAATTGTGACCGAATTACAATTAGTTGTTTGTCACTCTCCTCAGAAATAAAATTATGTTAGTACCCATGTTGTTAATGAGTTTCCAAAAGACCCAAAAAGAATAATACACATATTGGAATCCCAACTTTGAATTTAGGTTTGGCAATTCTAAGTTTGGCACCCAAGGAAACACCAAAAACATATTTTCTTTAATTTGGAAACCTATTATAGGGGCTCCAAGAAAAGAGTTTTGAGGGCTCCTAAGCATTCAAATATCCTACAATGAAGATAAGGGGACCTAATTCATAAGAAAAATACTAAAATACCCTTAATCTATTAAATATTGAAACTTAAAACTAATTTGTTTTCATTCCTCTCCTTTTAACTCTTCCATTTTCTTCTTCCCCATCACCTTCATCGCCTATTTCTTCGATTAATCATCAATTCTCAAAATAATTCATTATCGGTTAACACCACTTAATCCGCCCGCAATGACTTTAATAAGGTAAAAATCAAAAAAGCCATCTTATTTCATTAGTTTTTATGCATGGATAGGTCGGAATCGATTGAATTAGGTTTTTGAAAAAACAATTTCAGAACTGTCTACGGTTGGGAAACCCAACCGTAATCATCTACGGTGTGGAGTTAAGAACTCCAAACCGTATATTCTGGGTTCAAAAATCATACGGTTTGAAAAAATCATACTTCCGTACCGTTTTGTACGTACGGTTGGGAAGTATGAATTTTCCCAACCGTAGGTTAGCTTATAGTTCGAATCTGGGGGTTTTCAAAAGCAAAAATAAATGATGGGTTTTCTTAGTTTTTTCTTTTTGTGATCGTCTTCTTCATCGCGACGGAGAATAAGAAGAGAGAAAGAAGAATAATAGGATATTTTTATGATCCTCATCTTCATCATGATTTATGAATGAAAAGAGAAGGAGAAGATAATAAATTTAGTTTTTTGTATATGATCATCATCTTCGTTATGATGAAATTATAATCATCATCTTCATCATGATTTATGAATGAAAAGAGAAGGAGAAGGTAATAAATTTAAATTTATAATTCATGGAGGGTAATTTAGCCATTACAAAAAATAGTTGGATATGGGATTTTGTTGATTACTACTCCATCCGTACCTATTATATAGGCGGAGTTTAAAACTTTTGTAGTACCATTAGATAGGCGGAGCTCCACTTCCAAAGTTATTTTTTCCATATGCACCCCTATTAATGATGCATGGGTATCATACAATCTAACTTTACATGTGAGATAGAGATATATAAAATAATATTTGTATTGGAATAAGGTAAGGATAAATTTGGAAAGTAGAAGGAAATGTATGAAAACTAAACATTTTCTTATTCTAAGAGAATACTACTTCTTCGCCTATATAATAGGTACGGAGGGAGTATTTCATATCCCGATTTTGTCATCTTGTGAGCCTCAAAACCCAATGTTTAGAGCCCTATAATAGGTTTCTTAATTTGATCAAAGTTTGTTACTTAAAAAAAAAAATGAAGAATTAAGCAGCAAAGAAGATGATGATCCGAGAAACTTACATAATAAGGCCAAGCTTGTCATCAACAGAAATAGATTCCTCAGACAGTACACTAAGTGAGATCTGGATCTCTTATGTCTCTTACAAAATTTGTGGCCCTTGAATTAAGGAATTCAACAAACTATAAGAAAAAATGTAGCAAAAGAATAACAAAAAGAGGATTAGCTCCCTCCCTCGCTCTTTTTTAGTTTAGTCAGTGTCACCTGGTCGGCTCTTTCTTTATGCCTCCAGGTGCGTCAAGATCTCACCTTTTTGCTTTCCAATCTGATGGCCAATAATTTTTCACGTAATTAATAATGCACCAACTTTTGTTAATAATTCGCATCTGTGTGGAACAAAATTTCCTTTGCTTCTTCTCTCTCCCCAGGGGGTTTTGCAGTTTTGCTCTACTCATTCCAGCTCGAATCGGGATTAGGGATTTTTGGATATTGTTTATCCAAGGTAAGGTATGTATTATCTACTGAATTTTTCCTTTGGTGTTGTTTGGTTTTCTTGCTATGTTTTCTATAATATTAAGAAGAGATTAGAGAATCTGAAATTAGGGTTTGCATTTTATTGTTGGTAATTGTTACGGTGTTCTATCGCATTGATTTTGTGTTAAAAGTATCGTTCATATGTTATTCAGTACTAAGTTGGATTTGGGTTTGTACTTCAAACCAATGTGATTTGGAATGTTACTCCAGCGTATGTTATTTTAACTAAGAATTTAACTGAGCGTTTCAATTAATTGATAAACGTATATGTCTGAAAGATCATATCTTCGCTTTCAGAGCAGTATATAAACAATGGATTATTTAAACTAAAAGTGATCAGAAATTTCAGAATAAAGTTAGATTCATTCTTAATGTACAAGGATTATCATGTTAGTTGATTTGGAGGCATATATGTATAGTTACACCTTATGGTGATCGATATATATGACAACTGAGATGTTATATGAAGCTTGGGTTATCAATTAGGTTACGAAGTATGCGAGATCTTGATTTGGCCTTTTCTGCTACAACTTTTCATCTTTTCTTCTTTGCAGAATCCTTTCTAATGGCGGACGACGAAGAAATGTCTCTCGAGAAACAGCTGGAGTTGCAGTTAGATGAACAAAAAGAATCACTTACAGCTATAAATGAAGCCCTAGTTTTAGATTCAACAAATACTGAGCTTCTTTCTGTTCACGAAGAGCTTGTCCTGGCGATTAAGGATGCGGAGGAAGGAATTTTTCATTTAAAACGCTCACGATTGTTGCAAGAAGCCGATGTAATGCTTTCACAATCCAGTTGCAAGGATTCCCAGGTGGAACCTCTTAATTGCACAAGCAGCACTGAGGTGCAACCATTGGAAGCAAGCATTTACTCAGTTGGATCAACATGTAGATTCCGACACACTGACGGGCGTTGGTATAACGGACGCATAGTTGATATGGATGGGTCTAGTTCTGCAAAGGTCACATTCCTTACACCCACGTCGGACAACATGTTGGTCTGCAAGTTCTTTCTACAACAGCGATGTCGATTTGGTAGTAACTGCCGCATGTCTCATGGATTTGATGTTCCTATATCTTCGCTGAAGCATTACGTTCCAACAAAATGGCAGAACTCATTAGCAGGTTCCAGCATATGGGCCATCTCAGACATCCATTCTGGCATCTGGAGGAGGGCAGAGCTTGAATCGTGGGATGAAGATCTTGGAATAGGTCGTGTTGTTTTTCTTAATGATGGAAGTTCTGCAAATCTTGGGAGTCAAGACATTTCATTATCCAAATATGCTCAAATGAGCGACGAGGACGAACAAAATCAGTGGAGTTCTGAGGAATACGATTCAAGTGGCAATGATGAAGAAGAAGAAGAAGAAGAATTCCCTCAAGGTATAGGATTTATGGAAGCTACCATGTTACAACGTGGAATTCAGACGGATACTGCGGTATTTGCTAACTGGGAGCATCACACACGAGGGATAGCTTCCAAGATGATGGCCAGCATGGGTTACCGTGAAGGAATGGGGTTAGGTACATCTGGCCAAGGTATTCTTGACCCTGTATCAGTAAAAGTCCTTAAACCAAAGCAATCACTTGATCATGCATTTGAATCTCGTGAAAATGGAGAAAGTAATAATAAAAATGGTAATGAAAATCATGTGAAGAAACGTAGTAGAGGTGGAAAGAGAAAGCGTGATAAGAAATTTGCAGCTGCAGCACGTGCATCAAAAACTGCAGATGAGTTAACACCACCAGATGTTTTCAGTTTCATCAATGGTCAGCTAGCCTCACAAGGAAAGATCCAACAGTGCAAAAGCTTGAGGGAAGAGAAGAAGCAAGACAGGAGATCCCTAGTTGCTTATGATGATGATATAAAAGAACTGAGAACCCAGGTTGACAAATTGGAAGAAATGGTAAATCGAAACCGTAAAGAGAAAGCCGTTTTTGAAGCTTTCTCAAGGAAATTGAGTGAGACCCGCAAGGCATTGGCTGATGCAGAGGCGGCTCAGGCATCAGCATCCAATGCAGTTGTTAGCAAAGAAAAAGAAAAGAGGTGGCTCAAATTTTGATAAGAGTTCCTATTTCTCTTCTTTCTCCTGCTCGTAAATCAAAGTTCATAGGTATTATTCATAAAGCTTCACTGATTCAACATTCCTTCTTTGTATCAGAGAGAAAAAAGAAGGGAATGGCTAGGCATGTAGCTTTGAGATTCTAATGTATTTATTGGGAGAATCTAATAGAAGACTTTAATGGTTATTAAATTTATGCTGGAAACCATCTTTTTGGACCTTTATTATCTTTAGTACTATCATGTTCAGTTCTTATTTTGAATTGGGCATTAACAGGAAGACTGCATGGTAAGTCCAGCTGAAGAGTTTGCTGCGTTCGAGGATTAGGTAAATGTGCATACATTGATAACCTTCTACCACAGGTGGCAGATGCTGTTCTAGAAACTGGCCTAGAGCAGTTCAGAAGTATAAAAAGAGTTCTGTTTATCCCAATTATTATTATTATTATTATGTTGAACCCAAGAACAGCCTACAGTGTGCCTTGGTGGAGATGCAAACAAAAAATCAGGCCAAAGCAATTATTTTGTAATGAATCATTGGTTCCATTACCTGTTTATGATATATGGGATGCCAAGGCCAGTTAAGAAACTTGCTGCTGAAATGGAGATGTTAGTTCGACAAAGCCTGGCTGACGGACAACCTGCCAATGGTTGGAATGCAGTGATCCAGACTTCGATGCTACACAGAAATAAAGCAACTTCTGCAGAAACATGCTAACGAGGCTTCATATGTTTTGCAGGTAAACTTAAAAGGCAAACTGTTGTTTTTATTTTTATTTTCATTATTATTTTTGGCCAACACAAACTTATATACATTTAAATCATTGTATAACACTCAAGAGGGTAAACTAGCAAAAAAGCACTCTGGTGGAAAGGGCCATCATAAGTACAGGGCATAAGTAAACTAGCAGGTTCTTGGTATATAGTACAGGGCATGGACTTACTCACTCAATAAAAGACTGGCAATCCTTGATGATATACTGGATTTGCCAGAAAAGCACTGCCATTGGTAGTATTGATCACCTTCATACACTACTCTAGATTTGTTAGGAGATATACTCCACTTAATTGCCTGCAATAAGGCTAGCCTCAGCTTGCCCACTACTAACTTTGATTTCATCGCCTTTAGCTACTGAACAGTTTCCTACATCATTTACATGATTAGCCCATATGCAGCAGTATGATGATCAGGTATGTATGAGGCATCAAAGTTGATTTTGATCTATTATGGTGGAGGTTTGCTCCAGTGCTAGTATGTATTGTCAGTTGTACTGTTAGAAAGATGAGTGGGTTCATGTGATGGAGTAGAATTAGTTATCAAGTACTTAATTAAGTGCAATGAGTGGTGGTTTGTAATTAAATTAGCCCCATGACGATGCTGACTGCGCTGATAGTGCTGTTGCTTTGATTTAATTGGATTGGCTGTTGCAATCCAACTGTGAATCCAGGCAGCGAGTGGTTGTTCCCCTTGAAAACAGAACTGGAAGTGTAGAGCGATAGGGAACAGCGAGCTCGATGACACATAGGTCCGATTATATTGCTGTTGCAGTGATGGTTAGCCAAACCAGCTCTCACTGGAGGATGCCGTATGAGGTAAGCTACTTTGCCAGATTTTCAACCAAACTGGATGTGTAGGATTAGGATTGTGAGGGAGTGTTATTGTTGTGCACTAGTGTTTGATAAATGGAGTTGGCAGTAAAGAGTCCTGGCTGAGTAAGGCTCCACCTTGTTGTAAAATTGTGGGTAAGTGAATATTAAGAATTGATTGAACGAAGCGATTAGGGAAGAAACGGTAGAATCGTAGATTTCAATGGTTAGATAAATGAGCAAGTATGTAATTGATCTTTCATGTTGTTAATAACTAGAGGTTGAAAACTACGGATTTTATTGCTTTTGTGTCTTTTTCAAAGAAAAACTGTTTCCTTTTTGTCGACTTATTGCTAAAATCTCTCAATGCATACTAACACCTCTCGTGCACAGATTGAGGGTGGGGGGTGAAGAATAGCTTGCAGAAAAGCAGTCAGAGATGCTAAAAGGGAAGTACAAGGAAGTAGAGTGAAGTGTTGAACACCCTGTTCTCTAGAGATCTCCAATGCATTTCGATACAACTTGAGAGTGGCAGATGATTGGTAGATAGCTTCAGGGAGACTTCTAAAGAAAACTTGGTATGTTCAGTTTAATATAAGAGATAATTCTTTTCAGGCGCTTTCACAGGGCATCCATTCCTTTTCATAACGTTGTGCCTTTTTTGCTTGTAAAAATTTGAAATGTATTTCCCATGATTAAAACAAATAACCTTTCAGGATAGGTCACTTTCACTCGAAACAAATATGATGTCTAGAAGTTTTTGTTTGTTTGTACTCTGAGTCTGACCTGTGGTGAGAAGTTGCCAAGAACTAGAGGAATGAACCTTATCCCATAAATATCTCTCTTAACATATTCATATATTTTTATTATTTTACTTACTCTCTGTTTGTACCTATTAAAATAGTGTACGTGCGAACGGCACAAGCTATTTAATAGCGTCAGACTGTGGGTTTTTCGAGGAAACCCACAGGGCTTATTGAGGAAGCCAGGCCGGATTTATTGAGGAAGTCCGGAGGTTTATTGAGGAAACCGGACTGTGGATTTATTGAGGAAACCCACAGGGCTTATTGAGGAAGCCAGACCGGACTTATTGAGGAAGTCCGGAGGTTTATTGAGGAAACCAAACTGTGGGTTTATTGAGGAACCGTTTTTTGGGGACCAGCCTTTTTTTTGGGGGGACCATTGTTTTATAAGGCCCCCTACCCTACAATGTTAAGGGATGTCCTAAAAATCATGAGATTACCAATTTGCCCATTACCCTAATTAAAATTAACCCTAACCTAATAACTGCCTCTAACTTAATCTAAAACAAAACCTAAACCTAAAAAAAAAAAAAAAAAAAAAAGTTTCTCCTCAAAACTGGTCTCCCTCTTGTCTTCTCTTCTTCCCCATTTCAACATCGTCTTCATCGATATCGATTAATCGTCGATTCATAAAATTTTCATCGTCGATTAATCAATCGACTATAACAATGGTTCTTCGAAAGCAAACCAAAAGACTTCAAGGAGAAGGTCCTCGATTGGGACATCTAGCAAATCAGTAGAGTGATTTTCGATTCATAAAGAAGTGGAACTACCAAGTGAAGCCATAATCCAAAGATAATGGACGCTTGCGAAAGCTTTGATTCTCGCCATGGGACCGATTCGCAGTATTTTGCAACAAACCCATTACTTTTAATTTGATTTTGATTCGTTTAATTGAATAGAAATCATCAAAATAGGGTTCAAATGGAAGTTACAGTGCATAGTTCGGTTAGGTCGAGTTTCTAAAAAACCCAATTTTGTTAACCGAACTTCCTGAAAGGAAGAACACGAAGAACAGTTCGGTTCTCTATGTATCAAAACTAGGTCACCGAACTGCCCGTTCGGTTAGATCGCACAGAAGCCTAAAAAAATTTTCTAACCGAACTTAAAATTTTTTACAACAATTTGTTTTTTCACATTTAACCGAACTCCTCTATTTTGCCTGCTAATTTGAGTTTTTATGTAACTGAACTGTGCTATTGTGTTCGGTTTGTTCACATAAAAATCTAACCTTAGAAAGTAACCGAACTTTGCCGAAAAAAAAAATGTAACCGAACTCTTGACAAAGAATCTTGACAAACCGAACTCTTCAGTAGTTGCAAACATGTTGAGTTCGGTTTGTTCGCAAAAATTTTTGACAAACCGAACTCTTCATTAACATTTACCAATGTTGAGTTCGGTTTGTTCTCCAAATTTTTTTGGTAACCGAACTATACTATGGAACACAAAATTTGAGTTGGCCTATTTTTCGTGAACTTTTGCTATTAACCAAACCTTACGCTGAGAACCCTTATTTTGCATCTGATTTAGTGAATCATTCAGCGGTTAAGCTAATATCTTTTGTTTTCTTTATTAGTGGAAGAGGCAAAAAATCAAACAAACCGAACTTTACGTACACTAAATCAAAATTTTATTGAACGTAAGTTCGGTTAGATAGTGGGTTGGAATGAAGTTTGCGAACCAACCGAACTTATGGACCCTAAAGTTCGGTTACATGATAATTTTATCGGGATAACCGAACTCAGAGTTCGGTTTGTCAAGCAAGTTGACAACTAACCGAACTTTACGTACACTAAATCAAAATTTTATTGTACGTACGTTCGGTTAGATAGTGGGTTGGTATGAAGTTTGCGAACCAACCGAACTTTATACACTAATGTGAAATCTTATTTTACATAAGTTCGGTTACCTACCGGTTGCAAACTAACCGAACTTATAGACCCTAAAGTTCGGTTACATTTCGGCCAAACCGAACATAACACTGTAATCCTATTTACAGAGTTCGGTAACATGTCCGTTAACCGAACTTCAAAAAACCTCCATTAATGGAGAGTTCGGTAACCTGCGTGTTTAGAAAAAGTAACCGAACTACACTTTCAGATGAGTTCGGTTACATGTTCTTCACACAAGGTAACCGAACAAGCCTAAATCTACTCTAAATTTCACATTTTTTGAAAATTTGGACCAATTCAACCAACATTATCTAAGTTTAGAGCATACCTGGGTACTCAAATAGTCTTCCTCCGGTTGTGGTTGGTAAAATCCATCGTTTTCATCTTGAGATTGGCTTTGGGGAAGAATACATTCACCATCTAAGAAATAATTCATATCCGGATCATTATGAAGATTGACATATACTCTAGGAGAGGAAGGAGATGAAGATTCAGATGAGCTATCATCAATTGAATCATCACTTGAATAGTCTAGATTAGTGAACTCAAAAAAAGTTTTATTTTCCATGTTTGTGTTCTTCATCTTCTAACTTTTCTCTCTCAATAATTCTACTTCTTCTTTAAAAACTCTGATTTTTTAATCTCAAATATTTATTCAAAATCATTTCACTAATCACACCAACTATTCTTAACACTAACTAATCATTACCCAAAATTAATCAGGAGGGTAATTTAGGCATTAATATAAATATCTAGATAAGGGGTGACCTAGATTTACTTCTAATGTCTTACCCAAAATAAAAACCATGGTCCCCAAAAAAAGGCTGGTCCCCAAAAAACGGTTCTTATTGAGGAAGTCAGGCCGGACTTATTGAGGAAACCTACATGGCTTAATAAGAGGCCCAGTCTAGCTTATTATAGAAGCCCAAAAGACTTATTTTTGGTAGTCTTTTGAGATAGACACAAATCTTGGAAGATAAACAAGGATCTTCCAAGATAGTTACAAATCTTGGGAGATCGATAAGAATCTTCTAAGATAGATATAAATCTTATGAAGATATACAAGGATCTTTCAAGATAAACTCAAATCATGTGAAGATATACAAGAATCTCTCAATATAGACATGGATTTTCAAGGATATACACAAATATAAAAGGATAAGTACAAATCCAGGTGATTATTTTGGATAACTACAAATCTAAGGTTATTATGGAACCAGATTAGGGTTTTTTGCCTATAAATATAGAGCCAAAAATCCAACTAAAGGGAGATGGAATTCTAGGTTTGCTAACCTTTCAAGAATTATTGTAATCATCATATCAATAAAATCTCTCCCTACGGGATTCCATCTGTGGATGTAGGCAACATTTGCCGAACCACGTTAAATTCTTGTCTCCATTTATTTTTCCTCAATTTATCTTCTTTTTTCTAACCCTAATTTGGCAACATCATCATCAATCATCTTGTTTTGCGCCTAGAATTTATTTTGGGTACAAACGCTCTCAATAGCCAACGTGGGAGCAATGCCAAAATCAAAATCACCACCATCTTATTTTCTCAACATCCTCGGTATTGCTACCAAGAAACCTAAAGTTGAAAACAGCAGTGGTGAGAAACCTAAGCACAGGGATATTAGCAAACGAAAGAAATGGGCGAGTCTTAAAAAGTTTCTACGTGTTGACAGAATTGATTCTTTCTGCTTGAATGTCTTCAAGCATAAAAGAACTGAAGATACTACAAGTTGTGCTCCACAAGAGAGTCCGAGTCCTCCCTGCAACAGAATTAATATTGATGAAGAAGATGATAATCGTAGTCCATGCAAAGTAGAAGAGGAGGAGGAAGAAGAAAAGACTATCTTTAAGAAGACTGATGGACCAATGTATGATCCGTTGGAATCGTTCCGCAGTAGTTTGTTTAGTTTGAACATTGGGGATAATGTAATCGATGAGGAGTCCGTTCAAAAGCAAACGTCCGGTAGTAATGAGATTAGAGGTGCCATCTTGCAAGACTTGTTCTATAGATAAGAAAAGAACCAGTAGTTCGATGTCTAAGAAGCACAGATTCAGCTTCACTGATACATATAGAAACGTAAGCGTGGATTCTACAGCTACTAGCAGTCGTCGTAGAGAAAACAAAGACATTGAGGAAGAGCAAAAATAGGGCAAAGATGTAAACCCTTGAACTTGTCCCCACCCTTCTCATGATCATCAAGATTCATCAAGTGACGAAATGGGCATGTGTTTGTGTACCCTCCTCCTCTATGTAAGAAGCTAGTCATTTCTTTCTTGCTTCTTGTTTTTCTTTTCTTGTTATCCTTGATGAAACTCTTGGTTCAAACGTATTGAAATCTTGGGCATATATTAAGAGTAGCAGTACTAGGTGAATAACATGTTACAAGTGGTCCAAAAAGTATGAAAAACAAAATTCGTATACTTTTAAATGTGGTGAAGACAAAACTTTTTATTATTCGAATCATCATATAGCCTCACTTCACATCCACCTACCAACAACAACATTGCATCTTCTTACAAATTTACATTGACAAAGACAGCAAGAAAAAGAAAGCAGTACCAACAATCTTCTATAGTCTCTTAGAGCAACCGCAGTGGGCGACCAAGACCAAAAATTTGGGAAGAGATAGAGACGTAGTGGGACGGACTAAAGATTAAATACCAGACTATACCAAATTTCCAGACTAAATTTGGTCCGCGACCAAAGACCAAACCCAAATTTTAGTCAAGCGTTGATATAGTGTTCGCCCCACACCAGGCGTTGATATAGTATTCGCCCCACACCAGGCGGACGTAAAGTCTACGCCCTGGTGGCGTGGTTTATACCCCTTATATATATATTTTTTTTTTTTTTAATTTATTGTGGGGCGTGGTTTATACCTCCGCCCCACGAAACTTTTTTAGACATGTTGAATGGTGCGAGGTTTATACCTCCGCCCCATTGTTTTTTTTTTTTGTTTTTTTTTTAAATTTCTTTTTTCGAAATCTCCCCCACATCAGGCGAACGTATAATCCACGCCCCACCACCAGGCGAACGTATACTTCACGCCCCACACCAGGCGAACGTATAATCCACGCTCCACCAAATTTAGTCTTCCACCCGTAGCGTCACACACCAGACTAAACCCAAATTTTGGTCTTTTTTTCCCTCTTGGTCTTTTTTTCCCTCTTTGGTCTTTGGTTATACTCGCACCACTGCAGTCGCTCGGGGATTTCACACTACCAAAAATTTCCTTGCACATGAATGAAGAATTGGAACTGTACATGCTGAATGGGTGCCGGACGGGATATTGCTACTTCATCGTGCAGGTTGAGGTCTGCACTTTATTGAGGAAAGAATTTGACCAAATTCGAGTCCACAAATAGAAGAAATTTAGACATACTGTACAGTGGGGTATGGTAAAAGGAAGGAGTTAATATTCTCACAGGGCTGCAGAGTACCCAGCAGAAGGTTCCAGAGAATAACAAACAGAAGAAGAGTTTGAATATAAGCTTTGGAGCTCGGGGCAAGGTTCTGGAAGCACTGATTGGGAGAACCCAAACGTATTTGAACAAACCCATGAAGTGGAAGGGTCTGAAGCTGTAGATAATGAGATATTGAATAGACAAATAGAAGTGAAAGGAGATTCTTGGATTCCAATGAAGTTTCCAGCTCTAGAAATGTTCTTGCCAACCATATCCTTCAATGTAATGCGATCAACAATTGGAAGAGCCTTGGGATTAAAGTTTTCATCGGGGTGTGTTCCAAAATGACCGGAGGCCTCAACGGCCTTTTGGACATTTTCCACTGCAACATCGGAAATAAGAATGTCTTTTATATAACCTCCTCTGCCCTTGGTAGTCTTCAGATTAATGCCAGTGAAAGAGTCATGAATATGAAGATGCTCTGCAAACACACTTGAGATCCCACCAGACATCTCACTGCCGAATGCAAGGCCGGAGCCTAAAGATGCTCGAAGTTGAACCCGCTTGATGTGGACTTGGGTCGTGGGTCTTCCATATGTGATTCCATACTCATCCCAACCGCTCTTGAGCACAATCGCATCATGCCCAACACTGATAGTGCAGTTCTCTATACATATGTTATCAGAAGAATCTGAAAAGTGATGTGTGTGAGGCAGGGAAGCTTAAGATGTGGAACTATACAGGCAACGGACATTTAGTTTTAACTTTTAATTATGGTCTTGAAAATTGTAAAACATATGGATCATCACAAACCTGGAACTATTCCATCGGTAAAAGGAGAATCAGATGGAGAGCGTACTGTTATGTTCAGAACTTGCACATTGCTGCATTACGTGAAAAAAATTATGTTCTCAGTTCCCATGTTTTCCAAGTTTTTCTCTATAACAACTTAATGGACAAAAAGAATAAAAACGCACACCTGCAATAAACTGGATGAATATTCCAGTATGGAGAATTCAAGAAGGTCAGATTTGAAATCACGACATCATCGGAACTGATAAATTCCACTAGGTGTGGGCGACTGTAATTCAAGGAGTGAGATGTATACCAGTCCCACCAAACAGAACCTTGGCCATCAATTGTTCCATTGTCACCTGAGTATTGATAATTTTATTTCACATGCTATTAGTTGTGCTTCAAATGAAGAAAAAAACAAGATAATGAAGAACATAAAATGTTGGATATATATGCTTGCCTGTTATCACAACATCTTTTAAGTTATATCCTGTTATCAAACTGCGGTATCTCCCTCCCGGATGTTCAGTCCCTCTGCCATATGACGGCAAGGGTTCAATTAGTTCCCAGTGTGAGATGTTCTGAAAACAAGTGAAGAGAACAAATAAGAAAATGAATTGTGTTTTCGCTCCTTGATATCAAACCACGAGAAAAAGTACTTTGAAAACCTTATGGGTGCTGATTACACTTGGTGGTGGGTAAAACTAAAATTGATACCTGAGATCCAAGGAGGAGAGCACCCCTTGCCAAGAAAAGTGTGAGGTGACTGGTGAGATTGAAACTTCCAGTTAGCCATCTCCCTGGAGGCACATAGAGCTGTGCTCCACCCTTGTCCGCAAAAGAATTGAGATAGAAGATAGCATTCTGAAAGGCAAGAGTATTCAGTGTTTTTCCATCTCCAACTGCTCCAAACTCATTTATAGATACACTATGAGGTCGTGGTTCTAAACCCTTGTTATATTTGCATCCCCAGTCACTTCCTTCTCCATAAATTTCAACAGCATCATTCAGTAACAAAAGAAATAACAATGCCACCTGAAGAGTAATTTAAAAGTCATTAGTGAACATGAGCAGAATCTCTCCAACAAGTTTGAGGCTCTAAATATAAGCATTTTTTAACAAGTCGGATACCAAAGAAACAGAATGGAAACAACAAAGTTACATTGGTCTGCATCGATGCTGATAACTCATCCACAAGAAAATTAAACTCCGGAAAAGCTAAACACACCACAATGTTTGTGCAACTATTCTCTCACATTATCGGACAAGATGGGTGAAGACTAGTTCCAAGAACGTTGAGACAAAGTTGCACAGTAGATAGAAACTTGCGGAGACTAGTAGACGACGAAGTGACAGAAACATCCCCAAAACTAGACCCTGAAGTTGAATTTGACTCAACACGGGGAAACTTGCCGATTGAGAATAAAGCATGGTATGATGGAATATAACTGCTAACAATGACGAATAGAAGAGAAACTCAGGTAAGATTAAGAAAGGTTTAAGGTACTCAACAGAACACAGTATGACAAGTTAACTACTGGATAATTTGTTCAAGCGAATTTAATCTGCGTAAATGATAATCATATACTCTATTATTACCTATGACTGAATGTGTGTAAAATAGAATTCGATTCTTCCAAATGTAGGAGGAAAAGGAATCCATATACTTAATAAAGAGAGAACACAGATGATTGGATTGATGAACAAAATGAAAAGTAGAATGAGACCTATTGTTACTTACTACTCAGAATGACAAACTTACAGGGACATTACATAATTCTGAAAAGCAAAAGCATTGTTGCCAAAACAATACCAAACCAAGCCAGAAAAAATGAAAAGACAAAAGGTCTAAAATTTTGATATACAAATTCAAGCAAAAAGAAGAAAGAAAGAAAGAAAAGGAATTATTGGTGTTGAGAGAATGAACACAAACTGAAACAAACACACACAGTAATCACTAGACCTACTTAGCTCAGCAGAATTCAAAACATAGTCAAAAGAAGAATAGAATCTGAAAAAGCAAAAGTAGCCACTTTTAGTAATAAGCTATAACATATGTCTGTCAAAAAAATCAGTAGATTTGAGATAATAACACACTCAAAAATGTGAATTTATCTACTGCTCAATTTAAAGATTCACACATGATCACAAAGACCCAATGTCCATACCCAGATTAAGAAGTATGAATTATCAAATTAAATACCCTTTTGTTTTGATATTCTCACAATCAAATAAAAAATAATAACACAACTAAACAACGTACTTACTAGCCTCTTCATGAGCTTCTTCTTCTTCTTCTTCTTCTTCTTCAAGATGAGTCAAAATTGAAGAGACAACAGAACAAGAAGAAGAAACAGAGATGTGAATAGCAACAATCTCTGGAGGAGAAGAAGAAAATGGAAGAGTATTTTGGTTTTAAGTATAGAGAGATTCTTTTAGAAAAAAATAGTAAATAATAATGGATGGTAGTAGTAGAAGAGAAAACAAAATAAGCAAGCAAAGACAGCTCCTCCCATAATAATAATAATACTAACAGTTGGACCCAATCAAAAAAAAAAAAAAAAAAAAAAAAAGCATTACATTTTTGTTTAGGTATAAAATAAATAAATATAGTTGGAGTATTAATATTAATTAGCACTAATTACGTTGCCAATAAAAACTTTTTCCATTTAAAACGTTTTAGCGCCGACAATATGTTTGGTCTTTGTAACGGTTCGTCTGTCTGTCTGTCTCTGTCTCCTGTAACTATAAAAATCCCTGATCACCACCACCAGCCAGCCAATCACTAGTAGTGACCAGTGAGTAAGTCCTTGAGAAAGAGATAAAGCAGGCAGCTTGTTTGGTTTTTTTCTTTCTTTCTTTAATCACTAGTTAGTTTTTTTTATAGATAGATAGATACTCCAGTCCAGTTTGTGATTCTGTACGTATATTTATTTAGTAGTAGCTCAACAGCTGTGTATTGATTTCATAGATTTTATTTACACAAGTCAAGTTTGGCAGTTTGTCTGCTCAAACATATAGCTCTTGTCATTCCTAGTAAAAACAACAATTATTAATGCTGGATTAAGTGATATTTCTATCCTAGCATTTCTAGGGGCGACCCCAAAAGAATTAGGGGCGACACTAAAAGACAAAAAAGGCCATTCAAGCGTAAATCTAAGTTACCCCTTATCTTCGAATTTTCGAAATGGCCGATCATCGGTAGCAAACACAACAATCGGTAGTTAACTAATAATCGGTAGTCAATATATACTAATTAGTCTCCGATTATTGTGTACATATTTCGGCTAATATGTCATTCTATAATCGGTAGCTAAAATAACTTATAAACTTACCGATTATAAGTAGCCCCAGATTCAAACTTGGCCAAATTCTATAGGTTTTGAGGGTACATAGCCCTATCATAACCATGTGGTTTGTGTTTTGGATGTAGCAATAATCGGAGGTCAAATTGGTTACAAAACCTCTCGATTATGGGTTGCCCCAAAATGAGTTTTTGCTTAATTCCTTTTTTTTCCAAAATTTTGAAATCTCCCATAATCGGTAGATTATCTAACTTGTAAACTACCGATTATAAGTGGCCCCAGATTCAACCTTTGCCAAATTGCATAGGTTATGAGGGTACATAGCCAACCATAACCACTTGGTTCGTGTTTCGGATGTAGCCTTAATCGGAAGATAAATATATTACCCAAACTCCCGATTATAGGTTGCCCCAAAATGAGTTTTTTCTAAAATTCTTTTTTTCCAAATTTTGAAATCTGTCATAATCGGTATATTATCAAACATATAACACTACCGATTATAAGTGGCCCCAGATTCACCAAAACTTGGATGTAGTCATAATCGGAAGACCAATATGTTACAAAACCTTTCGATTATGGGTTGCCCCAGATTCAAATTTTGAAAGCTACCATAATCGGACACTTTATGAGTTAATTTAATTTCCGAATGTTATGTTGTTTGGATACAGAAAACAAAGTTTTCTTCACATTGTCATAATCGAAGGAAACATATAAAATAAACCTACCGAATACTATAATTGGAAGTTTAAGAAGTTCACCTCGTTACCGAATATGGTGTTGTTTGGTTACAGATCACAAAGGACTTTAGAGTGTCATAATCGGAGGCTAAGGAATCATGATAGTTCCCGATTATGGTGTTGTTTGGATACAGAAAACAAAATTTTCTTCACATAGAATAATCGTAGGAATAATATAAACTACACAAAATTGGTCAAAAAGACCAAAACAAACAATTCCTAGGTGAAATAGATATCTAGCTTTGATACTTTTTATATAGCCAAAAATCAGAAATATACTGTTCAATTAGCCAATTTGGATATTTCACCCAGATTTTTTTTTATTAATTAACCTGAACAGACAAATGTGTCCCTATCTTCTTCAAATATTTACTGGGTTAGTAAAGGTTGGAAAAAAAAACAGAGTACTCTGCAATCTCAGCAAAAAAACAGAGTAATCTCCTTCAACATGTACGAGATTTTCAGGGTAATTAATAAAAAATATTCTACACAACAACTACCACAACAAAACCTACTCAGAGCTTTATCATTTTACACAACAACTACCACAACAGAACCTACTCAGAGCTTCTGCGTACGCATAATTACAACCATTTAAGTTGACTATCGAGTCCAAATGATGTCATCACCAGTCCACCAACTTCCACGATAAACACTACTTCATGAATAACAACAACACCAACTTCTACTTGAACTCGATCTCGATCTCAGCAAAAAAGAAAATATGAAGTAACATAAAACAGAGTAATCTCAGCAAAAAATAGAGTAATCTTAGCAATACAAAACAGAGTAACATAAACAGGGCAATCTCATAAAACTGGGTAATCTCATAAAACATAGTAATCTCAACAAAAAACAGAGTAATCTCATAAAACAAAGTAACATAAAACAGGGTATGTGTATACTCCACACAACAATTGGAAAAAAACAGAGTAATCTGCAATCTCAGCAAAAACAGAGTAATCTCCTTCAAAATCTAACAAGTGAAACAGTTACAGACAGGAAAATCAAGATTTTTCTCATACAAAATCTAGATATTTCTTCTAACAAGAAACATATATTTATGCACATGTGAAAAGAATGACAACAATACCTGTAAAAGTGCTCTCAAAGACAAACTACACCTATCATTTGTATACTTATATATGTGTTTGGTCAAAGGTGGCATTTGATGTAGAACACCACAATCAGTACAACCCCTGCTTATTGAATCTACATTCTTGATCTTTTCAGCTTTCTTGCCTGTCATTCGGCATCTAAATTATACGAATGTGAAGAATATGCAGATAAGTGATTAACGCAACAATGAGAAGTACCGTTTTATTGAAAGAAAAGCAATTCAGAGTAAAGGGTACACACATAATTAAACTGTAAGCTTTAACTTTTATTAAAACCATCACAAAAACACAAACCCAACATGTGGAAGACGTAAATCAACATTAAGGTTTTATCATTTCACCTTAAAGAACTGAATTCCAGTTTCAGAGAATACCATAAGAACAAATATAAAGTTGATGATGCATACACTTCCAAAGTCGCTGCAGTTTTAAAATTTTGTTTTCATCCAAAGCAGGAGCAACAACTTGAAGTAGAAAATTTCAAAAGCATAGAAAAAATAGAACTCTTGCCCTGAGGCTAAAGTGAGACTCAAAAGTCATAGGCCGAGTTCCAACTTTTGCAATGCATATCGAGCTAGTGGAGTAGTCGGGTTGGACTAAAACAAAAACAAACGTCTTAGAAACTAAACCCGAAACACACTTCATGATTAAAATAATAACGATAAGGTAACCGTCTTTTACAGCCTTAGTAATATCTTCTCCTCTTCCATTGAAAGTAATATCTTAAAAAAGTTATATTTACATCTACAACTAGATGAAATTGGTTTCATCTTGAGTATTTTGACTAAATTAAGTTATATCAATGAGTGATCTATATGAAACTAGTTTCATCCTGAGTATTTTGACGAAAATACAATTATATCACAGACTATAACTAGATGAAACCAGTTTCATCCAGTAAAACATAAGATGTATAACAGATTCACCAAATTAAGTTATATCAATGAGTGATCAATTTGAAACTAGTTTCATCCTGAGTATTTTGACGAAAATACAATTATATCACAGACTACAACTAGATGAAACCAGTTTCATCCTATTATCCATTAAAACATAAGATGTATAACAGATTCAACTAGTAGCAATGGATGATGAAACCAGGCTCATCCTGTTGAAACACAAGACGAAATCAGTTTCATCCAGTAATAACGAAACATTCATTCAATGTAAACACCCGCTAAACCATGTTTCGTTCACTAGCAATACATGATAAAAACCATTTTCATCCATCAGTAAACCAAGATGTACAAAGGATTCATGTTATTAGTCTCGTTAGTCTCATATTCTTTAAAATTAGGACCAACAAGAGATGCAAACCAGTTTTAATACATATATGGTCATTAAGTTGTTTCAGAAGATAAAAATCATACAACTGTGTAGCTGGAATGACTTGTTGTGGATTATTACATTAGCGCAGTCTGGTTTGCACATATATTACGTTTAGACGCAGTACCTATGGCGAAGTACATATCAATGGAACATACCAAACCAATAACTAAACAAAATTAAGTTGCTCAACCCAACAGTGTTGATGGTGAGGAGAAAAGGGTGGATGAAACCAACTTCTAGTAGTGATGATGGTGATGAGATGGTAAGGTCTAGTGGCTCTCCTCATCAAGGGCATCCAACACATACTTCATGCTAATTTCATTTCAGTTAGACATGTACACTGCAGTTTAAACCTGGATGAAACTGTTTTCATCTAGTTTTAATCTGCTGAAACAATATACACTGCATATTAAAACTGGATGAAACCAGTTCCATCATAGTTTAAACCTGCTGAAATAATTCATATACCCAAATGCAAACCAAATTCACCATAACATACACTTGAACCAATTTCATTCATAACATTGAAAAAACTCAAATAACCAGACGCAAACAAATTTCATCTAAAACAAAATCAACCAAAAATGAAGATAAAACAACTAATTCAACAAATTAACCCACTGAAATGAAAATAAGAACAACCAATTCAACAAATTAATCATGCAATTCTGAAAATAAGAACAAAACAGAGTTAGGGTTTCAAATCTTACGAGTTTTAGGAGACATTTCTGTGGATTGATTGAAACCCTAATTCTTCCAATACGCAGAACTGATCGATTGAAACCCTAATTCTTAGAATATGCTAGAAACCTCTTATGATGTAGTGTTGATGGTGTTTGCATACGGTGGATGAAACTCGATTTTACGACTGTGTTGATGGTGAGGAGAAAAGGGTGGATGAAACCAACTTATGGTAGTGATGATGGTCAGGAAACAGTGGATGAAACGATTTCTGGTAGTGTTTATGGTGAGGAGACGGTGGAGGAAAACGATTTTATGGTAGTGTTGATTGTGAGGAGACGGTGGAGGAAGTTGAAGTTACTGGTAGTGAGAAGAAGATGAAGAAGTTGATGGTTTCTTTTGTGATAGAAAAGAAGATCGATATCTTCTAGACAGAGAAAAGGGTAGTAACGTCTGTTCCCATATAAAAAAATATCCCGTCCATTTGACCCAGGAAAAAATTTACCCGTCCATTTGACCCAGGAAAATACACTTTTGGCTATATAGCCCATTTTCTGTATAAACTAACCCTACCGATGATAATAATCGGAAGTTTAATAAGTTACATTAATTCCCGAATATGGTGTGGTTTGGTTACAAAAAAAAAATTATTTGTTCACAAAGCATAATCGGTAGGCAACGAAATTCATAATCTTCCGAATCTGATGTTTTTTTGCAAAATCCATAGATTCGGTATGTACATAATATAAATAGCTCCCGATTCTGACAATAAAATTGCAATATCCCCAGAATCGGGAGCTATGTATATAAAGTAACCTTCCGATTGTTTGTATAAAATTCAACAGTTTTATGTCTCTGCATGTGATTCGCTTGCGAGTCATCGTTAAATGCATAAAGATAGCAATAAAACCATTCATAATTCATAAAACGAACCATTCACAAACCATAAACATAACGTACCAACTTATAATCCGACACAAACGACATAATCCGACATAAACAAAGTTAAATCCAACATAAACTAAGTTATCCATAAAGTTAACAAAACACCGAGAGTTTAGTTTTTCCTATTTACTTTGACTTTGCGAGCTTTACTACCTCTACGACTTGGACCAACATCATCATTGGTTTCATCAACTTGAGTGCTCGATGACGCCCGAGTTCTTTTGGTCACCTTCTTTGTAGTTTTCTTGCCTTTTTCCCCGAACTGAGATGCATACTCCTCATTGTCAACATTATCAATCAACTCTTGGTGCTTTTTTATCTTCTCAATTGACACAGGCTCTCCGGACTTTATGCAATTAGTGCACCATTTGGACAAACCTCTTAACCTGTTCATCTATTTTAAAACATAGCATACCATCAAACGGTTACTACTTTGATTTTGACCCATAAAATTAAACTAAATTAAGAAACCAATACGTACCAATCTACCAAAACTCGGAGGTTTCTCTTTGAGGATACTCTTTTACGAAGCGGGCTTTGCTTTAAGATCACGGATTACACGAAGATGAGAAACATTCCGGTACCAATCCATATAGTTGGGAGCATTTTCAAAACCTTGGTTGGCTGCCCTTCCTTGGTTGATCAAGTAATGCGCCCTTCTATCCCAATGGAATTTACAGGATGGTGTACCCTTGTAAACCACCGTGATAGAATCTTTATCAGACTCGCAGTTCTCCAGACCCAAAGTGAAATTGCCATGGATTTGCTCCTATGGTATACATTATACAAAACCGTGTTGTCGCATCACCCTTGAAGCATTGCACAACACATATCATGTGGGGTGCCACAATGGTCCAAAATGAAGGGCCAAATCGGACAGACCCGCGATATGTCCATCAGCTTGGTATTCCTTGTATGGATCAAAGCATACGTCTTGGGCTATCAGTGAGTCCAAAATCTCCCTCAAACGAATCAGTTGTTGCTCCTTCGTCCTAGAATGGGTGTCATCGAATACGTACTTTGTTCCTCTAGGGTCACCTTTCGCCCACGCCGGGTTTTCAATGGCCAATCCCAAGATAGGGAAGTGGTCGTAGATCCATGTCTGTATTGTCATTTTTGCAAGTATTAGGAAATTGATTCTTCAATGGTAGAAAAATAAAAAAATAACCAAGTATGTAGAGTTAATAAACAATACCTGTAGTAGACTCACGTTCCCATCCACTTGGCTAATTCCAAGCCTCGACGCCTTTCTCAACTCTTCCATCAACCACGCATGGCATGTCGTGCCCCAAGAGTACTCGTGCTTTTTATCGAGAGGATACAGAAGTTGTAAAAGGTTGGCTTCGACCTGATTGCCACTGGTATTGGGGAAAATGACACATCCCAATACACATAGGAGATATGCAGTGGCCGCGTGGTTGACTTGCTCATCCGTTAAAGTTCCTTTCTCTTCTTTTTTCCTTGGTGCCCTTGAACATATCCATCAGAGTACCCATGTTGAACTGTCTAGTTCTATACTTCATGCATTTTTTGAACTCAGTTGTTGATGTTTCTTCATCCCAACCCAAACACTTTTTAGTTAGAGCATAAAGTTTGGTCCATTCCAACTTCTTTGTGAACTCAGCCCTAACACATTTGCCATGGACAGAGAGTCTAACAATATGCACAACATCATCTGGGGTAATCGTCATCTCCCCAAACGGCATATGGAAGGTGTCGGTCTCAGGATAAAGTCTCTCCACAAACGCCGATATAGCCACCCGGTCATGTTCCAACATAGAGTTCTCCGCAGCATCAGCCAACCCAAAATTTGTAATAATTCTCTTGAACCTTTCACATTCATCCTTCAAAGGCTAATCCAGCATTTTAGTTGGTGCGGCGGTCGGTTTGAGTATACGAACCGCATCGGAATGATACTATTAAACACATGACAAGTTAAAAAAAATAGAATAACTAAAACTATAACCCTTAAAACTATTACGAAGAAAAATATAATAGGTAAATAAAATGGATACGATTATTACCTCGGTTTCATATATTTCTTTGGCCCAGGAGTCTTTGTATCCAAGGATTACACTTTCTGGAATATCCCGCACCTTCAGTCTTTGTGGGACAAGGTGTTGCGCTTTCTTTCGAGGAGGATTTTTCTTTTCGGCTTCTCCTTCTTCTTGCGCACCACTAGGTTGTCCTACTTCTGGTACTCTATCTTCGGGTGCTTCTAGTTGAATTTTTGCTTGTGATTGTGGAGCACTTGGTTGAACACCTTCTTGAATTGGTTGTGATTGAGAGGCACTTGGTTGAACACCTTCTTGATCCTGGTTCTGATTGAAGGGCACTTGGTTGAACACCTTCTTGACTTGCTTGTTGAGTTCCATCTTGAGCACTTGAAGCGGCTTTAGCAGTCCTCACTCTCCTTGCACTAGCTGTCAGGTTATGACGCCTTTCCTTCCTTGCACTAGCTGAGACAATTGCATCTTTGATTTTTTTTACCTGGCCTATCCCTAAACAATAAAAGAAAGTACAACAGGTTAGTAAACTATTGTAGATGGGGAAACACAATTTGCTGGTTTTTACGGAATTGAAGAGTCGACCGTGTGGAGACTCCTTGAACCGAGCGAAATGTTGAACCTCACACGATGCACTGCAAGAAGGGAGTGCTTTAAGTTCGAGAGATCAATCTTTAAGACTCCGGCCTAAACCAAGAACAATGGCCGTTCCAGAGTCAATTCGGTCACAAGAGAGGATGGGTTGATCTGTAGGAGGGAAGCTGAGAAATACGTGAGATCAAAGGTGATCTGAGATTGTAGGTGTATTGTGAATTCAGCGTAAGAATGCTCTGAATGATTGAATTTTGCTCAATTGAGAGTAATTTCTCTGAGTTCGTGTAGACGAAAGATTGTCTGTATGAACTTTGATGAGAAATTGCTCATTTTTGCGAATGTTTGAGTGTTCGAATCTTGTTCTTTCAATCAGGATTCAGAGACATTTTATAATGCCGGAGTTGAAAATACCATGATCCCATGAAGTGTGACGATTTCTTTGGAATCGAGAGAGTGGGGAAGTGGGAAATCGTGTTAAAACCAGTTGCTCATCGTGCGGAGTCTTGGTTAATTTTCCAACCACTACTTTGCTGACTCTTCCAACTGATTGCACGACTTGCTCACATTCTCATCGTGGGTGAACACACGTGCCGTAGACCGCCATACTAAAACCCTAGTTAATATCCCCCATGTGACACGATTGATATCTCGTGATTGTGGAGTCAGTTGCTGACTTTATGGGACGATGAGTCCATGTATTGCTTAGTTGAACATGATTTGAAAATGTTCTGAAACTCATCAATTAAATATGTCTGCTGAGACGAGGTATTATTATGTTGATTACGAACAAGCTGTGTTGCTGAATTAGTGTATATTGATAGTTGAACCAATATTCTTGAATCTGAGCAAATATTGCTGATTCGGGCAAATATTGCCGGTTTGAGCGAATGTTGCTCATTCGATGGATTGTTGGTAGCAGGACCAAATAAAATATTAATTTAAGATATTGACTGCTGGGTTGAGAAAAATAAATAAAAATGTTGATCATGGAAGCAACATAAAATTATCAGAGTATTTGAATTTGCTCAGAATCATGTTTCTGCGGAGCTCTAAATTCAAAACCCTAATTTTACTGAAATGATGATTTATTACAAATCAAGTGAAGCCGGGACCGGATATATGGGATGATAAGTTCACCATGTAAGCCCAGATGCTCGAATGAACAAAATACCAAAATCTCTTGAGGACCAGTTGGTGAAAGAATGATTAAATGCTGGTTTAATCATTTATTGATATAATGCTCGTGTGAGCGACAAATAACAAAACCTATCCATGAAGAGATGAGGAACCGACCAGGAAGTCATGAGGCCGGCTCTTGGTGGCCGTGAGACCAATGGATGGTCGTTCAAGCAAACTCTTAATTGTTTGGAAGAAGTTTGAACCTAATATGAGCAATTAAGCAAATTAGGTTAAAATCATTAAAACATGTGGGACCGGCTGTTTGCAGGCCTTAGAGCCACCCTTGATCCGTTAAGGGGATGTGCTCGTGTCACCATAGTGTCCGTGTCTCAGTCCTGAGAGTTTCAGTATTTTCCGATGCGCATTTGAGCAACATTCTGAGAAAATATGCAGAATCCAGGGTTTTGCTGAAACTAGGAAAAATACATGAGATGATGAAAAATGATAAATAAAACATGGAATTGCAAGGTGTGGGGCCGACCACGGCTAGGGCATGGCCGGTTGGTTGACAAGCACGGTCCCACACTTTCCCAGTTTTATGTAATTTTATGTACTTTCTCTTATTTGAGGGAAATTCCATGAAACTGGAGAGTTTTATGAAATTAGGGAATTTCCATGAGATGAGAGAAATAAAATAATAATAATAAAATAGGGAATGATGGAATGTGGGACCGGCAATGGCCAAGGCATGGCCGGCCGGCCAACGGGCACGGTCCCAGAGTACTCTTCCCAATTTTATGTAATTTTCATGATTTTAGGGAATTTTCATAGAATCAGAGAGATTTGTTGAAACCAAGGTATTTTGTTGAAATCAGGGAGTTTTCATGGAATCAGGAAAACTAAAATAACAAACAATAATAAAATAATAGGCGTGTGGGACCGGCTAGAGCCCGGTCCCACGAGTTTTCCTAATTTTATAATATTTTTCATGATTTTAGAGAAAATTCATAAAATTAGGGAATTTTCTTGGTTTTAGGGAAAATTCATGAAATCAGGGAATTTTCATAATTTGAGAGAAATAATAAAACAATGGGACGTGAGGTGTGGGACCGTCCACGACTAGGGCATGTCCGGACGGCTGGTGCTCGGTCCCGCGACACCTTTCCCTAATTTTATTATTTCTTTGATAAAATCATGAGATTAGAGAATTTCCTTGAAACGAAGGAGATTTGCTCGAACGAGAGAATTTTCACGAGATCGGGGAAAAATAATAAAATATGACAAAATATAAATTTGGGCGCGGATCGGTCACGGCATGACCGGCCAGTGATGAGCCCGGTCCACAGGCGCCTTTGCTAATATTTTATTATTATTATTTTTCCTTCCTATTTTGCATAGGTTCATCGTTCATTCATATTTTGAAATGCTCGTTTGCGCATTCAAATGCTTTGTCTCATGCATTATTGCTAAGTACACTTGCACCATTTTAGTCGTGGCTTATTCGATGCTCGGATGCTCTGTTTCGTTGAATATTTATCACTAACCCGTGGAATTCTGCTGGGAAGAACCACGAATTGAAGTGACGAAATATAACGAAGAATCGTAGAATATTGTTGGATATTCAGGCGATTACAGATAATTAACTGATGGCTCTATACTAGCAGGGCTTCCTATCTAGGAGCATTAATTATCTGAAGGTTGAGCAATATGAACTTGCTGGAGTGTCATATTCCTCTTGTACAGTCAGGGAAAACATGGTTGCATCCTGAAGACATTATTGCTCTATACTAGCAAACACGCTGTCTAGGAGCCGTCCAATCTTGCGATTCTATACAGTATGAGATGTGTCGTGGTCTCAGCTGGGAGACTACACATCTACATCTTCTCTGAGAGACTTTCTCGATCAGAGGTTTTATGGCATGAGCTTTCACGGTTAGAGACATGAGTCTCAATACTCATCCGATTGCTTGATCCGGAGTAATTACTGAAATTGCTCAGTATTCATGAGATGTGCCGTGGCCTCAGCTGGGAGACTACACATCTACATATACTCTGAGAGACAGCCTTCTCAGTCAGAGATTTATGGCATGAGCTTTCATGCTTTAATGAGAGACATGGTCCTCAATACTCATCCGATTGTCGGATCCGGAGTATAGTTTTACAATTTTACCCTTTGTCGAAAATCCACCATCTACCTTAAGTCCCCTTCTTAGTGAGGAACAATCATGTTCCCCAGTCAGCATTGAATGGTGATTTTCCAGGTACAAACAGAAATAAGTAATTAAACTTAGTCATAAGATAAGACATTACCGGATTTATTTGAATGAGCAAACCATGGTTTGAGCGGAAACCCCAGTGGCATAATAGAGCATCATCCAGTGAGCATAAATTGGTGTAGAACCGCTGATTCGATGGTGGAACCTTGGTCGGTTTAGGATTCAAGTGTCGGGCCCGAAAAGAAATCCTTGTTTTTGGGATAGACGCTCTTTCTTTCGTTAGTTTAAGGAACAAACAAAATAGACCTGAGTCTAATGATAAAATTTTTGTCTATGAGCTTTCACGAAAACAAAATTTTATTTTTTAAATACGTGAGTGTTGATGGTGGATTTTTGTTTAAGGTTAAATTTGTAAAAACCATAAAAATCATGCGCTGACATCTTGTAAAAGATAAAGCCATTTATAAGTGTTGGATACTCCCTCACTTAAATTCACCAAGAATGGAGCATGTAGCAACAATCCCATTCTCGTGAATACATGAAATTCCTCCAGGTTGGAGCATGTGGCAACAATCCCTTCCCGTGAATTTCATATCATCCTTGTATTTCCAGTACTCATTATCAGTGTGGCATGACGACTGAGTGTTACTCTTACAGAATAACACGAACCTCCAAGCACTATAATGAAACCATGTACGAAATACCCGTACAGGATAATTCTCGGTGTGTTATACTAGCCCGAGCCCTCTCGGTGTGTTATACTAGCCCGATTGAGCCCCTCTCGGTGTGTTATACTAGCCCGATTGAGCATCCTGACCGACCGTATCGATCACGGGATATGATCTCGATCGCATCATCCAACTCCATAAGCATGATTGGATGACCCCGCATCAATTCCATCACCCCCAAGCAGGTATGGAATACCCACGGCCGACCCCGCATGGTCGGTCATTGGCCTAGCCTGCCAAAAAAACCGTTCATACCAAGCATTATGGACGGAAAACCCTAAATTAGGGTTTGCGGCATATTACATGTGTCGCAAAACAGTCTCAACCATCCATCTTCGCAGGTATAGATGGAGGGTGTAGATGTAGACTCAAAGGGCCCGAGCATGTCAACACGATCACCGTGGGCCGCCTACACACTTGACCAATCGGTCAAGACCAACAATGTTTGGCCGTGACAAAATCGTCACCCAAACAAGAGGAGGCGCACGGCTTTGAAAACCAAAATTAGGGTTCAAGCCATCACGCGCGTCCATCTTCTCCCGTACGAATGGAGGGTCACAGATTAGATTAAGCAAAGGCGGTCATACCAAAGATGACCACCGTGGGCCCATCTACCTCCTCATGCGGTCGGCCAAGGCATATCATGCCCGGCTAATCCAAAACGCCCGCCCAAACATGCGTGGTTACACTTCCCAAATTGCAACCGATCTCGACCACTCAACTTCACCGGATGATTTGAATGGCTTAGATCACGTTTTCATGGGATAGTCGGTATAGGCATGATCACCAGCCTGCCATCTTCCCGTCAAACCCATCGACCAAGACCGACCAAGTTAGGTCGACTTGAAAACACGCCGGAAAAGAGTATGGCGCGCGGCATCAAACTCCTATTGCAAAATCGATCTCAACCACTCAACTTTACCGGTCAAATTGAGTGGCTTAGATCGCGCCTTCATGGGACAATGAGGTATGGACGTGCACACCGGCATGCTGTCTACACACATGCCCGGTCGGTCCTCTCCAAACCCCTTTCCATGCTTGGTTTCGACCAAGTCAAAGAGTCATGCTTGCACTCCTCTTCAAAAAACCTAATATTCATTAACGGTCGCAGATGAGTGTCTCAAAGATCATCTCATCCGTCCAACTTCACCAGATTGGTTATACAACCCTGGTCAAGAGTTATTTGGTTAGTGAGGCGTCATTTCCCATCATTTTACCACACCATAATGCGATACACATAAAATACACACGATACTTCACAAGTATCGACTTTCTGAATAACACGGTTATTCAATTCAGCATTACATGCTATCTTTCGTGGATCCACGATCCACACATTCCAGACATCAATCATGTCACAAACTGGGGGGATACATACTGGGGTATTGGTCTGGCGGTTTACAGCGTGCAGCGTGCAACGCGCCATCACAAGAACGTGTCAGGAAGTTATGGACGGTTAGAGATGAACAATAGAAGTGGGCAAGACCGGGTCGACGCACAACTCCACTACTCCATCACTCCACTTCCTCCACTTCCCACGAGAGACGTGAATGAGGCTCAATGACTTGTATAAATAGGTTCTCCGTCCTATTTCAAACAACAACACAAGTTCGGGCGAGACAGAAAAACCAAGTGTTAATACAAATCGTATTCAAACACCCAGAGCCTGCTTGCATCAACCGCAAGCCTGATCACCTTTCTGTTACAAGTCATAAGCAAGCCAACACCTTCACAATCTCAACACCTTCTTCGCTTCCCTCCCTAAGATCAACCCCATCTCCTTCACTTTGTGACCGAAACAAGTCTGGAACGGCCATTTCTTGGTTTAGGCTGGACTTGCACAGATTGATCTCTCGAATCTACAAGCACTCACCGCGCAGTGCATTTGTTTAAAGGTTTAAATTCATTCCTCATCCACACCCCAAATTACCAAATTCTGCAGGAGTAGTTTTCACCCATAAACAGTGAGATTTCACAAAGTGGAATAAACTCTCGTTTCAAAGGTGGATGCTCGTGAGATTTTTTAAATACGTGCGTCTGTTAGTAATAAAATTTTGTTTATGAGCTTTCATGAAAATTTTTATCTTCGAGCTTTCGGAAATCTTTGAAAATAGACTCTCACTTCAAAGATAGATGCTCGTGCGAGGGAGCAAAAAATATATAGATATATTTTTCAATTTACGTGAGTTTCACGTTAAATATATATATTTAGTAAAATCAATGTTTTGATTTTGAACAACTGTTGAAAGTAGACAATCATACATGGTGAAATAATGTCTGTATGTGAGTTTTCACAATTGTAGAATGGACATCTGTACAATTTTGAAAACCAGTGAATGTTCACATAGTAAAACTTTACGTGGGTTGTTCACGGTTTTATGAAAATTAAGTCATGATTTTGAATAATGAATTTTGTTCGTCTTTGCAGGTTTGAAGGAGTGAACGAATTCTCGAGATTGTAATCACTACAGCTAGTGAAATTGTAAATAGGTAAGAGTTGGATGGTTACCATTTTTGTAGACTCTGTTGTGAGCACATTTATTCCATGATTCATTGTTCGTCGAAGCTGCGCTTTGTATGAACGATGTGCTGAAGTAGCCACTTTGCGAGAATGACTGACTCCCATGATGATACTTCCAAAGATGGTGTTTCCAGAGATAACACCTCTACTGACGAAACTTTAAGAAATGGTACTTCTGGTTGGGTGATGGTGAGAGATCCTTCATACTAAGTTGTACTCCTGGTTATTTCATTATCTTTACCATAGGATGATCGTGTAGTGAGATCCTAGATCAATTTAGACTCCACGGAAATGGAAGAAAGTATACGGGAGCGGAGAACCCAGAAGTAAGGACTACATGATGTTAGCAAATGACGTGTAGTCCCCAGCCGTTTCTTTGGAGAGTTGTTAGCGCTCCTTGTGTCATGACTTTGCCCGTGCAATTAGGATCATGAGACCAAGGTTTGTTATTTCTATTCAGACTTTTGCTCCATCGATTAACGGTCTTCAACTTGTTCCCGGGCAAACAACTCATGAATCCAGCACTGATGAAGAAGTCAATGTAAGTATCCTTTTTCGTGCAGGTGATCGTGGCATCTCCTTAAATGAAATAATAATAATTGTTGTTGATGAATCCAGGAAGAAATCATTGTAGATAAGCATCATGTTGATGAAGCGTGCTCTTCTTTGGGATATGGGAATATGGAGAATTCCCGAAATCCCGAACCGAATAGAGATAGCGGCGTTGCCAATGGAGATTTCGGCATTGCCGAGCCTTCAAATGATTTAGAGACTCCCCCAGTAAGTATATCTCCTGTAATCTCCTCATAAAAGTATGAAATTTCTGATTTGTGAATGAATGAATGAGAATCCATGTGAGTATACAAGTAATTTTGCTGAAATACGTCACCAGAAAATTTCAGACTTCAGCATTTTAGCAAAAACACCGTAGAATCTTCGTTCAAAGTCAGATTTTCGCGATCTGCATATGTATCTTCAAGCCAGAAAATATCCAAGCTTTTTCAAAGAAGATTTTTGAGTTTTGAGCATGTTTATGGCCTAAAAAAGGCGAAACAGTAAACTTCCAGGAGACTTTCAGAACTTTTTCAGATTATATGTTGTCCAATGTTTCGGCCACATATCCTTGCTCATTTCTTCAATTGCTTTGAATTTCGGATATGTTGTAGAGGACAATCATACGAAGAGAATGGTATATGACCCATCCCTAGATTCTTCACCAATTTCTCCCGGATCGTCGGTTTGTACAGGACAGTGTAAAATCATCTCGAGGCATTTGTGCTTTGTCAGAAACACTCATGTTGTGCTTTTAGACCATTCGCTTGTGTCTTGAACGGTTGTTGAAGGATTTAATGTCATTGATTAATTAGAGATCAAGACCCTTTGATTGATACATGAGCATGGTGCTTGCAGTGCCATCTTGTTTTTGTCAGACGTAGAAACATCACTTCTGAAACCCTGGTCACGGGACCATAACTGAGGTTGCTCTCAAGAGAGGATGATGTAATGACCATGGTGGCATGTCCCGGTAGTAGCATTCCTTTTGTGATGATTGACTAGCACTGGAGAGCCCGGAACCACGAATGTTGGACTGTGAAATTGATCGTCATGATCAGTGGACCGTCAGTCCCCAGTATTTTGTTGAATCTCTCCCTTTCATTTTCCCTTCTTCTGGCAGGACCTAGATAGAGGATCCGGATAGAAAAATTGATGTAAAGACCCAGGTGATCGAAGTTGGAGGTACCTTGATGAAGGACTTAGCGAAAAGACCTGGTGGACACCGATCGACCGTGGAAGTTATGAATCCCGTCTAAGAATTGTTGCCTGCATGTTGTATGCTCAGGAAGCTGTAGGAACCTCATACGACGTCGGAATATGATGCTTGGCCCCAATTTTTGAAGCTAAGAGACTAAGTTGTCACATGAGAAAAGAATCACTCAATTCGGAGTTGTAGATGTCAGCCAACGAAGTGTGCACATTTGTGATTTGTAATCCCGTACAGAATTTTTAGACTTCATAAACCTGGCTGTAAAGGTCATATCTTTCAGCTCGTATGTCCGATTAATGCGCCCTTTTGGTATGTTGTAGAAGAGACAAAGATGAATATATTTTGTTAAGTAAGTATTGTCCCATTCCTCACCTATTGGTACGTTTTTGCAAACCCATGGCCTGAAGTGTGTTGTATCTCATTTGTAGAGGTGATGAGAACATCTTGTAGAAGACTTTGGATTATGCCCACCAGTCGTGCCAGCTTTGGGAAGACTTTCATGTGAGCATGTTATCAGATCTACACATCTTGATATGAATCATCGGTTCTTAGAAAAGTCCGCTTCATGTATAACACTTCAGAGAATGATTAGTTGATGAAGCCCTGAGGATGTTGCTCCTAAGACCGTTGTTGGTGCTGAGACCATGAATGATTACGCTCCAGAGATCCTTGTCGATGCTGAAATCATGGATAGTGTTCCTCTAGAGATTATTATTGATGCTGATACCATGGTTGAAGTTTCTCCAAAGACCGAAAAGGCTAGAACCATGATTATAGATATAATCTTTGCTCCTTCATCCAGTGAGCCTTTTATATTCACGAACTAGTTGATGAGTTGAGCGTCGCTAAGATGAAGGCGTACTGAGAGTTCAACCTGAATGCTCCTGAAAGCATAACTTTGCCAGGAACTGGCTTTGTCAGTGAGTCGATGTTGTTGCGGTAGATAGCATCAACAGTTTTCATACTGGATGTGATTGGTGAAGAGAGAAAGTTCCTAAATCATGCAGGGGCTTGTGATGTAGTTTCATGGAATCACCTCAGGTTGCCCAGTGTATGTTTAAGGAGTTAGTGCCATCCATGTATGAATGATGTTGCATATGCTTCAGAAGTCTTATCATGGGATAATGAAGACTTATCGATTGTTGTTTAATTACACTTTGATCGTGCTGGTGTTGAATCAATGTGTCATCGTCGAGATATTTGTGTTGTACTCTTTGATTGGGAGTACAATTTGATGGCTTCTTAGATGCTTGAGCGTTGAAGAGTATATTCCTTAAGCATCGAATGTCTTATGGGTTTGATCATCTTGGCCCTGGAGTATCTTCTGTTGATTCAGCATCCCTTTCGTTGCGGTAGTGGGATTCGACACTTGTGCAGACATCAGAGCTTTCTGATTTGTGGAACACATGGACTTGCAGGAGAAACGCCCAAAGTGTTCTTTGCCATGTTTGGACATCAGTAATGAATGTTTCATTGCTTGATTCGGAGAAACGTCAGATTCAACCACTTGGTAAAATACTAATGCGGTGAAGCTACCATTCATAACGTCTTGTAGAGTTGCTAGCATGTCCCCATGCTAGGATAGCATGTCGGGAAATAAATGACATAGACATGGAATGAAACTTGCCTGAGTGCGGAACCTCTTGATGAATGTCTATGCATCTTTTGCAGGTTCTTGCTTCAACCTCGTTAAAGTTTGAAATTCCTCAAAGTACTCTGATAATGGAATGTCCGTCAAATCTTCTGGATCAGAACTTTCTTCGTTGGAGAGATGTGTAACAAAAGGCGCTTCGTAAGTACCCATCTTTTCAGCGTGGATCCACGCTCGTCTGAAGGACATGTCATATCCTGGATCTTCCCGATTATGTGAAACTTGGTTTTTGTCCGTGTTGAACTTATGTTCACTTTGAGAGTGATGTAGCCATAAGTATTTCCGAGCGCTCCTTCAAGGTCTCTGATTGAGATGGGAGCATGAGTAGCTTCTTGTTGAGTGATGCATGTGGATCCGATGGTTTTCAGTGGAATGTAGTTGATGGCGGTGCCAGCATCGATCAACGTTCTTCCAAATTCGTTTCTTCTGACTGTGGTAAGCATTCCCCAGTCATACATCTCTTGGTATGTGGCTGGAGGCTCAAGAATTATTTTCGGAATGGACTTCTTGACACAATGTGGTTCAGTTTTGTGAACATGTCTCTCCTTTATGCCTTCGACAAATAGAGCAATTCACGTTCGACCAAGGATTGAACCGCCCTTTTGATAGGTTGTTCAGAGAGTGTAAAGGTTCTGACTGGGAGAGGATTCTTGTGTACTCCTTCGGTCCCGATTGAAGTTATTGTGGATCAACCTTCTCTTTGAAAATATGCTTCAAAAATGCGCAGCTTGCTTGTGGGATGATTGACGAACCCGTGGAAGCGGCGTGCGAGGGACTTTCCATGTCTTCTTCAGTTGGTTCTTTCTTGACATATGGCAACTTGATTGCACCATCTTGGACCCAAACATCCAGGAGTTCGATCACCTCTTCAATGGAAAAAGGAAAGTCAGGTACTTCTTGATCAAGAACTCTTGCGCGTTGGTCAGAGGCTTGTGCATCTTGCTTATCCTTGCTTTGTGCTTTTAAAGGAGCCGAGGTATGCTTGCGCGGCAGTTTGGCTTTCCATTTGCTCCCTTCTGCAATAGTGTTTGTGGAAGGGTGGAGGTTTTACTGCTTCTTGATCATACGTCTGCTACTTCGAGTGTCTCGCGGTTCTTCATAGCTTTTGTTCTTTCCAGTAAAGCGGGCGCAGTATTTGCCGATCTCTTCGCTGCTTCATGAAGCTCTGAGAAGGTATGGAAACGAAGATTTTCCAGTAAAGCTCTGTAGACCGGAATCATGTCGTTGATACACAAGTCTACCAGTTGCTGCTCCGTAACGTTTGGATCATGACAGTCCAGGGCCTGGACTCTGAATCTTTTCACGTAGTCATTGGGATGTTCATTGTTCCTATGAAACATTCTTCCAAGATCAGAGAGAGTAATTTTCTCTGACACAAAGAAGTACTTTCTGTAGAAGGCGTTAATCATTTCTCCCCAATTGTTGATAATTCCTGGTGCGATGTTGTTGTACCAGGTGTATGCCCTTTTGGAAGAGGAATCCTTTGCGTAGAAGCAGGGTACGGAGGCTGGTGACGATGGACATGTGATGTCTTATCTTTACCACGGTTCTCCAAGATGCGTTCCAAATCTTCCCGAGTAATGAAATTTGATGATTCCTTTGTTTATGGATCGTCTGCAGCTTTGCGGACTTTGTTGCCATCCACTGTATGAATTGAAACTACTTCGGATCAACATCCGGAGATGTCTGTTTTTCTTTTCCCTTTCCTTGAGTCTTCTCTGACATCTTGTCAGTAAGATTTTTGAGATAATTACACAGCTCCTTCTGTGTAGCAGCCATGTCAGTCTGATTCTTTGCAAGAGTCTCTTGCACTTTGATGAGATCAACAATGGTAGGTGGTGGGTTTCCGCTGACTTCTTCAGGGTGTCGGACGGATAGAAGATAACCTTCCGTGTTAGTGTGAGGAGGAGTAATATCACCACCGCCAGTGTTAGAGGCTGGAATTGTTTCCGGAATATCCTTATTGTTGTTGTTGTTGTTGCTAGTTCTAGCGTCGTTTGCATTGGAACCTGTAACTAACCCAGACCTAAGACCAGCCATCTTGTGAAACCGTGATATTGCAACCTAGAGATTAATCACCCACTGTGGTCTCCAATCTGTAGATGGGGAAAAACGATTTGCTGGTTTTTACGGAATTGAAGAGTCGACCGTGTGGAGACTCCTTGAACCGAGCGAAATGTTGAACCTCACACAGATGCACTACAAGAAGGGAGTGCTTTAAGTTCGAGAGATCAATCTGTAAGACTCTGGCCTAAACTAAGAACAATGGCCGTTCCAGAGTTAATTCGGTCACAAGAGAGGATGGGTTGATCTGTAGGAGGGAAGCTGAGAAATGCGTGAGATCAATGGTGATCTGAGATTGTAGGTGTGTTGTGAATTCAGCGTAAGAATACTCTGAATGATTGAATTTTGCTCAATTGAGAGTAATTTCTCTGAGTTCGTGTAGACGAAAGATTGTCTGTATGAACTTTGATGAGAAATTGCTCGTTGTTGCGAATGCTCGAGTGTTCGAATCTTGTTCTTTCAATCAGGATTCAGAGACATTTTATAATGCCGGAGTTGAAAACACCATGATCCCATGAAGTGTGACAGTTTCTTTGGAATCGAGAGAGTGGGGAAGTGGGAAATCGTATTAAAACCAGCTTGCTCATCGTGCGGAGACTTGGTTAATTTTCCACCCACTACTTTGTCGACTCTTCCAACCGATTGCACGACTTGCTCACATTCTCATCGTGGGTGAACACACGTGCCGTAGACCGCCGCACCAAAACCCTAGTTAATATCCCCCCATGTGACACGATTGATATCTCGTGATTGTGGAGTCAGTTGCTGACTTTATGGGACGATGAGTCCATGTATTGCTAAGTTGAACATGATTTGAAAATGTTCTGAAACTCATGAATTAAATATGTCTGCTGAGATGAGGTATTATTATGTTGATTACGAACAAGTCATGTTCTTTGAATTATTGAATATTGATAGTTGAACCAATATTCTTGAATCTGAGCAAATATTGCTGATTCGGGCAAATATTGCCGGTTTGAGCGAATGTTGTTCATTCGATGGATTGTTGGTAGCGGTACCAAGTAAAATATTAATTTAAGATACTGACTGCTGGGTTGAGCAAAATAAATAAAAATGTTGATCATGGAAGCAACATAAAATTATCAAGTATTTGAATCGCTTTCGAGAATCATGTTTTCATGAGCTCAATTCAAAACCCTAATTTTACTGAAATGATGATTTATTGCAAATTAAGTGAAGCAGAGACCATCTACATGGGATGATAAGTTCACCATGTAAGCCCAGATGCTCGAATGAACAAAATACCAAAGTCTCTTGAGGACCAGTTGGTGAAAGAATGATTAAATGCTGGTTTAATCATTTATTGAAATAATGCTCGTGTGAGCGAAAAATAACAAAACCTATCCATGAAGAGATGAGGAACCGACCAGGAGGTCATGAGGCCGGCTCTTGGTGGCCGTGGGACCAATGGATGGTCGTTCAAGCAAACTCTTAATTGTTTGGAAGAAGTTTGAACCTAATATGAGCAATTGAGAAAATTAGGTTAAAATCATTAAAACATGTGGGACCGGCTGTTTGCAGGCCTTAGAGCCACCCTTGATCCATTAAGGGGATGTGCTCGTGTCACCATAGTGTCCGTGTCTCAGTCCTGAGAGTTTCAGTATTTTCCGATGCGCATTTGAGCAACATTCTGAGAAAATATGCAGAATCCAGGGTTTTGCTGAAACTAGGAAAAATACATGAGATGATGAAAAATGATAAATAAAACAGGGAATTGCAAGGTGTGGGACCGACCACGGCTAGGGCATGGCCGGCCGGTTGACAAGCACGGTCCCATGCTTTCCCAGTTTTATGTAATTTTATGTACTTTCTCTGATTTGAGGGAAATTCCATGAAACTGGAGAGTTTTATGAAATTAGGGAATTTCCATGAGATGAGGGAGATAAAATAATAATAATAAAATAGGGAATGATGGAGTGTGGGACCGGCAATGGCCAAGGCATGGCCGGCCGGCCAACGGGCACGGTCCCAGAGTACTCTTCCCAATTTTATGTAATTTTCATGATTTTAGGGAATTTTCATAAAATCAGAGAGATTTGTTGAACCAAGGTATTTTGTTGAAATCAGGGAGTTTTCATGGAATCAGGAAAACTAAAACAACAAACAATAATAAAATAATAGGCGTGTGGGACCGGCTAGGGCATGGCCGGCCGGCTAGAGCCCGGTCCCACGAGTTTTCCTAATTTTATAATATTTTTCCTGATTTTAGAGAAAATTCATAAAATTAGGGAATTTTCTTGGTTTTAGGGAAAATTCATGAAATCAGGGAATTTTCATAATTTGAGAGAAATAATAAAACAATGGGACGTGAGGTGTGGGATCGGCCACAGCTAGGGCATGGACTTAGGCGGGTGCTCGGTCCAAATGATACCTTTCCCTAATTTTATTATTTCTTTGATAAAATCATGAGATTAGAGAATTTCCTTGAAACGAAGGAGATTTGCTCGAACGAGAGAATTTTCATGAGATTAGGGAAAAATAATAAAATATGACAAAATATAAATTTGGGCGGGGGACTGGTCACGGCATGACCGGCCAGCTGATGAGCCCAGTCCCCTGGTGCCTTTGCTAATATTTTATTTTTATTTTTATTTTTCCTTCCTATTTTGCATAGGTTCATCGTTCATTCATATTTTGAAATGCTCGTTTGCGCATTCAAATGCTGGTCTGTGCATTATTGCTAAGTACACTTGCACCATTTTAGTCGTGGCTTATTCGATGCTCGGATGCTGTTTCGTTGAATATTTATCACTAACCCGTGGAATTCTCTTTGGGAAGAACCACGAATTGAAGTGACGAAATATAACGAAGAATCGTAGAATATTCTTTGGATATTCAGGCGATTACAGATAATTAACTGATGGCTCTATACTAGCAGGGCTTCCTATCTAGGAGCATTAATTATCTGAAGGTTGAGCAATATGAACTTGCTGGAGTGTCATATTCCTCTTGTACAGTCAGGGAAAACATGGTTGCATCCTGAAGACGTTATTGCTCTATACTAGCAGACACGCTGTCTAGGAGCCGTCCAATCTTGCGATTCTATACAATATGAGATGTGTCGTGGTCTTAGCTGGGAGACTACACATCTACATCTTCTCTGAGAGACTTTATCGATCAGAGGTTTTATGGCATGAGCTTTCACGCTTAGAGACATGAGTCTCAATACTCATCTGATTGCCGGATCCGGAGTAATTACTGAAATTGCTCAGTATTCATGAGATGTGCCGTGGCCTCAGCTGGGAGACTACACATCTACATATACTCTGAGAGAGAGCCTTCTCAGTCAGATATTTATGGCATGAGCTTTCATGCTTTAATGAGATACATGGGCCTCAATACTCATCCGATTGCCGGATCCGGAGTATAGTTTTACAATTTTACCCTTTGTCGAAAATCCACCATCTACAACTATATAAACGGAAGTTAATGTAAAACCAACGCTCCCGAATATACATATTCGGTTGGTTGAGTTAACCAATTACATCCGATTACGCTCAATCGTAAATATCAGTTCACCTAAAGCTACCGAATACATATAATCGGAAACAAAAGAAAATTTTTGGTGTTCAAATATGTTTATCTACACACAATAATCGGAAGCTAAATTTCAACATAACCCTCCGAATACAATAATCGAAAGTCATAAAAAGTCCACCCTTCCGAATGCATCACATTCGGAAGCCTCACAAAACTAATTTCTACCGTATATGCATCACTTTGTGTCCAGAAATTACTCAAGTGGTTTATAGCCTAAACAATCGGAAGGAAATTACAAAAGATATCACCCGATTATTGCGTCTGTAATACTTGTTCTTCCCTAGTATATTCAGAAGGCAAAAACACAATTAACTTCCGATTATGATCGATTTAGGCCTCAGTAATGAAAAACGTTCTATAATCGGTAGGCAACCTAAATATTTACCACCCGAATATGACAAATGCTCTTGTGAAATGAAGAATTCGACCACAATCGGAAGTTTAAAACAATAACTAACCTACCGAATCTGGGTACCCTAAAAAAAAAAACATGGATTCGTCGAATTGAAGCAATATAAACCAAATTAATGGTAGAATCTTACCTAATCGTCGCCATTTCAAGTTGCCTGAGAGTTTGGCTATCAGTATCGCCTACATCAGGGAGTTCATCTTCTTCGTGTTCTTCGGGTTCGTGAGTAAAAACCTCTTTATTACGGGCATGCAATCCAATATTCGGATCCTCACCGCGCACTACGTTTTAAGTTTTAGCTTTCTTACATTCCTTTTCTTTCATCTTTATAGAGAATAATCGACGATGATTCGATTCGACGATTAACGATGTACAGCGCTGTTGATGGTGGATTTTCGTTTAAGGTTAAATTTGTAAAAAACCAGAAAATCATGCGCTGACATCTTGTAAAAGATAAAGCCGTTTATAAGTGACGGATACTCCTCACTTAATTCACCAAGAATGGAGCATGTAGCAACAATCCCATTCTGTGAATACATGAAATTCCTCCAGGTTGGAGCATGTAGCAACAATCCCTTCCCGTGAATTTCATATCGGCCTTGTATTTCCAAAGTACTCATTATCGGTGTGGCATGACGACGAGTGTTACTCTTACAGAGTAACACGAACCTCCAAGCACTATAATGAATCATTATCGGTGTGGCATGACGACCGAGTGTTACTCTTACAGAGTAACACGAACCTCCAAGCACTATAATGAAACCATGTACGAAATACCCGTACAGCCGATTCTCGGTGTGTTATACTAGCCCGAGCCCTCTCGGTGTGTTATACTAGCCCGATTGAGCCCCTCTCGGTGTGTTATACTAGCCCGATTGAGCATCCGGCACTGACCGTATCAGTTCGGATATGATCTGACCGCAATCATTCAACTCCATAAGCATGATTGGATGACCCCAGATCAATTCCATCACCCTCAAGCAGGTATGGAATACCCACGGTCGACCCCGCATGGTCGGCCATTGGCCTTTGCTTGCCAAGAGACGTTCATACCAAGCATTATGGACGGAAAACCCTAAATAAGGGTTTGCGGCATATTACATGTGTCGCAAAACAATCTCAACCATCCATCTTCGCAGGTATAGATGGAGGGTGTAGATGTAGACTCAAAGGGCTCAGAGCATATCAACACGATCACCGTGGGCCCGACTACACACTTGACCAATCGGTCAAGACCAACATTGTTTGGCCGTGACAGAATCGTCACCCAAACAAGGGATGGCGCGCGGCTTTGAAAGCCAAAATTAGGGTTTCAAGCCATCACGCGCGTCCATCTTCTCCGGCACGAATGGAGGGTCACAGATTAGATTGAACAAGGGTCGGTCACACCAGCATGACCACCGTGAGCCCATCTACCTCCTCATGTGATCGGCCAAGGCATATCATGCCCGGCTAATCCAAAACGCCCGCTCAAACATGCGTGGTTACACTTCCCAAATTGCAAACTGATCTCGACCGCTCAACTTCACCGGATGATTTGAACGGCTTAGATCACGTTTTCATGGGATAGTCAGGTATAGGTGTGAACACTAGCCTACCACCTTCACGTCAAACTAACCGGCCAAGACCGACCAAGTCAGGTCATCTTGGAAAACACGCCGGAAAAGGGTATGGTGCGCGACTCTTTGCGGCATCAAACTCCTATCGCAAATCGATCTCAACCACTCAACTTTACCGGTCAAATTGAGTGGCTTAGATCGCGTCTTCTTAGGAAAGTGAAGTATGGACGTGCACATCGGCATGTTGTCTACACACATACCCGGTCGGTCCTCTTCAAAACCCTCCCCATGCTTGGTTTTGACCAAGCTGGAGAGTGATGCTTGCGCACCTCTTCAAAAACCCTAATATTCATTAACGGTCGCAGATGAGTGTCTCAAAGCTCATCTCATCCTTCCAACTTCACCAGCTTGGTTATACAACCCTGGTCAGGAGTCAATTGGTCAATAAGGCGTCATTACCCATCACCTTACCACACCACAATGCAAAGACTGCATAAAATACACACGGTACTTCACAAGTATCGACTTCCCGAATAACGCGGTTATTTAATTCAAGCATTACATGCTATCTTTCGTGGATCCACGATCCACATTCCGGACATCAATCATGTCACAAACTGGGGGATACATACTGGGGTATTGGTCTGGCGGTTTACAGCGTGCAACGCGCCATCACAAGAACGTGTCAGGAAGTCATGGACGGTTAGAGATGAACTGGAGAAGTGGGCAAGACTGGTCGTGTATCACCAACGCACAACTCCACTACTCCATCATTCCACTACCTCCACTTCCCACGAGAAACGTGAATGAGGCTCAATGACTTGTATAAATAGGTTCTCCGCCCTATTTCAAAAAGAACAGAGAACAACACAAGTTCAGACGACAGAAACCAAGTGTTAATACAAAACCGTATTCAAACACTCAGAGCACCTTGCATCAACCGTAAGCTTGCTCATCTTTCTGTTACAAGTCATAAGCAAGCCAACACCTTCACAATCTCAACACCTTCTTCGCTTCCCTCCCTAAGATCAACCCCATCTCCTTCACTTTGTGACCGAAACAAGTCCTGGAACGGCCATTTCTTGGTTTAGGCCGGACTTGCACAGATTGATCTCTCGAATCTACAAGCACTCACCGCGCAAAGGCATTTGTTGAAGGTTTAAATTCATTCCTCATCCACACCCCAAATTACCAAATTCTGCAGGAGTAGTTTTCACCCATCAACAATTGGCGACCACAAAGGGAGATTCATCTCTCGGTCGTAAAATCAATTTCTTTGAAATCCGATTCAATTTCATCAATTTCAAAAAGGGTAGATCTTAGAACCAATTCAATCAACAATTCATTCCAAGATGGTGGAACTGAGGTCCGGATCAGCAATCAACTCTGATGGAGCCAGCATGGATGACACTTCCGGTGTTGATGTACCCGTCAGTGGAGCTACAGCCGTCAATACACCTCGTGGAGCTGTCACTTCTAACACCAACACTAGCGGAGCAGAGACATCCCAGTGGGTGTAACACCTCCCATCACTGAGCCCAGAGCAGCGCAAATCCCGGCATCTCTTCGAGCGTAACGCCTCCAAAGTGGTTACCGGCAACAACTTTCACTCCTCCATCGGGACGAGGAGCCGGAGACACAAGAGGAAGACCGCCGTCTAGTACCATTGCGAGACTTGATGGAGAAACAAGAAATTCTTGCTAAAACTCAAACAGATATGGCCGCAACTCGTAAAGAGGTACTCACTTTCCTTAAAACTTTGATCGAACGATTGCCGCAAGATTCACGGCAACCCTTGGAGTCGGCGAGAGATGCATTCAATACACCCGAGCGTGCGTTTCCACTCGGACTCACATGAATGAAGAAACTCGTGTTGCTCCCGAGCGCCAAAGGAGAGAGAGACCAGCGTTCCAACTTCATTACGCGTGAAGATCTAGAGCGACTTCTCCAAAATCGAGGAAAAGGGGACCGAACGGACGTACACCAACATCAGCCGCCGTACCCTCAAGATGTGCAACGGATTCCTCTACCAAGAGGTTACACCTCTCCCCGTTCTCCCTCTACGACGGTACTGGTAATGCTCGTGAACACATTTCTCGATTCTTGGAAGCCTTGGGGGAACATGAATACAATCATGTTTTACGCCTAAAAGAATTCTCAAAATCACTCGGAGGGCATACACCAGTACAACAACATTGCGCCTAACAAAGATATCCAATTGGAGCGAGATGGTCGGTGCTTTCTATAGAAGTATTTCTTCGTGTCTGACAAATCACGTTTTCAGACACAGGAAGAATTCTCCAGCGAACAATGAACATCCCAACGACTTCGTTAAAAGATTCGAACCCAAGCACTTTGACTGTCACGACCCGAATGTTACCGAACGGCAATTGGTGGAATCATGCATCAATGGGATGATACCCATATACCGCGCTCTGTTAGAGAATCCGGGCTTTCAAACATTCTCTGAACTCCACGAAGCCGCAAAACGTTCGGAACAATCGCACCAAAGCACTACTAGAAAGAACCGAGTTGTTCGAAGTGAAGATTTGCGTGAAAGTCGAGGAAGCAGGCGTCTCACAAACAAACAATACAACACTGGCCCTTCTGTGAGTGTGGTAAGCGGCGGAGAAAAGAGGAAAGCTTCGATAACAGAACAACAAACCAAGCGAACATCCTCCGCACACAAGACTTCGTCTCGAAAAGGAACAGACAAGACTCCTGCACAAAACGCCAAAGACACAGGTTTTCCTTTTCCCATGAATGAAGTGATAGAGCTCCTGGAAGCGTGGATCCAAGACGACGCCGTAAAGCTGCCCCCTATCAGGCGTCCTCCGACCGAGGAAGAGATGGAAGATCCCAGATACTGTTGCTACCACAGGTTCGTCCATCATCCAACCAAAGATTGCAACAGGTTGAAACAAATATTCAGGGAAAAGGTAGAGACAGGGGAACTCCAGCTTGGAAATGAAGGTGTTCATAGAGATCCTCTACCTATCAGGAACTGCATGATTTCTGGGGACTCTGTTCGCAAGACCGTACAATCTATGATGGAGCGCATATGTGAAATCTTGTACTTCTCCAAAGGGCAGCGTCAAGACATATTTACGGCCCTCAACCACGTTGTTTCAGGGAGGCGTTTGCATCCGGTAGCAGATCCAGAACCCCGTCTTTCCTGAAAGACATGAGCAATGGAAAGGGACTCCTAACCGTCACTCGTTTGAGAAACGTTGAGTTCGATAACGCGTTGATCGATACGGCTTCAGAATTTAACATCATTAGTGTCAAGACCTTGAGAGCGGCAAAGATCTCAAAGCAAGAAGCTACTCGTCGTCCAACTGTGGTCAGGGATTCAGGAGGAGAACTCAGAGATTCATATGGGTACATCGATCTTGAAGTCAAATTGGGTGATGTTTCGACACAAGCAAAGTTCTACATAGTCAAAGACCATCCCAACTACGACATGATCCTAGGAAGCTCTTGGATGCAGGACAACAAAGCCATACTGGAAGTCTGTCCTCTACCGGTGTCGCACTCGAGAGAATATCCAACACGCCTTCGGACCCCCGATGATGTTTGCTGCCGCATCGACAACTTTCCGACGTGACACAATTTTCCGGAGAGAGCCTGTCGGCATACACTGAAAGGTTCCGATCTCAAGTAAGTCTCATCACGCAACTCTCCTTGCAACCTACCGCCCCTCATTCTGACAAGTCCTGGGGACTGGCTCCAACCAACAAACCAACCCCGGCTAGGAGATGTGAATGGGAAGCCGGCCCTTTCAAACGTTTTACCAAGAGCATAGAAGCTGTCTTGATCAAAGACAACAAGGCCAAGGTCCAAGTGTCTGCACGCTCAAACCCATTCGGAATTGGAGACCTAGTGACGAAGGCGACTACGTTCAATGCTGGAAGCATGACGGTGAAGATGACCACTCCACCCGACTCACCCACCGAAAGAGAAGATGAACCGTACACTGTAGCGAGATGTTATCCTAGGTGGCTACTGCAAGCTCATCAACGCTGATAACCCGGAGGGCATAACAATTCACTCACGATGGCTCAAACCTTACCGAACTTAAGATACTGTGCTACAATTTTCCAGCATCCTCCACACCTTAAAACGTTGTGCTATATTTTTCCAGCGTGTTTCCTTTTACAGTTTCATGTCATATTTGTAATTTCTCCAGAAAATGATTGCAATACTTGCATTCATAGTTAGGGTTTCAATTTTCAATTTTTCAATTAAAGCATCATTTTTCATCTGATAACCTCTCCACTCCTAAAGACACAAAGTCCTGAGTCACCCTAAATCAACTGGAGCAAGAAAGGAAACCCTAAGCAAACATTTCTCGGGAAGAAGGGAATAGAACGTGTGCGCAAGAAGTGATTTGAGCCATCCGCCCCAAAAAAGCCGGGAAGATCTTGCATCAAGAGTACAGTGCAGGGTATTCCGCTATAATATTATTTCTTTTACCATTAAGAATTACGTGTGAAGGCACACTCTAGCACCTAAAGAGTTTCAATTCCAGTTTCGACAAAAGGATTATAAAAAAAAAAAAAAAAAAGACTTTTGTTCAAACAATGAAACGAAAGAAAACTTGAACTCAGCTGCCACTGAGTACAAGGGAGATATTCAAATATACGGAACATGCTTGGAAAAGAAAGAAGGAAAATTCTAATCGCCAAGAGAGTCAGCCTCGCCTGCATCATTGTCAGATTCTGCTCCATCACCTGTTGATGCGCCTCCCTTCGAATCTCCTTCAGTTTTACGCATCGAGCATCTCCACACGGATCACGCTCCATCCTAACATCATCAGCAGGAGCATCAAAAGGCACATCAACATCAGGAGCCGCGCAGGTTGCTTTCAAATGTTCAGGTTCGTCTGTATCGGAATCAAGGATTATCACGCCGTCCTGGATCGAGTAATCACACTTTCCTTCATTCAGAGGTCGTTCATGCTCAACTCTCCGCCTCTTCAACCGCGCTGCAAACCTCTATGCCCTTGCGCTTACTAGCGTCTGCAACGTTTCTTCGCGCCTCCACCGCTCCTCCATGTCAATTGCAGCTGAAAGTGCACAGATACGTCCTCTGACAATACGAAGGTGGGAGATAGACATCCCCTGTATAGCACGGCCGACTTCGCGAAGAGGAAGATCGATCTTAGCCATTACTTCTCCGTGCGCATGGTTTTCAGGCTTGTCAACTTCAAAACTCTTTCTGGAGAAGCAACAGAATGAGCGTCCACCGCTTCCATGATAATCTGCAGAGGAGAGGAGGTTATGAGCACAAAAAAAAAAAAGAGGATCATCAAATCTATCGATCGCTTAATCGAGAAAATCGGAAGCGTGACGAGATATGGAATGAACGACCACGTGAGATGATTCTTTATAATCTCACAAGTCGACGTAATCCTGAAGGAAAAGAAGTCTTTACTTACCACCTATGAAGGCTGCTAATTCGGGATAACAATCGACAAGGCTTATCAGATATACCTGAGGAAAGCCGTATGTGATGAAAGAAGTACACCTGAAGGAGCGGCCGAGCTCAGACATGTGCAAGAGAAACCAAAGCGACTCACCAGATCAAGTCCTGCTTCCTTCGCATCCCTAATCAAGACCAACCGGTTCCGGGAAACGCGACAATGTGAAGCCACCCGGTAAATATGTATTCACTCTAGCTTGGTCATTTCGGTATGTCACCATCTCATGCCTACCACACAATAGTGTAACCATTATGTGCTAGGCGGGGACTTAATGTTGATGGTGGATTTTCGTTTAAGGTTAAATTTGTAAAAAACCTAAAAAATCATGCGCTGACATCTTGTAAAAGATAAAGCCGTTTATAAGTGACGGATACTCCTCACTTAATTCACCAAGAATGGAGCATGTAGCAACAATCCCATTCTGTGAATACATGAAATTCCTCCGGTTGGAGCATGTAGCAACAATCCCTTCCCCGTGAATTTCATATCGGCCTTGTATTTCCAAAGTACTCATTATCGGTGTGGCATGACGATCGAGTGTTACTCTTACAGAGTAACACGAACCTCCAAGCACTATAATGAATCATTATCGTGTGGCATGACGACCGAGTGTTACTCTTACTGAGTAACACGAACCTCCAAGCACTATAATGAAACCATGTACGAAATACCCGTGCGAGCCGATTCTCGGTGTGTTATACTAGCCCGAGCCCTCTCGGTGTGTTATACTAGCCCGATTGAGCCCCTCTCGGTGTGTTATACTAGCCCGATTGAGCATCCGGCACTGACCGTATCAGTTCGGATATGATCTGACCGCAATCATTCAACTCCATAAGCATGATTGGATGACCCCAGATCAATTCCATCACCCTCAAGCAGGTATGGAATACCCACGGTCGACCCCGCATGGTCGGCCATTGGCCTTTGCTTGCCAAGAGACGTTCATACCAAGCATTATGGACGGAAAACCCTAAATAAGGGTTTGCGGCATATTACATGTGTCGCAAAACAATCTCAACCATCCATCTTCACAGGTATAGATGGAGGGTGTAGATGTAGACTCAAAGGGCTCAGAGCATATCAACACGATCACCGTGGGCCCGACTACACACTTGACCAATCGGTCAAGACCAACATTGTTTGGCCGTGACAGAATCGTCACCCAAACAAGGGATGGCGCGCGGCTTTGAAAGCCAAAATTTGGGTTTCAAGCCATCACGCGCGTCCATCTTCTCCGGCACGAATGGAGGGTCACAGATTAGATTGAACAAGGGTCGGTCACACCAGCATGACCACCGTGAGCCCATCTACCTCCTCATGTGATCGGCCAAGGCATATCATGCCCGGCTAATCCAAAACGCCCGCTCAAACATGCGTGGTTACACTTCCCAAATTGCAAACTGATCTCGACCGCTCAACTTCACCGGATGATTTGAACGGCTTAGATCACGTTTTCATGGGATAGTCAGGTATAGGTGTGAACACTAGCCTACCACCTTCACGTCAAACTAACCGGCCAAGACCGACCAAGTCAGGTCATCTTGGAAAACACGCCGGAAAAGGGTATGGTGCGCGACTCTTTGCGGCATCAAACTCCTATCGCAAATCGATCTCAACCACTCAACTTTACCGGTCAAATTGAGTGGCTTAGATCGCGTCTTCTTGGGAAAGTGAAGTATGGACGTGCACACCGGCATGTTGTCTACACACATACCCGGTCGGTCCTCTTCAAAACCCTCCCCATGCTTGGTTTTGACCAAGCTGGAGAGTGATGCTTGCGCACCTCTTCAAAAACCCTAATATTCATTAACGGTCGTAGATGAGTGTCTCAAAGCTCATCTCATCCGTCCAACTTCACCAGCTTGGTTATACAACCCTGGTCAGGAGTCAATTGGTCAATAAGGCGTCATTACCCATCACCTTACCACACCACAATGCAATACCTGCATAAAATACACACAATACTTCACAAGTATCGACTTCCTGAATAACGCAGTTATTCAATTCAGCATTACATGCTATCTTTCGTGGATCCACGATCCACATTCCAGACATCAATCATGTCACAAACTGGGGGGATACATACTGGGGTATTGGTCTGGCGGTTTACATCGTGCAGCGTGCAACGCGCCATCACAAGAACGTGTCAGGAAGTCATGGACGGTTAGAGATGAACTGGAGAAGTGGGCAAGACTGGTCGTGTATCACCAATGCACAACTCCACTACTCCATCATTCCACTACCTCCACTTCCCACGAGAAACGTGAATGAGGCTCAATGACTTGTATAAATAGGTTCTCCGCCCTATTTCAAAAAGAACAGAGAACAACACAAGTTCAGACGACAGAAACCAAGTGTTAATACAAAAACCGTATTCAAACACTCAGAGCCTGCTTGCATCAACCGTAAGCTTGCTCATCTTTCTGTTACAAGGCATAAGCAATCCAACACCTTCACAATCTCAACACCTTCTTCGCTTCCCTCCCTAAGATCAACCCCATCTCCTTCACTTTGTGACCGAAACAAGTCTGGAACGGCCATTTCTTGGTTTAGGCCGGACTTGCACAGATTGATCTCTCGAATCTACAAGCACTCACCGCGCAGTGCATTTGTTGAAGGTTTAAATTCATTCCTCATCCACACCCCAAATTACCAAATTCTGCAGGAGTAGTTTTCACCCATCAACAAGCGCGGAGTTGAATGAGGGGGAAACTTTTCCTCTCTTCAATTGGAGGAGGAGAAGAGGAGTTGAAGTTGAAAAGAAATGAAAAGAAATGAATTTAGGTTGACATTGGTTTTATCTTTCAAACGGTTATTAATCGGTAGGTAATACCACCTCATTAGCTACCGATTGTTGAGTAGCCCAAAATCGGTAGAGGGGGTTACTTATAACCTACCGATTATTGGAAGCCCCAAATTGAACCTTTGCCAAATTCCATAGTTTCGAAGGTACAGAGCCGACCATAACCATTTGGTTCGTCTTTTGGATGTAGCCATAATCAGAAGATAAATAGATTACCCAATCTCCCGATTATAGGTTGCCCCAAAATGAGTTTTTTCTATAATCCTTCATTATAGGAAATTTTAAATCTACCATAATCGGTAGGAATCGTTACTTTTACTATCCCGATTATGGGAAGCCCTAAATCGTTAGCTTAGACATTTTTTTATTCGTCCGATTATATAGGAGCCCAAATTTCACCATTGCAAAATTCAAAAGATTTCTTATTTCTATACTTTAACAATCGGTAGTCTCGTGAGGTTCTTTTTCCTACCGATTGTTATAGAAGCCAGATACAAGTTTGGCACAAAATCGATATTAATCGGTAGTATAATATCGTTACTAAGCTTCTGATTGCTTTATAATAATCGGGCACAAAATAACTTCCGATTATGTAAGGGCATTAACGTATTCTCCGCGTTTTTGGACATCCCTTAACGGTGTATATGGGTTGGGAATAAAAAAGTCGCCCCTAATTCTTTTGGGGTCGCCCCTAAAAATGCCAGGATTTCTGTAGGAAGAAAAGAGAAACTGTAAGTTTGCAACAAGTTACTTATTATTAAGTCTTTACTGTGGTAAATATCATAGAACTGATTGAGAGCCACATAGCCGTGGCAAGTACATTTACCACTTTCCTTTTTTTTTTTTGCAGAGCACCAAAAACATATAGTACATGGAATATGAAAGAAACATAATGTAGGAGTAATAATCATTCATTCCTAGGTTTTGTTTATGCTCATCATCTATAGTTTGTTATAATACCACCTGCCTTAATCATCATGTTCCATGCATGGATGTATACTTACCAAATACTAAATCTTCATTTGGTATATACACATATATTTCGGAAACAATGACTAAGAGCAAGTCTAATGGGAGTGGTATATCAGTAGATTTGTCAGTTTTGCACCTACAGTGGGACTGACAAACCATTAAAACTGGTGGACAAACCCTCAGTTAAAAGGTTTTGTTTATCGCATCTTAGATTGAGTCGATCGACTCAATTTGAGACGACTGGTTTCATTTGCATGGACCGGCTCACATTTAGCCGAGGGTCGGTTCCAGAAGAGACGACAGTTGTCTCACACAAAGCCGGTCGGTTAAGACTGAGCTGGCAACGGCTAGTCCATCCAGCGGCTACCAATCCCCTCCGTATAAATTGACTTGATTTCAACACCAAAATCACACCTTGTACACCTACAAATTCTTTATACTTCCACTTCAATCTTCATCATTCAATCTTAAAAATTTTCAATCCCAAAAAATGGCTATCAGAGTTCGTGGTCATAGGTTTTCTCTGGAAGAAGATTTAGCAATTTGCACAGCTTATATTTTTCAAACAATAAATAATATCCACCGTACGAATTTTACGCAAATGACTTTCTGGCAACAAGTTTTTGCAATGTTCGCTGCAGAAATGAGGAACCTGAGAAACCAGGTCGGCCTTGAGCCAAAGTGTCTGAAGTTCAACTTTGGGCATCAAGGCCAAAAGGGACAGCAAAACTTTCTTTATAGTGAAAAAATCTATCCAAAACATATGCAGAGTAATTTTTGTGGAGACTTTTTGTAATACGGGGAAACTAATTAAAGAGGCGGCATTCTCAAAATTTAATAAGAACGACTAACTAGACATGATTAAAGCAATAATTACAATCAATACTACACTAAGAAAGAACTTCTACATATGACTACAATGGTAAAAAATATTTATTAAGTAATAGAAATCCTTATTACCATTTTATTTGTTGTTTGTTTCTCCCTAAATCGTGGAGAATTCTTTACCATGTCCGTCCGTATTAAAAGTAGTTTGTGATGAAACAAAATTTCAACGGGTCAAAAAAATAAATTTTGATTTTTTTTTTTGGGCATCCTCAACCTCAGGGACGTGCCTGTGAGAAGCCGTGATGTTAATGGATTGTCTGCTCGTTTTCAATCAATTAGTCATGTTGTCAACCAATTTCTTGGTATGGTAATGCAAGTTAACTAAAAACATGATTAACGATGAAACTGAAGATGAATTGATCCAAAGAGCTGCAACGATATGGTAGCAAATTAACAGGAGACCTTTTCAGTTTTTAGGTTGTTTAAATATCCTTAAAGGTCTTCACAGGTTCGACCCCTTCTGCCTTCTAGATGCTCCACCAGCCGCTTCATGAAGGAGGATGTTTTATTACCTTGTTTTTATGATTTAGTAATTAAGTCTAATGTAATGTTTAATGAAAGCTAATTTTTTATGATTTAGTAATTAAGTCTAATGTAATGTTTAATGAAAGCTAATGTGAGACTAAGTAATGTTTAATGGAATATAATTTTTTTTTATATATAAACATAAGTGTGGTGCAAATACAAAGACATGTTCATTAATTAAGCTAATGACAACATAACGGTGGTGGTATCAGTTCATACACTTAATCAATCCACTCCAACTTAAAACAAGAAGGACATTCCCAGAAGTGTTTTCCATATGTGTCTACTTCTGTAGAAGTGTGCAAATGCATAAAAAATTTGCAACCAGGGCTTGAGCATTCACTAATCATCTATTTTGTAACCTCTACTTCTCCGCAGTGGTCGTGTTGTGGCTTCTTCATCCTGAATTTAAACTTCAAGTTTTTCCACGATGTTGTTTTTCCGCAGCAGTCATGTTGTGTCTTCTTCAACCTGGATTAAATTTTCAAGTTTTTCCACGATTCTGCTACCTTTTCATCTTCTTGCTCCTTTATACCATCATTTAACATTTGTGGTTCTTCACGACATTTAAGATCTTGACATTGAAAATACCTGAGCTTTTATGTTTGTGATTCAATGACCATTTTGTTGGCTGAACAACCAACTTGTAAACATTTTGAATACATCCAAGGGCATTGCATCAAACTACGGTCATCCATGAAATATAATGGACAAACCTCTTTTGCTTCCACACATACAATTTGTTTTCCTTTGTTTTTAGAAAACATGGTGTTGGTTGAGAACATTTTCGGTTGAGAATGTTAGTGGTTGTGTTTGGAAAATATTGGTTACAATGTATGATTTACATGATGAAATATATGAATCAAGCCGTTATCTCGTCTCACATTGAGCAGATCGTCGTTGGATGAGAGTTGAGCCGGCAACGGCTACTCTCATCCAACGACTAATATTCTATTCCCTATAAAATTCAAACGATTGCAACTCCAAAACCACACCTTCCCTATCTTAAACTTTCATTCTCAAAATTATGTACCAAAAATTGTCAAAAAAAATTCCTGCTAGAATTCGTGGTCCTGAATTTACTGAAGAAGAGGATTTAGCTATATGCAAAGCCTACGTTTTTCATAGGGTACATAATGTTATGTGAGATCAAGACATGTCAGACACATCTTTTTGGCATAATTTCTTAACAATGTTCGTTTCAAAAACTGGGAACCCCGGAAACTGAGATGCCAGTGGTTTGTAATTTCGTTTTCAATCAATCAAATGCGAGGTCACGCGATTCCTTGACGGGTAAGGGAAATTGATCGAGAAAAATTTAACAGTGTCACTGAAGCTGAAGTGATCCAAATATCTTTGGATGAATGGCAAGAAACTCACGGAAAACCTTTTCTTTACAAAGCTTGTTTCAACATCCTTAGATTTGGTCCATCTCAATCACATCTTTACTGCACCCGAAGGGCTATCCCTGTCTTTACTAATGGAAGAAGATGTTACTCTGATTCAGTGTTAGATACATATTGTATCGAGAAATATGACTAGTGACTATTTCTAGGAAAGAGTGTTGCAAAGTTTTGTAACGGGGCCAAATGAATATTTAAGAAACAACAAGAGCCTAGAACTAAGATTTTAAGTTCATCGGTAAGGATGTCAAACGTTATACAGAATTTTATGGATGGTTCAACATGATAATTCTGGGTTGTCCAACAAAGAACTAGTAAATATCTTAATACCTTTGTCCTCATTGAGCAGTTACATCATAGGTTAATTAAAATCATATTAACTAACTTGTTGTTTATCTGGTTTTCAGAAAACCATGGCTCAAGCCCAGTTTATTGAAGAAAACGGAAGAGAGGTTAAGCATTTTGAATGCTCGATGTTATTGTTGTCGTTATGAAGACAAGTTACTATATATGTAAGGGAAATGTAACAAGTATCACTCAATATAAAATGGAGTCAACTTTTGAGGTCTACATATTTTCATTAATTAATATTACTGCCACTTCTTTTACAAGATACAAACTTAGGCAATAATAAGAACTTAAATAATTACATCAATAAAAATCTAGTACAATCTTTGGCCTCCTGGTTTTCTTCATATTACGTAACTTCCATTCAACGCGCTTGTGAACTGTTTCTCATTTGTTTTAGAAATTTCGGTTCTTAACTTTCAAAAATGGAGCTTTTCTTTGTTTTTTGACGGAACATTTTCCCGCTTTCAACTTCTAAAACTTGCATTGCTATTTCCTTTTTACCATTATCAATTTTCTTAAAATTACCACATATCTTATTTACATCAGCCTCAAGTTTTGCTTCACACAAAAGAAAAATTCCCTTGTGAGACATTTCAAGAGAAAGATTAGTGGAAAAAACTCAAGAAAAGATTAAATTTTGGTGTCAATTGAATATTTGAATGGGTTGGATTTTTATAGGGGGAAATAACCGTTGGAAATCGACCGCTGCCGGAGCAGTTGGAGACGACCGGACCAACGACTAAAACTTAGTTTGTCCATCCACTTGGACAGACATACCAATAAATTAGATGGTGCCCGTTGCAGTTGCTCTATGAAAGGTAATATAAGAAATGGAGTTCTCATTACTTTTTTTCTTTTACATATCAAAAAATTGTCTTGAGTCTCCCATAAAATTTTCAACTCATTTTTTCTTTATCGGTAAAGAACTTTTTTTTACTAACGAATTTTGAACTTAGGCCAACGCAATCATCACCCAATGACTTCATCCGTGTACCACGGTGACATCGACTTTTACCCCCTTTTGTGATCCTGAGCGATAATAGCTTCTTACTAGTACATTAGAAACATGGGAAATGGAACAAGAGTGGGAGCGGCAATGTAAAAAATGATTAAAAATTGTTAGAGAAGCAACAAAGAAAAACAAAAGAGTGTGGAAATGAAACAATAATCAAAATTATTTTAAACAGTACTAACGGTACGGTAAAAAGTAGGGGACGAAATGTTGGAAAAAAAACAAAAGAGTGGAAATGAAACAATAATCAAAATTATTTTAAACAGTACTAACGGTACGGTAAAAAGTAGGGGGACGAAATGTTGGAAAATACCGGGTACTAAAGGATGAAAACAGAGATTGAAAAGAATGTTGTAACACAAGCTTCAAAGCCTTACGATTCTTTTCAGCAATTATTTCGACCCTTCCCAAATAATTGGCGAGTACAATTGGTCAGCGAAATATTGCCTTCAGGATACAATGAAGCCCAAACAACGTTGTTGAATTCAAGAGTTGTACTCCCTTGACCCAACCAAGAACATACAATATTTTGTTTCTGAAGATGCTTAGAGAGAAAGAGATTTTGATGATTGAAATGGGAAAAGCCTTCACTATTTAAAGAGGGATTCATGCCTTTTCGTGATGTCTTTCCATCACGAACAGACGCTTTCAACGAGCATCCATTAATGGTGTCTCTTGAAGAAACCCTATAGGAACAGACAGGTTTTGTGGAAATTTCTGGAAAACCGAATAGGTTTTCAAATTCCTTAACTGTAAAAAAAAATTCACGAGACGCTGTCTCGTACTCTGCTAGGGGGCATTGCCCTAGACCCCATGACCTAACCAGCCGGGAGGAGCTACGCCCCCGGACCCCAGATAGCGGCAACCAATATTGAAAATATCTAACACGAAATGAAAACAGTATCAGTAGTTACACTACTAGCAGAGGAGGAGGTGGAGATGGCACCAGCAGCAGCAACTAAGGTGGGGTAGAGAGAGCGAGAGCATGGGTATTCGAGTCAAGCATGTGGCTGCCAGCCAGGAGACAGGGCCCACATCAATCATGCTCTAAATGCTAGCCTGTGCGTGCCCTCCCTCTCTCACTTGCTCTATGTATGCAAATTTGAGCGACTTCCTATTTCTTTTTTCCCTTTATTCCGATAGTGCCAGCCAAACTCGTTTGCGGGTCCCCGACCATGGCTTAGGCTCAGCATTTAGACAAAAATCCTTTCAAAACAACGACACCGTAAGACAATATTCACAAAATTGGTTAAAATGACCAAAATCAATAATTTCTGGGTGAAAAGGATATCTAGATTTTGATATTGTTTAAATGGACAAAAATATAAAAATAGTCAGAATATAACCAGTTTCATCCTACCCACTTTCAAATTCTTTTTCTTATTTTTAATTTACATCAGGATGCATCCAGTTTCATCCTCGCTATTTTTTAAGTTTAAGCCAGGATGAATCCAGTTTCATCCTTGCTATTTTTTTTGTGTCCATTTCACCCATAATAATTTTTACTCGTCCATTTGAACCATGTTTTAAATTTTTTTGGACAAATGACCCATTTTCCGAAGACTATTCTACTGCTATCAATCGAAACGTAAGTGAGAAACTGTCATCAAACTGAGAAAGAATGGAGTCAGCCACTCTAGAGAAACACAGAGAAAACGAATGTTGTCTTCTGGCTGGGTACGCTATTTTTAGAATTTGACTCTTCCGAGTGAGAATTATCGTCAAGACTTAAAGAGTACATCTGATATGACTGTGTAATCAATCTTGGCCGAGATGTCGCCGATAATATCGGTTTCTGCACTCAGCCGAGACGAATCGTACTAAGGCAAACCAAATATGCAAAAACAAGGCAAGAGAAAAATCTAATCGATCCTATTCCATGTTTTCTTCTTTCGGGGTCAGTTCATAAACCTCTCAAAATGATAGTCATTTTAAGTGGAAGTGGTGTTGTTGCTGCTGCGTCAACTAATCAAAAGACCATGCCGGTGGAAGAAGAGAGGCTGAAATGTTGAACACGGGGGAAATGTCTTCTACTAACTACTCTTAACCTCTCCTCTTCCCCTCTCAAAACCCAGAAAAAAAACTCATCAACTTCTTCTTCCTTTGCTCAGATCTAGTTCTTTAGGGGCTAGATCCGAGCAAAGATTTCTTTGTTTTTAGTGATTTAAGGTGTATTCCGTTGTTTTCAATAATTTCTTTGCTATTAGAGCGATTTTTATCTTCGCTATTAGGGCGATTTTATCTACACTTTCAGAGTGTTTCTTTCTAACAATTTGTTCGTGTTTGGTTATCTTGTTATAAGTACATCGGCGATTCAGCGGGGTAAGATCAAGTTCTTCTTCATCATAAAAATATATCTACGTCTCCCGGGTTATTCGCCGCATATGAAGAATTTTTGGGCAAATCACTCCTCAATCATGAGAGCATCTCTTTTTCTAGAAGAATGTCTATCAAAATGGTCGAATTATAATTTCGGGTACCATTTCTTCTCCAATCTCAAAATACAAAAATTGGGTGCTATCGTTGTAGATCGCTCTTTCTCTTCGCGATTTATTTGCGCTTTGCATCTTTCTTTGTATTTATTTCATATTATAATGTACTTGTTCTTCTTGAAAACCATCATGTATACGTTTCTATTTGGAATGAAACACTTATGGTTTGATGATTAAAAAAAAAAAAAAAAAAATCGAACAAGCGGAGGTCGTGCATTTGTTTATCCTCGCACGTGGTCTACAACTAAATAGACATATATATATGGGTAATTGATAGTGGCCAAATGTAGTTTGTAGCTGGATGCAAAATCTTTCTTAGATCCACATGATCCACTAATAACAATAGGATCAATTATGTCTGATCCTGAGTCATTGCACCTAAGTGGAGTTCAAATCATACCGTGAAAGCACGCCTAATACCAAAAATAATAAATTAAAAGCTTAATACAAAATAAGTTACTCCCATGCTTGCATCTCCTTGATATCCTACTAAATTAAGGTCTCTCGCATCTCCTTAGTATGGACTAAAATCTAAACATTTTAGCACCGGGGCGAGTAAAATTTCATGTGAGATCCATATATTATTAGTAGAGCACTCAATAATGATGTCTTACTACTTGCACCAAAGTCTAAATATGAAAGAAGAAAACACACCATTTAACTTAGTAAAGTTATTGTCTTGATGTGGAGGAAGCGTGACTCATAAGCTCATAGCTACCGGCTCAGTCTGTTTTGATGACTGAGTTGGAGCTGATAGAACTTTTACTATCGGCTATAGCATTCACTGCCGAAGTTAAGAGACTGTGATAGTCTCATGTTGCTCCGGTAGCTTTTAGGATGTCAATATTAAGAGATAGGTTGGGCCCAGCAAAAAATTTGGTGGAGGTAACCATGCCTGAAAACAATTTATACTTTCTTTTAAAAGGTATAACTTGCAGTACCATTTCAACTGTGCAGAAAAATACTACAACCTATCACACATTAGGTTAAATTTGACGCTACCTTACACCAACACCTAACCTCAAGAGGTGATTAAGATTCATTATTACTCAGACTAAACAACCACTACTTTCATCAACTGTTACCAACTAATAAACTTCCACCGAGTCACTAACTGTGGCTCGGAGTCTCAATCTACTCAACCACTTATTGATATTAAGAATCAGATAAATTACAGTTTGTTAGAAGACTAACCATACTTAGGTGAGTATGCTGAGGAACCGTTCTCGTTTCCAGTTGTTTGCAAGATCTGAATATATCTGTGGCGTCTATATTTCAACAATTTCATGAACAAATGACATATTTATCCCCACATAACTGTGGTCAGATTGTAATTCTATACTCCATTGATCTCACTTGCTTACTTTAATTTGTCGGCCAAGCTGGTATCACCCTACCTATCGCTGTCCAAAGGAAAGTAAAATTCGCAAATATAAACACGATGCTGATTAATATAATGATACAACGAAGCTCCTGCAAAAAAGAATCAAGAAATTATATCAACCGATTGGTATAAACCTGAGAAAGTTATTAGAAAAGGATACTCGAGAAAAGCATGCAGTTAAGATTTTAAAATAATATATATGAAATTACTTTTGTTTTCTCTTAATTACTCCTTCCTTGCATAATACCCACGTTATGATAAACTCCAACGATGCCTTTTAGAACCTTGATCCGCTCAACTACTTATCAAAAAGTATATTTTTCTTGTTAGAGTAATGACAACGTAAATCAAAGTTCAACAACTTCACGAACAAATGGCAGACTACTATATTGATCCGATGACGATGAGCTTAGTGACATCTGTATTGACATGGGTCTAACATTAGTGAGCTTGATTGATTTTGCCTCCACACATTAATCCACGGGTAAATGGTTGTCTCTCCTTTTTTAATTATTCTTTGTTGGATTTTGCATCCACCTTCTTACGATCAACAAGTACAGATATAGTACCAATTGACATGTAAATACGGTTGAAATGAAACAGTACAACTGTAAATTTTAGTTGTGGCAACCCAAGTAAGAGAAGGTAAATCCATCAATTTGAGTAACTTCAAGACAAAATTAGAGCCTTAGATCATCTGAACTTTCGCCAAATATGTAATAAAGTATCTAGACCTGCATAATTTGTTGCACCACACGAAATATAAACAACAAATCAAAACCTATTATAAGCCCTAGTCTTTGGACACTTGATCAATATGTTAATAGTTGCAGTACCTAATTAAGCTTCATACCTAGTTAGGAATTGTTTGTGTATGCCTAAAAAAATAATTATAGATGAAAAATCTTCTTTGAGAAATAGAAAACAGCCCCAATAAATCCAATGCAGTAAACTACAACCTCATACAGTACACATCATGATTAGAATTAAAAAAAAAAAAAAAATCAAACCATGATTAGAATTTATATTTATCTAATTCATGGTTAAACCATGATATTATCATCTTAGCATGAGAAGATTGATATTGCCAGCAGAAAAAAACCAAGAAAAGTTAAAAACAAAATTTACCTTCGCACCTGTTCACATTTCTTTCTCTAGAACTAAAAATTGAATAGCGGATCCAAGATTCATTAATTCGTCAATTCACACATTCTCGAGAAAAGATTTTCCTCATAGCTGCAGTAAATTAGTTGATAAGGGCTTAGCACAACAATTACCGTTAACCCTGATTGCTAAACTCCATAAGCCCATTGGAGCATAAAAAAGTTGGTAACTTAATGCACACCTTCGGGATATTGGATTCATGACTATCTGGACCTCCTTAGATTTATTCCAAGCATATGCTTAGTTATTGCTTTGTAGGGATCTCTGCGTTTTAATTATCCCCAGCTAGGTTTCTAATTTCCACCAGAACTTGTGTCTTTATTTCAACCTAGAGACAAACCTCCACTTCAATGCTCCTCTCCTTCTTCTTTGTTAAAACCATAAAAGATTGACCCTGACCAAAATATAATGGCAATACCAAGCTTCATTAGAAGATAATCTTATCACGTGCAAGAACGTTTTCAAATACAGAAAATTCAAAAAAGTAGAGGAAATACAACTAAGAGAATACACCACTTCCTTGCGTGTTTGAGATCATCTTATGCAATCTCAGCAAGTTTTTTTGTTAGCCATTGTTAATAATATAACATAAATCCACTGCGTAAAGCGGAAGTTTTCCACGAGTAGCAGATGTCCACTTCATTAGTAAAGTAACCGAGTTAATATAGCTAGTAAAGGCATGGTTCGATATAGAGTAATTAATAGAACTATAGCCCACATTTTCAATTATAGAGTCAATATAGCAAGTCATTGCTTCCTATTCTCCTCTGAAAGAATCTCTATGGTCCAAATATATTTAGTTCTCAAAACATGTACTGCAATTCTGATGAACCGCTAATATCGACTGTTAATACTCTGCATTTTAAAAAAAAAAACTGAACTGATGCAAGTCTATCATAAAATAAAGTATCCATTTAAGCCAAATAGATTCTAGTGCGGAAGCAAAACGGAAGAAGACATTAACGGAAGTCGTTTACCTTTCTGTGATTGTGATCATCTCAGCTCAGGTGAACTTGAAGTTCTATTGCAAACTTATACCGCTTGATGCAAATATTACAACGCAGGGACTTTTGGAATTCTTAACTTTAATTTGAATTTGCCGCTCACAGTATACTACAAGCTGGATTTTCATCGAGTACACGAAGCAGACAGTAGAAGCCACCTGGTAATTAAAAGTCTAGCGAATTTTTTTTGGACCATCTAATCTGAATGTCGCCCTCTTATATCATTCCAATTTAATCTTTTTTAAATTAAGTCCAGATTTATAGAGAGACTTCTCTGTTGAATCTTCTAAAGGTTCCATATAAAATTTACCTATCATTATTTCATCAAAACTCAAAACCTCAAACATATAAAATCCAATCGTTTTACAATAAACTTGAGATTCAAGCTCCGTAAAGGAACTGCTCCAGAATACAAAGGGGAAATCAATTACCTCCAGTAAACTGGGATCAAGATACATCCTCCTTAATTTGACATCGCTATTGCATCCTATACAAACTAAACTACAATCAAATTAATAATACTTAACAATGAACATTTCTCAAACATGCAGCGAAGTTCAATATATACTAATTATAATACTAATAATAGGCCTTTTATATCTATCACTGATGTTAAAAAGAGTAACTTTGAAGCAAATAAAGAGAGAGTAAACACATATATGACTGAACATGATTAGTGAGTTACATTCTCTAAACTCTTCACTGTAATAAAAATAATCTTCACCTGGATCATAGTGGTCAGTTAAAGAGGCATAAGGATGTGAAGCTCGTAGCACTCTCTCGTGCATTGAGCTGATGTTGTGTGGCTTTAGATGCGATTTCCAAAACTGAGTCATTATCCACTACAAATAGGTGAATTAGAGGACATAGAGCATGCAAATTATTCTAATTCAATGCAATTAACAAATATTTGAGAGTGCAAGCCATAGAAAATTCGAAGAAAATTGTCTTAAATGCAGAGACAGATTGACTCTAGTAAATCGTCACTTAATAAAGTCAAATAGAACACCTTTCCTGTAATATTGGGGATAAAAACACAAACGGTTAATGAAATGGCTTCCGACAAAAGAGTACTATAGAATGATACAAACTTGAATGAGACGACTAATATAAAATTGCTTACATTTTTAATAAGCAGCCTAGTTGCATCTCAAATCAAATTTTCCTCTTAGTCAAGTACCAAACAGGTATAAGCCTTTACAATATACTCCAAGTCCCTCGTTCTGAACTGTTTTGTTAAATCCCTTAATAAGAGAAATAAATCAACAATCAAAATTTATTAACAAATAGAACCGGCAGTTTGATAATAAGATTGTAATCAATCAATAATGTAATTAGATGAAATTTCTTTCTTTGAAGATGGGCTAAGATTGAACCCACTTCCTACTATTACAAACAAAACAACTTTTATCCACATTCAGATTCAATTAAAAATTAAAAAAAACAAACCAAAATATCTCAAAAGCAGAAATTTCTAACCATCTAATTACTTCGGAAGGAATCAAATGAAAGAGGGGGTGATGTTGCAGGTACAAAATTACAGTTACAGTTGTAGATGGTGGAGGAGGAGGAGGAGTAACATCATCTCAAGTAACACGTATGGCTGAGACGGAAAGGTAAAAAGCCCTTGAATTTGCTAAACCGAGAAAACCTCTAATTTGGAGAAAACGCTAACTTTTCCTAAACCCAACACCCTAAATTGCAACATAATCTTATTAGAACCCATAAACAACAGAAACTCCATAATTTAAAATAACAACGAATCAAAAATCCTAGAAAATAAAAAAATTGAAAATAATAATAATCGAACCATTTGAAACTAACAAAATTCGGGAATCATACGTTTAAGGTTAAATTTGTAAGTAACGAGAAAAATCATCTTGAATCTTGTAAAAGATAATTTAATAATCGAACCATTTGAAACTAACAAAACAATCCCTCGGAATTTCATATCGGCCTTGTAATCCCATTATCGGTGTGGCATGACGGCGAGTGTTACTCTTCTGAGTAACACGAACCTCCAACACTATAATGAATCCATGTATAACAATCACGCGCGTCCATCTTCTCCGGCACGAATGGAGGGTCACGAGATTAGATTGAGCAAGGGTCGGTCACACCGCATGACCACCCAGTGACCCATCTACCCCTCACGCGTCGGCCAAACCCAAAACGCACGCGCTCGTGCGGTTACCTCCCAAATCTAAATCGATCTCGACCACTCAACTTCACCGGACGAATGGGTGGCTTAGATCACGTTTCATGAACGGTAAGACATAGGTGTGAACACCAACCTACCTACACGGTAGTATGATCGGCCAAAACCAACCAATGTTGGTACTTAAAAAGGAAATCCAAATTCCTTTGCGGCAAGGGATTTACGCAAACCGTCTCGACCACTCTCTACTGGGTCAAATTGAGTGGCCTTGCGCACCTCTTTAAAAACCCTAATTTCATCAACGATCGCGGATGAGGTGTCTCAAAACATCATCTCATCCGTCAGGCCTCACCGGCTTGTTATACAACCACAGTAGTGAGCAGTCATTAATCACTTTACCACATATATATCGACTTTACGAATAACGCGGTTATTCAATTCAGCTATCTTCGAGTGGATCCACGATCCACATTCAGGACATCAATCATGTCACAAAGCGGGGATACTAACTGGGGTACAGAAGTGGGCAAGGCCCGTATGAAACACAACTCCACCACTCCATCATTCCACTACCTCCACTTCCCAGAAACGTGAATGAGGCTCAATGACTTGTATAAATGGGTTCTCATACCTATTTCACACGAACAACAAGGAAAACAAGGCAGGGAAAATCAACATCCAGCCTCCTTACAAGCAGTAGCCTGCTCACTTTTCTCACAAGTCATAAGCAAGCCAACACCTTCACAATCTCGACACCTTCTTCCCTCCCTAAGATCAACCCCATCTCCTTCTTTGTGACCAACTTGCCTGATTGATCTCTCGAATCTACAAGCACTCACCGCGCGTGCATTTGTTGTAGGTTTAAATTCATTCCTCACACCCCAAATTACCAAATTCGGCGGGGTAATTTTCACCCATCAACAATTGGCGACCACAGTGGGATTCAATTTCATCAATTTCAAAAAAGGGTAGATCTTAGAACCAATTCAATCGGCCAATTCATTTCAAGATGGTGGAACTCGAGTGCCGGATCGAAACACTCCCGGTGTCGACGTGCTGTCCCGTGGAGCACAAACACTAACACTCGGAGCGAGGGACATCCCAGTAGGTGTAACACCTCCCATCACCGAACCGGACGACGCAAATCCGGCATCTCTTCGAGCGTAACGCCTCCGGTGGTTACCGAGGCAACAACTTTCCTCCTCGAATTCTGTACCATTGCAGACTTGATGGAGAAACGGGAAATTCTTGCTAAAACTCAAGCAGACATGGCAAACTAAAACCTCTCCCCGTTCTCCTCTAATAATGCTCGTGAACACATTTCGATTCTTGGAATTGGGGGAACATGAATACAATCATGTTTTACGCCTAAAAGAATTCTCAAAATCACTCACGGGAGGGCATACACACAGTGGAAGCCTGATATCAATTGGAGCGAGATGGTCGAACGAGAGAATTTCTTCGTGTCCCGGTTTCGGACACAGGAAGAATTCTCCAGCGGAACAATGAACATCCCAACGACTTCGTTAAAGATTGGGAACCCAAATTGTTACCGACGGCAATTGGTGGAATCATGCATCAATGGGATGATACCCATATCGCTCTTTAGAGAATCGAATCAAAAATCCTAGATATCACATAAAAAATTGAAATAGCAAGAAAATAAGGCTACTAATTCGGGATAAATCAATCAAATTCACACGGAGGGCCGTGCATAATTAAGGAAGTACACACACAGAAGGAGCGGCGAGCTCATACGTGTACAAGAGGAACAAAGCGACTCACCGGATCAAGTCCACTGCTTCCTTCATCCTTAATCAAGACCAACCAGTTCCCGAGGGGACGCGAAAATAATAATAATTGAACCATTTGAAACTAACAAAATTCAGGAATCAAACAGAAATTGGATTAATTTGTATCTTGTTGGAAGTGATTTTCCAATTCCTTTGCGTTACGCCGCCAAACCGATCTCGACCACTCCTCTTTACCGGTCAAGTTGAAGGAGAAGAGGAAAAGGGATCGTTGGAAAATGGGAAAATTTCGACACACAACTCCCACCACTCCATCATTCCACTACCTCCACTTCCCACGTTCTTATGAAATTTTCTGGTCGTAATATATGGTCGTCCCCGAGCGTCATCCCCGCTATTTATGTTAGCCCACACTCCACCCCCCAAATTACCAAATTCGTAACAATCACCGAAGTTTTGTTTTCTTGTTGGAAGTGATTTCGTCGTCGTTGGAACCGTGGTTAGTTTCGTGGATTCAGAGCTGTTATATGGTAAAACTTTTGAGTTTATAAGTGCGGGCTTGGTTTCGTGAATTTTGGATATTTGATCAAAACACAACTATCATTCCCAGCCGTCCAAGTCAAACGAAATATGGATGATCCCGACCGCGAAATGACCCTTTCCGGCGAATCCTGTCCACCGATTGACTCTTTGATCAAGGAGTCAATTACCACATCTTTTTGTAACAATGATTAATCCCAGTCCCATATGCTAAATAGTGAGTGAGTGTTACTGTATTGGCGGTGGATAGAACTATACTCGGATCACAGAATACTCTTTAATATTATGATTCTAAAAAAAAAAGAATTAACTTTTATTTAACTGGCCAAATTGGGGTGTACCCAAAATAAATGGGGTATTCAAATTTTGTTCCCAACTATAATTGTGGGCTAAGAGGTGTCCAATGTGTAAGAAATTACCTAATTACCCTTTCCTAATAATAATTAAAACTACTCCCTTTTTGATTTTAGATCCAAAACTTATTATTTTTCTTCTCCTTCGTCATCATTTTAATAATCAATTCATTTCTCTTTCTCTATATTCCATCCTTTTCAAATGAAATTTTTTTTATTGTGGATTAGAAATTTTTATTGTTGATTAATTCTTTTAAACTTTATCTAATACTCTGTTTTGTTGTTTGAATGGCATATTAGGTCGGAAAAATTGAAATCGTTGAATTGCAGTTACACGGTCGTCATGGTATCTCTTCATCGAGCATGAAGATTCTTCATATTTATTTTTAGTCGTCAAGGTTGTAGGATGAATATCGTGACGACTTTTCGAAGAGTTCTATTTCTGAAAGTAATATATACAGGGTTTTCATGGTCTTTATCCCTAAACCTTGACGATTAATAACTCTCAGAAAAAAAGTTTTCCCGTATTCAATTTTGTTGTTGATCGTCATGGTTTTGTAAAAATAACATGACGACTGATCATCAGTCGTCAATGTGCTGCATTTTCGACCATGACGACTGTTGTGTAGCCGGCATGTTTTGAAATCAAGCATTTACAATACATTTCTTGTATGTCAAAAATCATATAGTCGACATTATGATTTATTATCAGCATGCCGGCTACTAGTGGTCGTTATCTTCCAATACTATCGACCTTACCGACTTTTCATACTTTTAGAACGTGTTAATTTCTTCTGAAAGTTTGAGTGTGAAATCACCCAGCGCCTTTGCGATCCCCGTTTTAGAAGTGTTTGGATAATGTGGTTTCATTTTCGTTTCAAATAAAATTCTCAAAACAATTTTTTTTTTTCTTAAAAATCTTCCCACATAATTCATGAGTTCAATCCAAATAAAAGATAATTTCAGAATTTTAATCAACTAATTAACATAAGCAGATTTATTAATATTTGTTGATACATGAAAATAATTACCCTCTGACAGTGTTTGGGAGCCCCCAAGGAGAGGCAGGCCCATTTGGGACATGGTGACTTGGGACTAAAGCCCAAGTCCAATAGAGCATGTCCATGAAGTAGTAAGGATAAGGAAGAAATTAATGGGAAACAAGAGGCCATATTAAGGCCTATTCCTATGCATATGGCAAACATCAAGTTTTGCCATATATGCACCCAATATAGGTATGCCAAACTGCCAAACTCATATGCCTATATGTCAGGAATAACATATAGGCATACAGGACAGAGTTTCCAGCGAGCGATAGAGATTCTATCGCTTTGCTGAGCGAAAGAGATTTTATCGCTGGCGATATTCTCTTTATCTCCATCGATATTCTCTTTATCTCCGAGTAATTTTATATATATATAAATTCTCCTTTTCTCCTACTTTTTCATTATTCTAATATATTTTTATATTTAAAGGGTCTCACTGGACATCCATATTATAAGAAAACGTTCCCTCTGTCTCGAGGGCCATCCAAAAGGGATCGGACAAATCTGAGCGCCCATTCCTATCTAATATTAACCTAGACAGAGGGCCATCCAAAAGGGATCGGACAAATCTGAGCGCCCATTCCTATCTAATATTAACCTAGCAGTCGTTAATTAGGATGCGTGCACGACCATAAAAAAACCTAGCCGGCGTTATACACAACTATTAAAGTATTGAGTTTCTAAACTAACGGAATCATGATTTAAATAGATTTCCTAATCTGAATATTTCAGTTCACATTCATTCACAATCACAATACAATACATGGAACTACAGATGTACAAAAAACAAGCTCAAGTTTCTTATCAAACTATATATTAATCGGTTCTCTTCTCTGTTTACATTAACAAGTAGTGAGCACGTATGATGCACGTCGGCAATATTAATTTTTCATTCTGTTTCTGAAATATGGTACCTTCATTTTACTTTTCAATTTAGCCTAATATTAGGTAAAAACGGAAAGAAAAAAATTCAAGTATCACTTTTAATGAAACGGAGGTAGTCTTTCGTATCGAAACTAAAAACTACAGATTTTTCTAAGTAATTTTATAGTATATCAAGTGAAGTATTTGAGCATTATATAGGCAACATATAAAAGGGGGAAATTATTTGTAGCCCATTCCTTCTTTTTCTTATATAACAAACCCCCCATTAAAATACCATATATATGAAACCCATAATTAGTTTCATGACTATTAGCTTTACCAAACTAACCTTTCATATTAGTAAATATCTTTGATTTTTAATTCAATATCTAATTTTATTTCTTTATTTAGCATTTGGAGAAAATAGTCAAAAAACCATAAATATAGGAGAATCACAGTAATCACATATTTGGTCTTCCGTGAAAACAGTAAAAAAACCAAGAATTTAGGAAAGATCGTGACAATCAAGCTTTCACTGTTATTCTCGCCCACTCTTGTATCTTTTCTTCGGTTTCTTCTTCATTTTTCAAGCAAAACAAAACTAGAGCTCTTACTTTCATGCTTACCACTATATTAAAAAAATAAAAGAAAAAAAAATACAACAATTATCACCGTCGACGGTAAGATATCTTCTTTCTTATCTGTATAGAATCATGCTTCCAAGAATCCTATACTCTTTCATCTTATCACTGTAATATTGTTATATGTGTGCGAGCTTAGAAAATACATAGCTCTTTAAAGAATTGTGACACAAATATCCCATTTATCACCATCTATAAAATTGTTGTTCTGGTTTTTATCTACTCTATATGATTCATCTGCATAGTTGTACTAAATCTTTTAGCGAAATTGAATTTATCACCACTAAGAGATGGTTCAGAAATAATCATTCCTGGCTAATAACCCATGCATGTTTGGATTGTGATAATTTTTTATTTAATGGGATCTCTATGATTGGTTGATTGTATTGAGATCTTGTTTGTTCTTGATTTTTTGGTTGTGGATCACAGCTGAGTGAATGTATGTTTTATATTTTGGTGACTCCCCTCGATTGGGTTAATTATAGTCATTCACATGTTGACTGATTATAGCATACCATACTGAAATTAACCCTAGTGAATACTATTTTTTGCTTATTTTTTCTTTTTTTGTCGTCATGTTCATGAGCGTGGATCACTTGTGGTTAGTCGATGACAATAATCTTGATAAGGCTGCTTCTACTAAGTCGATTTCCAGAGATGATTTCGAGAAAGTAGTTTTGAAGAAAGGAAAACGGAAGATGCAGCAAATGCAAGATATCATGTTAATGCCGCGACAAAAAAGATGAAAGATGTAGTTTTGACATGTAATTGGTGCAACATATGTAATATTCACTTTTAAATAATGTACAAAATGTCGCGTAAAAAATGTAGTTATCACTTGTAATTAGTGTGAAAGATATAATTTTCACTTTAAAATGATGTGCAAAATATTGTTTTCACAGTTATCGCCTTTAATTGGTGTAAAAGATGTAGTTTTTTTGCGTATCATTGGTGCAACAGATGTAATTTTCACTTCTAAATAATGTGCAAAATGTTGTTTTCACAAATTATTATCGTAAAAAATATAGTTATCACCTATAATTGATGTGAAAAATGTAATTTTAACTTTTAAAATAATGTGCAAAATATTGTTTTCACCATTTATTATTGTGAAAAATGTAGTTATCGCCTTCAATTGGAGTAAAACAAAATGTTGTTTTCACGAATTATTATCGTAAAAGGTGTTGTTATCTATTTTAATTGGAGTGAAAAAAATGTATTAACACTTGCAAATGAGGTGAAAACAAGGGTGGTCGTAGATGTGAGACATTTTTTTTTTTTATTTTTTTCAGCCAAGGCTCGCTCCATCATATAGGACTTAGGAGGATAAGCCGCAACATCTGCAAGGAAAGTTATTGGTCAAATGTTTTTCTCTATGGGTATATATGCAAGTCCAACAATTTTCTAGCCACCGATTAGTGTTTACAAAGAAAAAAAGAAGGCAGAAGAATAGGAGAATATTCTCACTGCGGAATTGATGATTCTCTACTGACCGAGAAAAGGGACAAGGGGAAAACCGCCAGACTCAGTTTTTATGGTGGGTCCCGGTGGGCCTCGCCCATGACAGCAGGGGTCCAGTAATTGTGAGATAATGTGCCTCGGGTTTTTTTATCTCGGTTTTTTTTTGTGGTCTGGGAAGAATTTTTGAATTTATAATAGCAGATACACCTGTCAATTTGGTCCGTGTGAATAGGAGGATAATCCGATCCCACATATACGCCCATAACTAATTGACCATTATTAACGAATTTTTTGTTTAAAATTATTTTGTTAATAATATATTGGATGACCTATTAAGGTTAATTTAGTCCACCAAAAAATTTGAACACCTAAATCTAATCTAGAACAATTCTTTTTAACCGCGGATCTTATTTTTTGGGCTACACATATATGTCATCTTAATGACGGGCTTATGGAAGAGAGAGGAATCAAATTTGGGTTCCTCAGAAATTTCCACACATATAAAAAGTACATAAGCTCTTTCAATTTACCTGTAAATTATAGATTTTCGGAGAACTATAAATAATATATTAAAAAGTAAAAATTTGATATGGTTATTATACTCGTTGCGTAGATGATTAAAAGAGCTTTCCAATTATATAAAATTCACAAAAATCCGACGTGCCATTTGGAAGATACGAAGTTTTAAAATATTTATCTTTATTTTTATAAAAATGCATTTCTGTAAATAAACAATTTCATATATTATTATTTTTAAGTCCCTATTCTGTTAAGCATTTCAGTCCTTATTTATATTTCTTAACTAAACAGTCCCTATTTTGTTTAACATTTTAATCCCTAATCCGTTTGGTTAACCATTTTCCGTTTGGTGAACCAAAAAAAGAGTAAGGATTTCAATTAAGCTTGCTTGCCTTAAAGAGGGGGAGATCTTTACATCAAAATTGTGAGGTACGTAATCAATATGTACTTTCTCAAATCAATCTATTCTAATGAATCTCTTTTATGTCTGCATCTGCCCTAGCTAACACTACTAAAAGTTCAAGAATCACTATTTCAACGGTGGCTCATGGATGATGAATTGTTGACCCCCAGTACGATCTTCAATATCTCCAAACAAGTTCGCGAAATATTTTTTTCTCAATGTAAATCTCACTGTTATAATACGAGAAAACCGAAAGCAGCATTGCTCTTTCAGATTGCATGAGTTGTGACCTAACAGTTGAATGCCACCATGCCATTAAGACTTAATGATGAGAGGCAAACATATTCTATGCAAACTTGCATGGTACTGAGTTACTCAACAACCAACATAAACTTAAGAAGTCTTGAATTGGACCAACCCACTGTTGCTTGAATAATAATCAGGTTGTAAGATTTGCAACAGGTACCTCGAGAAGCTTAGCAGGTTAGGAGAGATCCAGCGCAAAAAGAGGCTTATGATGGGAATGGGAAGTAATGTGTAGCTAGGTACGTCAAATAAATTGAAATTTGTATATCAGATGTGTAAACACGAGGCTATCCATATGTTCATGGGAATGGCATTTATTCAAGTAATAAAGGAGAATAAATCATAGATAAAACTATGTTGATACGATGAATCATCAAATAAATTTAAATTAATAAATCGTATATAATAATAATAATGATGTGTAAAATAAGACGAATAACGATGATATCCATATGTTTAAGAATTACAAAGACAAATACTCGTGAATTCATGTACTTATAAAGGAGAATAAATCATAGATAAAACTATGTTGATACGATGAATCATCGACTCAGAGCCTTCGGGCTCGTCCCTGTCTAGTCGTGGGGGAGTAATTTAGTTATTCTTACGATCGAGATGTATAATAAATCAGAGCATAATAATAATAATGACAGAAAGTAAAGTGCTGAATGTAAATAAGACGATAATTTACGTGGTTCAGCACTAAGGCCTACGTCCACGGGGGTTTGTGTTTCACTATGTGTTTAAGAATTATAAAGATAGTCGAATGACTCTGTGTGAATAACGAAGCTAATGGGGAAATGGAACTCATACTTACTCTTCATATTTCTCTTTCTTATTGTCTTTTCCTCTACTCACTAAAAATTGGTCGACCCCTTCTCTCTCAGTGGAGAGGGTACTTATAGGGATAGAACATGGGGTCCACCATCAGAGGCAGTTACAACGTTATCTTCTTGATCTTTGTGAGGATCCCGCTGATGTCTTCGTTCTCGATCGATGGCTCCATCGGTCATGCATGGTAACGATGGGTCACCTCTTTCTTATCCACAGGCTGATTGACACGTACTCTATGCTTAGAGTGTTTAATGCGGGTGGTTGGGCTACCTGCACGCGTCAGACAGATGCCTGCGGCTCCCATCACATCCGTTTCAATGAGTTTAGTCTCCACCGTTGATCTTGGGTCTTCCTTGAGATGGGGTAAAGCAGATCCTAGGGTGTTCTTCGGTACTTCTCAGTGGCTTGATACTTCACTACCCCTAGGTTTTTGGCTGTCGGATCGGCTTGATGATGAACATGTGCAGATGACCGATGCCCCTTGGGTGTTAAGACGTGACATCGTGCCTTGATGTCTCGGGCTGTGTGTCCTCCACGTGTAATTCTTCCGACACGTGGCGAATGATAAATTATGTGTATACAATTTGCCCATTTTTTCTGATTTGGATGTTAGTCAAAGTTAGAAGAAAACTGTCTTCTCATCTTCTTCTTCTCTCTGCAATAACTTCTCCTAGATTTTAGGGCACGTTACCCACTCCTTGTAATAACTCCTTCTTGAATCATGGGATGGTTTTATCATCTCTAGTGCTATAAATAGGAGAGAGGATGTTATTGAAATAAATTTTATTCCTTCTTCATTCTCTTGTCAGTTCATAACTCTTCATTCTCTGAGCCTTTTCCTTTTTCTTTGTTCTTTAGCTCTTAACTGCTGCTGCTACTGATCTTTTCTGTTACAATTTCAATTGACCCTGACGAGATCTTCAGAGGCATACCGCTGTCACTGTTCGTCAGGTGTTTTAAATTAATCTCGTCCGCCTCTGATTATCCAAAGCGCTTTTAATTCAGGTATGATGTATCATTCTGTTCTTGATTTTGGTTGACGTTCATCTTTTTGTTGTTGTATCTAGGTTTCGTGATGAAGAACAAAATATACGAAAGTATATATACTTGCCCCTGTTCTTTATCACGAAACCTATGGCTTCTCTGCTGATCGTTGAAGCTTGTTTTGAGTAGTTATAACTGAGTTAGGGTTTCTGGTTTTCTGTGTTTTGGTGATGTTTCTGATAAATTGTGAAAATAAAAAAAGTTTTGTTTCATAATCTTCCATGTCTTCTCTGTCTGATCTTCGTCCTATTTTTATGCTCCTCGTAGGTATGGCTGATCGTCATCGGGTTCCTTATCAGACTCCACCATCGAGTCCTTACAGGTCTCCTTCTTCTAGGAGTCCTGATGTATCTCCACCGAGGGGTGGCCCATCTAGACCTTCTCAGCCGGATCCTCGTGCTCATAAAACTTTATCTTCATCTGGTCCCAGAGTTTTATTTACGAAGAGGGGGGGATCCACCGAAGGGTTCTCGATACGCTGTCAACCGTCCTCTCGCTTCTCAACGTGCTGAACCAACGAATGCGCCACCTCCCTCTTCTCAGCGTGCTGAACCGCTGAATATGCAGCCTCTTCGTTCTGTTGCCCCAGATACGATGCCTTCTCAAGCTACGATGCAACCTTCGAAGTCTAAAGCTTCGCAGGCCGCTACTTTGGTGAAAGAATCTTCTAAAGGTGCGGCCCCGAAGGCAGACTCATCTAGGAATCCTCCGTTCAAGAGAAAGGCTTCGGATATGAGTCTTCTGAAGGATCCATCGTTGGACAAGGCTGTCTCTTCCAGTGTTGCCCCGTTATACGAAGTATGTCGGTTCCCAAGAAAAAGAAGAAGGTTTCTTTTAGGCATATTGATCTTGAGGCCTTCAAAGTAAAACATGAACTTGAAGCTTTCGAAGTCAGGTTTTATTATCAAGGTGACGGTCTTACTTACGATTTGATCACAAATTATAAATATGATGATCTCCACTTGCTGACGACCGTGGGGGCCTTCGAAGATGGCTTAATGCTGCCTCTGTATAAGTCAGGTGATTCTTTTTATTACGATGCCTTGGCTCATCGTGAGGGTTCTACTCAGCATACCCATTGTCGTTCTGTAGTACAACTGACTGGGAATTATCTTCGGGCGCTTAAGGAATGCTATCTTCGGAGTAAGGGGGAGACGATGATGACCTGCTATGTCCCCAACCTAGATGAGAAAGATTGCTATACTCCTGAAAACTTCAATGCCTCTTTTGGAGACTACGTTAATGGTAGGAACCGTAATTGATGGAGCGTCGGCCTTCGTGCCATTGTCGCTTCTCAGGGTGAAGTTCGTCTCTTAAGTGAAGTGAGTGATTCGAAGCTTCGATATGTCCCTGGTACCGAAGGGACTTCTCAGCGGAAACTTTTTCCTGCTCGTGAGCGACTCAAGCGTGATCATGATTATGAGTGGCATGCCACCGTTATTGAAGTCATCGGTCTTTGGGCTTAGTTGGGTACCTGGTCAGCATGGATAGCGCCCTGTTGCTGGTAGCCAACCTCGTGATAGTGCTCCAGCTCGTTATTGTGACTTCTGTCCTTGGCAGTTAAATTTTGCTGGTATGAACTTTGAGTAAACTTTCGATGTTGTTGATGAAGAAGAAGGTTCCGATGCTACCCTTCCTTCGAAGAGTACCATCACTGCTAAGGTATGCCTTCTCGTGAGATTGTAATGTGTATAGTTGCCCCTTTTCTTCTTGGTTTGAGATTAATCAAAGTATGGAGAAAATTATCTTCGTGATAACACAACGTTATGACTTTAGGTAACGAAGAATAAAAAGATAGGTCTGGTTCAGTCTTCTACTGCTGTTGTTGAGGAGACAGAAGTCCCCCATGAAGTCACCAGTCCAGTGAACGATGAGTACGTCGAGGAAGAAGAGGAAGCTACCGATGATGAGGAACGTACAGAGACTTCTCCACATAATCATGAGGGTGGTGAGAATATTGGTGGCGGAGCTACTGAAGAGGAGATTTCACCTGGCGGTCAAGGAGATATGATGATCCTATACTTTCTCCCTCCCCAAATCAGAGGAACGAAGATGTTGATCTTCAATCAACGATCCCTACTGGGTCGGGTCAGGAATTTTCTTTTGGCAAGATCTATTCATATGGTGGGCAGGTTGATATTGGTGCAGCCATGGGGATAGCTTCAGACTTCTCTTTAATTTCTCCAAATGATGAGTGGGACGTCCTTGCCGAGACTGGTGGTGAGAAAGCGGTTGAGATGGAAGAAAGTTCTGATGGTGAGGATGCCGAAGCCCTGGCTGCCAAGGAGGCCAAAGCCTCGAAGAATTCTGGTGTACGAAAAGATGTTAACGGTGAAGGGGCTTCCACCGATGCATCTTCGGAAGGTTTTGAGAAGGCCATGATGCATGCCGGTGATGATGCCGCACTTGATTGGTTGATGAAGAAAAACTTGATGTTCATGCCGCTTGTTTTGAGTTTTATAGCTACTTTGGAGTCACACGAGGAAAAGAAGAAGAAATCACCATATTTTAGAAAAAGGGTAAAATTGTCATTTCCCGATCACTATCTGGAGCCCAGCCGCTCCGAGAAAGGGTTTTCTTTCTCTTATCAATCATTTTTCCTACACCAAACGCAGAAACGAACAAGGTCAGCCTGCTAAAAACGAAGGGATTTCGAGTGATTAACGGCTGCTGTGGAAGTTGAGCTGTCATGATTAGAGAACTGAGAAGGAAATCGAGATGAAGAGATTTAGAGGAGAAGCTAGAAAAACTTTGAGAAGATATCCGTGGTGGTTGTGGAAGAATCGATTGGATGAAATTGATGAATTAGGGAAGAATCGGTTTCATCAATGGGCGTTGTTGTTGTTGTTTGTCGAGGAGATGCCCTTGTCGGGTATGGATGAAATGTCCACCGGTAGAGTTGGTAATCGTAGTGTTTGGTATTGCGGAAAAGCTCTGGTGGAAACGAGTATGAGCCGTTGGTCTTGTACATGAAGGTTAGTTGTTCTGGAGTGAGGTCATTGTTGATTTGTGAATGTATGGAGGCTTATCATCTCACGATGAGGTTGGCTGTGTTAGGCAGAAAGAAGGTTGCAATTGCGAAAGCAAAGGTTCGTTGTTGGTTGTGTCATGGCAGGCTGGTAAGGGTGCAGTAAGTGCAAGAAAGTGGTGATATGATTGAGCTGGAACAGTGAAGCAATTGTGTGTTGAAATTGAAGCTACAGCAAGGCTGAAATGGTGATGAATCTCAGATGGGTATTATGGGTTTGTGCCTGGTCTTTGGAGAAGGATTTAGGGCTACTTGGTTTGACTTGACCCGCTAGTATATTAGTCGATCCCCCATCTTCCATTGCCGATATTTTCCGCGAGATGGCTTTTCTATGGACTTCTCTCATGGGTGTGAAGACTTGGGCTTGGAATTGATGGGTACTCAAATTTGGAAAGAGAAGGTGGAAGAGTTGAGAAAAGCTTGGAATTGTTTTGCTAAAGGAAAAGGATTCTACTCCCCAAAGATTTGGAGAATATTGAAGCCTATAAATAGAGAAGTTTTCTTGAACTTTTTAGGTAGCTAATTTTCTTATTGATTGAGGATGAATTCAGTTCTTAACATGATTTGGTTTTCATTCCTTGAAGTTTTTCTCGATTGTTTTTACTAATAGGAATGTTTATTCATTCATGATTGATTGATCCTTTGTTAATTGATCTATATCTAGTATATTAGGGAATTGTTTGTCATCAATGAAGATAAAAGTGAACCAAGAGCCGAGTTTAACTACTAGTACTAAACCTAAATTCATAAATCTTAATGCAAATTACATATTGTAAGCAACCTCACTTTTGAATAGAATCGATAACTAAGCACTGTTACTTCTTAAGCAAGGGGAAGGACTAATAACAAGTAGAAAAGAACATAACTTTAATCATTGTTTTGCATCTTGCCTCTCTTATTGCTTTCAAACTTTCGATTTTAATTGCTTTGTTTATTTTCTTTTGCTTTTTACACCCCCTTCGTGACAACTTTTACAACTAAGATCTCTTGCTCCTCGTGGGAATGAACTTGACTTCCATTATATTATTTTTAATTGAGTGGAAACATTGATTAATTTTATTGCGTCAATCCCCCATCTTCCATTGTTGATGGCTACTCATTCGCTGTTCTTGAGGTAAGTCATCGTGGAAGGACAAGGAGATAATTAGGAGTTGAAAAATCAGTCAAGGGGAAAGAAAAGCTTGGTGTCAAGATGAGAAACTTCGTCTTGAATTGCACTTGTTCGTAGTGATTTGGAGAAGGCTCGTAGCGATGCTTCTTCTTTTAATGGTTCATTTCCTTTCCTTGCATTCCTCTTCGTCTCTCTCTTTTGTCTTCTTAGTGTGTTGTCTGAGTCTCCCGGCCCTATCTTCAGCGGGCGATGTCAGAGAATTGGCATGGCTTCGAAGTGAGAGGACTCGCCAAGCCTCTCGAATCAGAGAGTTGGTGGAGGAAATTAAGAGTGAGGCTGAAAAATGGAATGCACGAGCCGATGAGCATAATGTCTTGGTGGCTGAATGGCGAGAGAGGCAGATCCAAATGGTTGATATGCAGAATAGTTATAATGCCGATCGTCGCCAGTTTAACGGTGCCTTAATGTGGACTCGTGAGAATCTGCATGAGACGCGTGAGGATATTTCTCGTTTAGAGGCCAAGGTAATAAACTTGGAAGAAGAGTTGCGGCAAGCCCGTTCATCTCATGACCATGAAGTTAAGGATTATATACAACGACTTGTTCGGGAGAGGGACGACGCCAGAGCTGAGGCTCATGCCCTTAGTAGCGGCTTAAGTGCTTCTCGGGATGATGTTGCTCGTTTAGTTGAGTCTGAGAAGGATCTTGAAGTTAATATGTACATGCTTACTAAGGGGATAGAAGAAATGAGTAACGAAGTCAATCGCCTTCATAATTTAGACTCCATGAAGCAGGTAGAGTTGGATGAGTGTCAGTTTGCTCTTACAAATCTTCAATTGGATTATAAGAAAATTTCGGATGAGTATGATTTTCTTGACGAAGCCCGGGACGCTGTAGTTAATAAATATGAGATATCTTCGGCTAGTGTCGAAGGTATACATTTATTTATTTATGAGTGGTACCGTAATTATAGTTTGCTAACCCATCCGTGTTTTTTTTCTTTTTCAGAGCTCGGGGGACAGCTTAACCTTGCAAATGAAAAGCTTGAAAAGGTTCAATCTTCCCTAGTGAAGCAGGAGGGTCAGACCAAGTATTATCAGAGTTTGGTTGGGTCTCGGGACGAGGCAGCGGAGGAGGTAGCCCGACTGACATCTTCGTTGTCGCAGTCTGAACTCAAGGCCACCGTGATTGCATACAAGGCTCATTGCCAGCTTGTCGAAGAAGTTAACAAAACTCTGACCAGGATCGAGCAGGGTCTTCAGAAAGATCATGGAATTGTCAAGAATTACCCCCGTCGTCCTATGCCCGAGCCCTTAAATTACTCTTTCGGTCCTTTTTCGGGAGGGAGTGTCCCTTCGTCTCAGAACAAGCCTCCAGCTGATCACGTCGGGTCTTCCAAAGGGAATTAGATCACCATACTTGTTATAGAAAGTTGATCTTTGTTGATTATTTGGCTTCGGGCCCTTTTTTGGTGTATTTTTGTGTTTCTTGTTTAGTTTCCCGAACTTGTAATCAAATTTTTATGGAATGGATCATTGTTTGTTTGGATATGTACAACTCTGATTTATCTGCATGGTCAATTCAGTTATTTTCTTTAGATAGCAAGTAAATCTTATTTATTAAAAAATAAATTAAGTAATGGAAAGTGTTTGACGGCGATAACGAAGATATGCACCTTCGTTACTGACTTTGGACCTGTCACCCGTTAGTTAAACCCTTGGCCATAGGATTACCAAATGGTGGGGGTTGACGCAGCGTTCCCGGATATGTAATGCGTTATTAAAATATTTACATGCATTCATTCCGCTGACCCGCTGCCTTTTTGATTGGTTGGGTATCTCTTTCTGCTGGAAGCCTTCCCCATGGTTTTACACTCATAGACGCTGATAGGGGAGTCCCGAGAGATTGTATATGGTTACTTTCCCCAATAGAAATTTTGCAAAAAGCTTATTTGATTGATCGGGTGAGGTCTGTTATTCCTCGTCCAGAGATAGAAACATGTCAAGCGGGTACGCTGTCTTCTTCTTCTGGTGCTCTTCACGCAGATGCAGAACTGCGTTGCTTTTACAAATAGTACGGCTTGAGATATTTTGCATTCTACGGTTGTCTGAGGACTTCTCCTTTCAGGTTACGCATGTAATAGGATCCATTTCTGGCGATGTCATGTATAACAAAAGGTCCTCCCCATGTTGGTGCTAATTTGCCCCACTTTTTCTCTCGCTGGTATTGGGGTATAGTTCTCAGCACATACTGTCCTTCTACAAAGTTTCTAAGTTTAACCTTCTTGTTGTATTCCCTTGCTAATCTTCGTTGGTAATTCTCCATCCTCTCAGCTTTGTTTCCTCCTTTCTTCCGGATCATCGAGTCTTTCCCTTCATCATGTCCGCTGTGAGGTTCTTCTCCCATGCTTCGGTCTTTGTGGTTGGCATGATGATTTCTGTTGGGATGACTGCTTCGGCTCCGTAAGTGAGGAGGAACGGTGATTCTCCTGTAGCGGACCTTCGAGTTGTTCGGTATGCCCATAACACGCTGTGTAGTTTTTCACACCACTGCCCTTTGTGTTCATCCAGCTGCTTTTTGAGGATAAAAGCGAGGGTCTTATTGGTAGCCTCGGCCTGGCCGTTACTTTGAGGATAGATGGGGGTCGATTTATTCTTCCTGATTTTGAAGGTATCAAAGAGCATGTCTATGTTCTTTCCCTGCAGATATTTGCCGTTGTCAGAGACAATCTCTGCGGGGATCCCGAACCTGCAAATGATATTTTGGAAGATAAATGTGAATAGTCGCGGATTCTAGCTAGGGCCTTGGCTTCTACCTATTTGCTGACGTAATCTGTGGCTACAATCAAGAACCGTATTTTCCCCGATCCTTCGATCAGGGGTCCAACGATGTATATGCCCCATTTTGAGAAGGGCCAAGGACTATCCACCGAATTCATCTTCGTTGTAGGTGCATGGATTCTTTTAGCAAACCGCTGGCATTCCTCACATCTCTTAGACATTCTTGCAGCGTCTCGTATCATTTGTGGCCAATAATATCCCTGTATTTTTGCTTTTTGCTTTGTTTGCTAGTGATCTCATCCCACTATGATTGCCCACGTCTCCATAGTGTATGTCTCTCAAAACCCGATGTCCTTCTTCTCTTGATAGGCAGCGTAGCAGCGGTCCGAGAAAAGACTTCTTATATAAAATTCTGTCCCTAAGGTCGTATCTCCCCGCCTTTGATTGCACCTTTCTAGCTTGCTTCAAGTCCGCAGGTAGCGTTCCTTCTTTAAGGAAAAGATGAACTTCGGTTCTCCAATCTTCTTTGTTCTTGAAATCTTCGTCTTCGTTAGCTCTTGTCATAATATTATCTTCGTAAAAGTCATCGGCGATGTCTTCCCCTACATCATCGTCAGCGATATCCTCCCCTACATCGTCTTCACGATTTGTAGCGAAGGATTCCTAAGGAGTAATCGAGGGCTCATATACTCTTGTTATCTTGATTGCCTTGACACTTTCATCTTTCAACATGGATGATATGTATGCTAACGCATCAGCATGCCTGAGGTCTCTTCTGCATAAATGCCGGAACTTGATGCTAGGTATTTGGGATGCTAGAGTTTGGACCAAGGCCATGTACGCTGAAAGGGTCTCGTCGTAAACATTGTATTCCAGTCATATCTGTCGTATGACCAGTTGTGAATCACTTGTCAGACGTACATCGGTTATACCCATTTCTATTATCAAATGAAGAGCATGTACCAAGGCTTCGTATTCAACGATGTTGTTGGTATGCCCCTTGAATTCCAACCTTAGCGCATGCTCGACCCTTTCTCCAGTGGGGGTGGTGATTACGATGCGTATGCCCACACCTTCCATATTCCTTGATCCTTCGACGAAGACCTCCCATTGTCTTTGGTTTGAAGGTTCGAGAACATCGACTGGGTCTTTCCCGTCCTCTGCTTCTGGTATGCCCCTTACTTCCTCGTCGTTGTCCAGGGGTAAATCTGCTAGAAAATCCGCCAGGACATGCGATTTTTGGGAATGTTGGATCTCATGGATGATGTTGAACTGATCAAGATAAGTATTTCATTTCGCTATCCTTCCTACTTTCCCAGCGCTTTTGAGAACAGCCTCCAATGGTGCTTTGCATGGAACACGAATGTAGTGAGTCAAGAAATAGGTTCTTAGCTTTTGGGTTGCCCATACTAGTGCCAAGATGAGCTGCTCGATCTTTGTATAATTTCTCTCTGCCTGGTTGAGAGTCTTGATGACGTAATAAATTGGTTATTCTATCTTTGTGTTCGTCTTGACCAATACTGCACTGACCGCATCCTCCGTTGCTGCTATGTAAAGAGCCAAAACCTCATCGGGATCGGGCTTCTGTAGGATCGGGATCGTGGATAGATATTCTTTGATCTTTTGGAAAGCTTCCTCACATTCTGTGGTCCATTCAAACTTTCTCATTTTTTTATGATGTTGAAGAAATGTTTCCATTTGTCCGATGACCTGGCGATGAATCTACCCAGAGCCGCTAAGGATCCGTTGAGCTTTTGGACATCTTTTAGGTTCTTCGGGGATGGCATTTCTACGATGGCCTGGATCTTGACGGGATCTACTTCGATGCCCCTCTTCGTTACTAGATACCCAAGGAACTTCCCTGAGGTGACGCCGAATGTGCATTTTTCCGGGTTTACTTTAATGCTGTGCTTCCTCATTGCTTCAAAGATATCCCTCAGGTCTTGTTGGTGATTCTTTCGCAGCTTACTTTTGACGAGCATATCATCAACATAGACTTCTAGGGTGTTCCCAATCCATGGTTTGAAGATAGAATCAACCATCCTCTGTTATGTTGCCCATGTATTTCTAAGTCCGAAGGGCATCCTTGTGTATCAATAGAGGCCGTGCGGGGTGTAGAATGTTGTATGTTGTTGATCTTCTTCTGCCAGGGCTACTTGGTTGTAACCAGAATATCCGTCCATGAATGACATTTCTTCGTATCCTTCGACAGCTTCTACCAGCTGATCGATACTTGGGAGTGGGTAACTATCCTTCGGGCACGCCTTGTTGAGATTGGTAAAGTCGATGCATATTCTTACTCCTCTGTTCTTCTTCAGCACAATGACCATGCTCGAGATCCATGTTGGATATTTGACTTCCTTGATGAATCCTGCTTCTAATAATTTGCGGAGCTCTTTTTCGATTGCTTGGTGATACTCTGGTGCTACCTTTCGTACTTTCTGCCTGAAGGGTGTGGTACCTGGCTTTATACGAAGTTCGTGTTGGATTATCTTCGGATCGATCCCTGACATGTCACCTAACTTCCGCGCGAAAATGTCTGCGTATTCCTTGAGTAGCTTGATTAGAGCTATCTCTATTTCTTCATCCATTAAGGTCCCTATCTTGATCATCTTCTGGTTTTCTTCGGTCCCTATATTGATCTCCTTCGCGGGTTCTACGGATGTGAACGTAGGCTTCGATTCCCTTAGGAGAGGGACATTCTTTAATTGCTATTTGGTAAGCTCTTCAGCCTCCTTAGTTGTTGAGGTACTCGCCTCAGTATTTAGAACGATGCTTTCCTTATTCAGATTTTTTCCGGAAATTTCTTCGAGATAAAGATCAATGGCTTTTTCCTTAGCAGCCTCTTTATTGCGGCTTCTTCGGGATTTCCGCTGCTCATCTTGTTCGTTATTGAGCTAATTTTGTAGAGCCTGGCATTCTCGAGAGGTGACATGATCTCCTTTTATTTCCATTACCCCTTCGGGCGTTGGAAATCTAAGATACTGATGATAGGTCGATGCCACTCCTTTGAGTTTGTGTACCCATCTTCGACGAATGATGGCGTTGTAGGGGGAAGGAGCGTCTACTACACTGAATCGAGTGTCAACCTTCATTGGTCATGCGTTTATTTGCAAAACAATGTCTCCCAAGGGCTTCGTTGGTGCCCCATTGAACCCATAGATGGTATAGTACGATGACATTAGTTGTTCGTCATTTAGCTCCATTTGTTTGAACGTGTCATAGAACAGAACATTAACCGAACTCCCCCCCATCGATGAGGATCTTCTTAATATTGCATCCTGCCACTGGTAATGTAAGGACCAAAGGGTCGTTATGGTCTTCCATGTCTTCTTCGACATCCTCAGCATCGAAAGTCATCGGTGCGTTCATCCACTGCTCATGTTCGTCTACTTCTACTCCATCGATCTTGAACAGCTCGCAGTAGTCCTCGAATTGCTTTCTTAGCCTTTTCCCTATCTGAGCCGTCAGTGAGGGTCCAGTAGTTTCTGAGCATGAGATGGTGTTGAGTGTTCGGTTACCCTCGGGGAGTTGGACTTGCTTGCTTCGTTTTGCCCTGTCATCGGTTTCTGCCTTCTGAATGTATTGCTTGAGATCTCCAGCGTCAATCAACTTTTGGATCATTATTTTGAGATTCTTGCATTTCTCGGTCTGGTTCCCGTTGAAGCAGTGATACTCGCAATAATCTCTTGACTTCTCGGATCTTGGGGGCTGCTTTCCTTTGGACCATGGCCACTCTAGGTTCTCCCGATCCTTGATCTCCCTCAGGATGCGGGTGTAGTTGGTGTTCAGCTTCGTGTAGACATGGTCTTCGAATTTTCGGTCATCACGTCGACGATCGTCCCTTCGTCCTCTCCTATCTTCGTTAGGCCGCTCGGTTGAACCGCCCCTCTTTGATCCGCTGGCATGTTCTACTGAATGAGTCCGATGAGATCTTTGAGTCTGGGCTCTGGGATTTTCCCGCTGGATTTCTTCTAGCCTGGCGTGCTTTTCGATGATTACTCTAAGGTCTCATTCGGTCGTCGGAACGCTTCCATGAATCTCGACAAATAGCGGGCTCATCCTATCCAACCACCACTTGTAGCAGTTAATGCTGACTACTGGATCTACATTCCCTATTTCCTGGCAAATCTTGTGCCATCTGTCGGTATATTCCCGGGTTGTTTCTTTGTAAGCGATTGCTAATGAGAATAACTTGTCCATCCCTGCGTTAACATCCTTGTTGTACATGTATGTCCCCAAGAACTTCTCATTAAGCTAGTCGTAGGAGTCGATGGAGTTGGGTGGAAGGTTATCGAACCAGGATAGGGTTGATCCTTTCAAACTTGAAGGGAAATATCTGCAGAGGATTGCGTCATCTTGATCCCATCGAGCCAGCATACGATTGTAATACCGAAGGTGGGCCGCCGGGTCGCTGGATCCATCGTAACATTCAAACGCTGGGATAGGGCACTTTTGAGGAATGAGAGCTCTGGCCAAATGCGGAACCAGTGGGGTGGTGTTGGCTTCTTTCATCACCTCTTCTAGTCTTCCTCCCCCTTGTCTAGATTTCAGTTGCTTGATCTCAGCCATCATTTCAGCACGAAGGTCCTCCATTGCTCGCTGATGATCATCTCGGATTGTGGATAGTCTTCGGCTCTCACTATCAAAGTAGTATGAATCCTCTGGCACGTAATCTGGATCAGATGATCTAATTCCTCTGGTTACTCCTCGGTTCAATGGTTCGGGATTTGTCACAACGATCCTTCGATCGTGGTTCGGTTTTGGTGCTTTAGAATTTGCTTCGTCATACTGCTGCGCTGTCCCTATGCTTTGGGCAATTTTGTCTCTGAGTTCCTGATTTTCTCGAGCTAATAATGCAACAGCCTCTGCATATGTCTTCTGGTTCTTCTTCAATTCCTCAAGCTCTGCTATCAATTGGGGGAATGATTCGATCCTTGGTTTGAGTTCCGATCCGTCCCTTCCCCCCAATGGCCATAGTGTGATCTTCATCAACTGTTTGGATCAAGGGGTGGGGCGGTTCGGAACTTAACAACTGCAATTCCATATGGGGGCGTTGGTTGTATAACTGGCAGAGTCTGGTTCTGGTCGTTCGTTGTCGGCATTCCGGCTGGCTGTTGCATCGTTGATTCCGCAAATCCTTCTCGTTGTTGGTGAGCTCGGGAGGCCGCGGCTTCCTTTGCTGCTTCAGCTTTAGCTGCCATAGCTTTGAGGGCTGCTGCTGCTCCGATGTTGACATCTAGGGGTGAAGTGATTTCCGCTGCATCTGGCTTCTGGATTGGTGCCTTCGTCTTTTCACTCTTTTGTTTACTGTGTGTCATAACTGGTGTCGTCCTTGGTGTTTCTTTGGACGATGCCTTGGTCCTTCCCACATCCTTCGTTTTTTCCATCTTCGATCCCTTTGCCTGCACAAGTAAAACATCATCGAAAATCCAATATCCATGTGGGTCTTGTTAGTAAAGTTAATCCCAATGTGAAGGCCATAAGTATAGTAAACTCAACCAAAGCTTTTGAGGGATCGTGAAAAGAGAAAGATTTGAAAAGGCAGATCCAATAATTATAAACATAGATCTCCTCATGGATCTGAAAAATATTTTTAAGGGAAGTGCAAATCGATCGGTTTTAAGCATGAAAAACGTGGAAAACTCTAAGAAAAGCGCAGATCTTTCAGTTTTAAACATGGAATGTAGGCAACATTCTAAGGAAAGCATTAGATCCATAAGCTTTGAATTCGGGAAACATGGAAAACTCTAGAAAATGCATAGATCTGTGAGTTTTGAGCTTGGAAAACATGTACAACTTCTAAGAAAAGTATAAATCTATATGTTTACTTAAATCCGGAGACGATAAGTTTTAATCACATGAAGAAAATTGTTTTTGAAAGAGTGATTTCGATTGTTAGCTTAAATCCGAACACTATTATTTAGAGAATAGCACGGGGAGCCAAAAAATAAGTAAAATCACAGGACAAGATAAATCTTTTACCGGGACAGAGTCCCTGTTTCTAGCGCCAGATTGTGAACACAGAAATAACGATGATATCCATATGTTCACAAACAATACTCACATTTATTCATGTACTTATAAAGGAGAATAAATCATAGATAAAACTATGTTGATACGATGACTCATCGACTCAGAGACTTCGGGCTCGTCCCTGTCTAGTCGTGGGGGAGTAATTTAGTTATTCTTACGATCGAGATGTATAATAAATCAGAGCATAATAATAATAATGACAGAAAGTAGTGTTGAATGTAAATGAGACGATGATTTACGTGGTTCAACACTAAGGCCTATGTCCACGGGGGTTTGTGTTTCACTATGTGTTTAAGAATTACAAAGATAGTCGAATGACTCTGTGTGAATAACGAAGCTAATGGGGAAATGGAACTCATACTTACTCTTCCTATTTCTCTCTCTTATTGTCTTCTCCTCTACTCACTAAAAATTGGTCGACCCCTTCTCTCTCAGTGGAGAGGGGTATTTATAGGGATAGAACATGGGGTCCACCATCAGAGGCAGTTACAACCTTATCTTCTTGATCTTTGTGCGGATCCCGTTAATGTCTTCGTTCTCGACCGATGGCTCCATCATGCATGGTAACGATGGGTCACCTCTTTCTTATCCACAGGCTGATTGACACGTACTCTATGCTTAGAGTGTTTAATGCGGGTGGTTGGGCTACCTGCACGCGCCAGACAGATGCATGCGGCTCCCATCACATCCGTGTCAGTGAGTCTAGTCTCCACCGTTGATCTTGGGTCTTCCTGAGATGGGGTAAAGCAGATCCTAGGGTGTTCTTCGGTACTTCTCAGTGGCTTGATACTTCAGTGCCCCTAGGTTCTTGGCCGTCGGATCGGCTTGATGATGAACATGTGCAGATGACCGATGCCCCTTGGGTGTTAAGACGTGACATCGTGCCTTGATGTCTCGGGTTGTGTGTCCTCCACGTGTAATTCTTCCGACACGTGGCGAATGATGAATTATGTGTATACAAGATGACAGTCGGAGCCAATTGTTTACTGTTACATGCCACCTTTTCATGCAATATCTGTTTTATAATTAAATGTGCTATTGTTGAATTATGTCGGGGGAGATGGCAAAGATTGAGAACAACATCGTTGCTTATAATATGTCCAAGCAAGACCTACACTTTTTGCGGTTACTGGTGGTAACAATGAGAATCAGCTCCAATTACCGAGACCCTAACCTTTTAGGCGCATCTTCTTTTGACTCATTGATTTCTTACTGAAAACTTATTTTAAAGACGATGACGACCTGCTTCTGCTTGCCCAATAATCACGGGAACAATCTGGACAGAATTGCAACAGTCGAGAACTTGCATGATATCCTTCGATGCCTCGATGAGAAAGTTGATGGAGGGTATGCGTAACTTTTTTTTTTTTTTTGGAGTACATAAAAGTTATTCTCCATATCTGGAAAATAATTACTATCACTATTTCATTTTAGCCTAAAAATTAGAAAACTATAGTAATTCTTTTTTCATAAATGCAGTTTGTATTTGAGAAGATTCCCTTTATGGAAAACACATTGATAAATATAGTTCTGCAACTAAAATTAAGTTCATATACTATATACACTAGTATCTAACCCGTGCTACGCACCGGGGCTGGTGGGATCAGCCAATTTAGCGTGGCGGGGCTTCGTCCCGCACCCATAAACAAATACATTAATATTTTTTCTTGAAAAAATTGTGATTAGTTTTATTTTTAAAGAGATAGGGAACTTTTGATTCCCATTAGGTGTTATTATTCTAAATTTGGTACTAAAAATTCATGTTAATGTATTGGTTGTATAGACAGATATTACAATAATTCAAAAATAATTGACTCCGTAATTAAATAAAATTTTATTTATAATCGAGAAAAATTATACACTTACTTATTATGTTGAGATTTAAATGCATTTAATCTTGGATATGGGACAATTTTTTATGCTAGTAGGAATAAGGATTTCTAGGATGTTGCTTGTAGTTTAGTAGTCAGTAATATGTTAACCGGTCAAACCTATATCAGATTTTTGTTACCATGTGATATCAAAAAGGCCTTTTTTTTCACCATTTATAATGAAAGGGAGAACAAAACCTTGTTTATTTGGAAAGTAATGAAGAAAATGACGTTTCTCTACATAGTAAAATAATTATGAAAAACATATTATAGTAACATTCATTTAGAGAGAAATATGATCGTTTTAAAGAAATTTGAATAATATACTATAATAGAATAATAATATATTTCAAAAGTGGTGTCTTTTAAAACAAATAATCATAGTATCCATAATCTCTACTAATAAGTAAACACTTCATTGTCATCTTCATCTATCTCGATCAACGGTGGTATGTCAGGATGTTTCTCCATAATATCGTCCATTTCACTATCATGTTTGTACAAATTTATCAATGTCGACATGTCACTGTACTTCGTTTTGTTTTTCAGGTCCTTCTTAGGAGATGTTTGGAGTTATTCTATGTCAGAAATACATACATCGCCAGTTATTTGTTTTTTGTTGAAACCTTTCTCTGTTGATCTGTATGGACATAATGATAGGTCTCTAATTGTATTTATATCCTGCAAAAATATGTGTTTTTTATTACTTGTGACCAAATCAGTTTCACTGAATTCTACATAATTTGTATGGGTATGCCTGAAATAATGCTAGCATGTAGTTATATTTTCTTTTCTATTCAATGGATATGCTTCCTCTAAGGTATTATCATAATGACATATGTCATGTGCGGTTAGACTATGATAGGGGAAGTTACATTCATCAAGAATGAGTCTAAAGACCATTGTTTGCCCTATTGCATCTATTATTTCTTCAACAGTCTGCCCTGTTTTTCTGCAAAAGAAAATCATTACTCAAGAGTTATCATGACCGAAAATTTTGCTTATTTAAGATTTAGTTACCTTTACATCCACTGTTGGCAATGACATCATCTTTGTTACTCTAATGTTGTCCACAACCATTTCAACCATTCATCCCATTACCGTGATTACACCATTGTTGTTGTCGTCATATATTATTAGTTTGAGAATGTAACTGTCACAAAGCATGAGTTAGTTTTGCATTTCTTATTTTATTTAAACATAATAAGATATATATAAATTTTTTATTTTTATTTATTATCGTGGCATTGGTACATTTACCATGACTACACATGTAGTGCACCATGGTGTGCGTTCCATGTACACATGTTTTTCTCTACATACTGGACATGCCATAAAGTACCACCGAGATCCTTCCTGAATTCCAACTATCGTTGCTTTTATGGTAAAAGTTGCACCCTATATTGCATTTGATTTATTCGTAACATATTTTTGGTAGTGAAATATAATTTAAATTGAATTACTTTCTAGATGTCACCATAAACTTTTCCTCGTCATGCAATATTTTTAGTGCTTCGTTGAGTGGTATACGATTTTCAAACATTAATTTTCCCTTTGTCTGGTTTGAAATTCCTTAAGTACTTAGTTCTTCCACCGGCGCATATTTCATGTTGCCAATGTGTCAGTGTTAAAATCATAAACAATTTATTACACATTAAGTTGATTAATTCAAACATGTATGTATAATAACGTACATTTCCTTATAGATTTCCAAATCCGGTACATCGAGATTTATATAAATTCTTGTATCCTTAGTGGACTGCAGATAGATCTCCATTGTGATCAGTCATATTCGTTATCTATGTATGTATAATAACATACATTTCCTTATAGATTTCCAAATCCGGTACATCGAGATTTATGTAAATTCTTATAGCTTTAGTGGACTACAGATACATTTCCCCTGTGATCAGTCATATTCTTTATCTCAATGTTTAGCTCAATCTATGTTTAAATATGATGCTCAGCTCAAATTTATATAAATGTTATATGTACCTTGAAACCGCCCAACAGTTGTTGAAGTTATTATCACTATTCGAGTGACCCCATCATCTTCCAGCATATAATCACTTAGTTGGGTGGTCAAATTATTCCATATAGTCACTTTTACCGAAATTCCATTGTGGCTTTGTATCGGGATATCACGTGCGAGTGCATCAGTTTCGTTTTTTCTACGTTTCATCTGACTCTTTGAAAGACCCCTTAACATCCCAACAACATTTATAAAAAATAACTATTTCCACGGTCAGCAATCACCTTGCATTATGAAACCCAGCCAAACTAAGTGCAAAGTTAAGCTAAGTACAAAGTTGACTACAGTAAAACTTTGTTAAATTAATCCGCAATAAATTAATAACATCACTAAAATAATATCTTTTGTCAGTCCCAATTTGGGCCCGTGTGCTAAATTAATAACTCCGCTAAATTTATAAGATGATAAAAATTCTAAGTTTCCAATTGGGCCCAACTAATATATAAATTAGTAATCAGTATAATAACACTACATCATGGTGTCTTATTAGAGAAGGAATTCAAAATTGTTTCTTTCTTATTCACAATTGTATAACATTGAACTTCATCTCTGATTTTTTGTAGTCCCTTGAGAAATATCAGAGCGATTTTGTAATGTTATTCTTCTTATTGTATGAATGAGTTTTTAACATCTAAAATTTAATATATAAATAAAAAACAATTTTTTTAGATATTTATTATTATACGAAAATGATATCCACATTTATTTTTAAAATTGAAAATGAAATTTAGTATGTTTCGATATATTAATAATTTATTAATTTATCGATAAATTAATACTTCCCTAAATTGATAGAATTCAGCAGTACCAAAATTCTTAAATTATTGAAGTTTTACTGTATATAGAAAGCATTTTTAATATTAGGTATTACCTATTAGATCTGTTTTATTATATATCTTTTCTCTAAGTGCTGTAAAATCTGATATCGCAAATTTGTATCTTGGTATTGGTTGATCCTTTTCAGCCAGAAAAACTGTGCTCGTTTATGTATTCACCCAGATTTTTCTTGCGCCAGGTACTCGTCGATAACCTCAGTGGTATGGTTGTAGGTTAAAATGTTGGATTCGAATGATTTGTTAATCTTTAATACTGTCCTTGAAGCAAGGGATATCCTTTAGCTTAATGTAAACATGAATTTGGTTTCCCTGTTTACATTGTTTTATTAGTATCGTGCAAATAATAACTGTTATAATATCTTGCTAAATATGTCTTACTTCCGCATCTATGAGAATCATCTCCAAGTTATACACCTGTCCTGTCTTATTGTTGATTGCACTCCATGTTCTTTCGATTCTTGTTATTACTGGTCGTTAGCATATTCCTTCTCCTATCATTGTGAATAGAGATTTTGTTGATTTTGATTTTTTGCCACTCTCTTTGTCCGTTCTTTGATGCCTGTTTCAATTTCTGAATGTTTTTCTCCTTGTGTAGTTTGGTACGCCGACCAAACAACCAATATATAATTCACTTATAAATAACTTAAACATCATTATTTAAAGCATATTCATTTTTTTTTCCATTAAATTACCTGTTGAGGTCCAAACACAACTTCCTGTTGCTGAATTAGAGTATTTTGTGATCCTTGGCTGGGTAAGTCTGAACTGTCTGTTCTTCTTTCTCTCTTTCTCTTTGTTGTGCAGCGCTCATAGTCTGTTGCATATTTTCTTAAATCATTACTGCCAATACAGTGAAATACAAATATGACCATCAAGATAGTATGTTCCTTGGTTTATAATCCTTACCTCAGATGCCACTGTTTTTTTTTTGTTGTCTTTTATCTGGCTGGATTTCAGGCAAACCGTGTTGCACTTCTTGTTGCTGAATCAAATTATCTGGAAGTCTATGTTATATTTGTGTATTTTGTATTCCATGTGTTGAATCTTTTTGTTATTTTTCTCTTTCTCTTCGTCTTCTTTGTGCAGTGATCATAGCATGTTGCATATTTTCATAAAACATTATGGCCAACACAGTGAATTACTAACATGACCGTTAAGACAGAAAGTTTCCAGGTTTATAATTCTCACCTCGGATGCCACCCTTTTTGTTTGCTGTGTTTTATCTGACTGAATTTGAGGTTGAGTCTCCAGTGGTACTACTTGGAGACCGTGTAATTCACTTTTTCTGGTATGCCTGTTGCACCTCCTGTTGCTGAATCAGATTATCTGGCAAACCGTGTTGCATATTTTGCAATTCTTTTTTTTCTCTCTTCGTATTCTTTGTGCAGCGATCATAGCCTGTGGTATAAAACATTACCGTCAACACAGTCAATAGTAAACATCACTGTCGACACAGTTATTTGCTTATAATTATTACCTCTGAGGCCACCCTTTTTGGTTGAACGTTTCCTTGGGATGAATTTGTAGATGTCCTGAATATAAGAAAACAAACAAAAAAAAAAACGGAAATCAACATAAATCATATCTGTAAAATTCAGTGCAACAAAACATAGTAGTGGGAAGACATATTTTAATTCATACTCCATATTGATCTGATCTGAAGATGATATCATGTATTCTGCATATTTCAATGTGCAGTATTGATTTTGTTCTCTTTTGTTGATTTTTTTTTTTTTTTTTTTTTTTTTGAGAAAGAAGCTGCGTGAAAGCTAGGAGTAAAGTTCTCTATTGATAACTCTAACTCATTAGCACCTATTTTGTCGGCCAAGTTTTCTATTAAAACCTGCAATGTTAATTTTAATTGTGGTAGTATAATATTTATATATGGTAAATATCTACTTGTTTTGTTGGCCAAGTTTTCTTTTAAAACCTACAATGTTAATTTTAATTGTGGTAGTGTAATATCTGTATACGGTAAATATAAATATTTATGAGCCTTAGATTTGTTTCTTAATGTAGATAAAACATTTCTGAATGAAATGAAAGTGTCTGGCCTTAGATTAAGGGAAGGAGGATTTATGGAATAATTCTAAGTGAAAATTTTCTCTCCTTTTCACTTAGAATCACACCTTACAACAGATCGAAGTTGAGGTTAGATTCATCACTGCTGGTCCAAATGCCTTCAAGAGCAAAACTTCAAGAGCAACAAATTGAACATACCAATTTAAGAACCTAAATGATAAAAAACCGAGGAAACCCTCTTCCTTAAAAAACAACAATTAAATTGTAAACTCTATTTTTGATTTACTATTACTTGTAAAAGATTGTACAGTTGATAAAGAAATAACAAAAATGAATTAAAAAAAAAGTCATGCAGAAGAAAAATATCTTACACTACAACCATCCTCACTGGTTATTGAAACCAGTAAATCGCATAATATCTGTGGAATAAGTAAACTCGATACGCTGATCTAATAGCCCAGAATTACAAAGACTTTGAACCCCAACAACCCACAAACCATATAAAATTGACTAAGAAACAAAGTCATTGATCCGAAACAGCAAATTGGCCCGGCTTGAAGCTTATTCAAGGACCAACAATATTTAATCTTGTATAGCCACCAAACGCTGGTAAGTCTACCTCAGATAATAAACCCAGTTCACTGAACCTCCATGGTTACCTGAAAGAAATATATACCAGCACCTGGATGGCCCTGCACATGAAGAAGTTGAAGAAATGGACAAATCATGAATGTCTAATCGAAAGCTAATACCCATGTTAACCATATTTCACAATTATTTCATGCAAAATATAAGTTAACATACCGGACGAACTGTGTAAATTTGACCCATATATATCTTTAAAAATATTGGAAGAAAAAAAAAAGATGTTATGCATTTTAATGTATAATTGCGTAAATGTCCTTTTCACAGTATAGAAAGGGAGCTGAAGCAATGAACCTGATCCTACTCACTTTGTTCTCTAATTTAGGCGATTCCCTTCCACGACTTTGCATTTGCATTTCAAGGATGTGCATGCCCGTCTACCTTATCTGTTGAACCATTTGTAATTCAACACAAATGAGGAATCCAAATCTGCAAAGCCTTGAAAAGAAATTCTTCAGTTGGACTGATAGTACCTACAAAACAAAGAGAAGTTGTGGATCGTCCAAGCAATTAATATTCTTTACAACACAATCGAATAAAAGGAAAATATGGAAATGCTCAACCCGCCAAATATGGAACTTGATCATTAAGAAACCTCCGAAAATATTTAGCCAATTTGCATGAGCTCTTTCTCTTTGATATTTAGAGTAAGTGGAATTGCAAGGATTCAATATACTCGTGTGAAAAATACTGTATTTAGCCTAATTTTCTATTTTTTTTTCTCTGTATTTGTTATTAGTTGCCAAAAAATATCAAACCATTCTTAGTCTCTGTATAAAATATAGTAGTGTTATTATACCCCTAGATTACTTGTATATCAGCTTAATCACCCTCAGATCAACTCCTTCGATCCATATTAATGCCTGTTGTTCGTACTGTGCAAATGTACATATCTATTAAATGAAAAATAAGTAACCGACTGAAAGAGAACAATTCAGCTATAGCTATGTAGTTTGACTAATACACAATTTTTATTATCTAACTGTTCCTCTTAAGAATGGCAATAATACTATGTATAAAGTGTGATCCAGTAATATTATCACTATGCAGTCTAACGGAGGTCCTTCTCTGCACTATGAGAAATTCTTCACTTCACTTAATGAAACACCTTGATTCCTCTTAATAAATTCCCTAAAATGAATTTTTATTTTATTTTTAAGCAGCTTTAAATGAATTATAAGTAGTCTGCTAACCAACTAATGGAAAATCTTAACCAAAACCTTAATTTTCCAATATCATTTTTGATCACTTTTGAACTTTTCTATAGATGCTAAACCGAAGCAGATGCTGAAGAAATAAGTGAGATTAAGGGATCCAGTGCTGCACGTACCTAATCCAGTGCTTTCCTTGCTCTTTCCAGGGTCTCGAGTTTAAAAGGTAACCCATAAAGCATTTGCGTAAACTCTGAAGTTGCATACATAGTTGAAGTACAAAAATAAACTCGAGTTAGGCCCGAAAATAATCATAATATACTAAGGGTTAAGTGGCAAGATGCCCCAAAATGGACCCCAAGGTTGTGAAAATGCCCCGGACATTAGGGAAAAGATTAAAATGCCACATTCCGTTAGATTTTCCGTTAGAGAGAGTTAAGTAGTCGAAATTGCCCTTCAAGTACATTGTTCATAATTCAGGGTTCAGGGCTTAGGGTTCAGGGTTTGAGGTTCAAGATTTATGATTCAGGTGGTGGGGGTGGTGGTGGTGCGGTGGTATTGGTGGTGGCAACGATGGTGATAGTGGCGGTGGTGGTGGCGGTGATGGTGGTGGTGATGGTGGTGGTGGTGGCAGAGATGGTGATAGTGGCGGCGATGGTGGTGGCGGTGATGGTGGTGGTGGCGGCGGTGGTGGTGGTGGTGGTGGAGGAGGCGGTAGCGGTAGCGGTGGCGGTGGTGTTGGTGGTGTTTGTTCTAGTGGTAGTGGCGGGGATGGTGGTAGTGGCGGATTGGGGCGTTTTGATTAAGAAGGATAAAAATGGAAGTTCAAAACTCCATTGACCGGTCAAGATGCCCATTTTTGATCAAAATGCCCCAAAACTAACGGAATGGGGCATTTTAATCTTTTCCCTAACGTCCGGGGCATTTTCACAACCTTGGGGTCCATTTTGGGGCATTTTGCCACTTAACCCATATAATAAACATATACAAAGTTCTTGTACCGGAAACGTACATAGACTGCCATTGCCTTCATTCTGGGAAATTTTAGGTAGGAGAGGACCTGGAAGAAGATCTTCTATTATTGTAAATCCACCAAGCACTCACAAATAATTAGCATTATCTTGCTTGTTTGTTCAGCTTCATAATTTCAAAATGAAAAAAATTAACCTCCGGTTAGTAAGCCTTACCTTGAAGAACTGAGGAAAAAATGAAGAACTGAGAAAAAAGAACATGGTATTAAATATCTTTGGTATGATCATCTGCAGTTCAGCAAGCAGAGATGTCGTCATAGGTATTGAATACCTTGCTGAGACAGCAAAAATCCGTAGTTTATGATTTAGTTGTTTGCACCATAAAAAAAAAAAAAAGACTGGTCAAGCCATGAGATTTATGCCACAGAATGCAAAATCCTTAAAAAGGAGAGCAAGCAACAATCCACATAATTTTGTATTAATACCTGCTCATTCCATCCGAATAGAAAATGACTCAGCCAGCATAGCTTTACAAAATCTCATTCCATCCGAATAGAAAATGACTCATCCGAATAGAAAATGACTCAGCCAAGCTAACGCTGTACAAACACAAAATACAATCACGATGGTAACCTTTATATGTACATTATTCCAAACAACCTCCCTTAAAAAGCTCGTATTTACTTCATTTGGCACAAAGAAAAAAATGGTCACATGGGAAACTATGTTCCACTACAGAAACATGTCAAGCCTCTTGTCTTTCTTTACCTCCAACTTACTTGGACTGAATCACATTGCTGTGATTTTTGAGCTTTCTCTTTGCTCTTACACGACTCCCCTAGTTTTATTCTTTTACCCACTTTGCAAAATTAGGGACGTTGGTGTACATCTTCCCACACCCTCTTAACTCGACCCTTTCCACCCATTGCATAACCATGTCCAATATTAAACTTCCAGAGGATACTAAAATAAATTTCTCAATTTCTTACATACTTACAATTAGAACTTTACTCCACAAAACATCATAATAAAAACTGAAGAATTTAACATCCTTCCGATGGATTCTTGCAAAACTATCTATTGTGAACTCACCTTTCATCTTGGGCAACCTTCTCTGGGAAAAAAAAGAAAAGAAGTTATATTAACGACTCGTGTTTCATGTATTGGAAGAATTTGTGATGTCTCAGTGCCAATGCAATTTGACGATCTTTCCATCAAATTTATAACAATTAGTCATACTAAAATTCAGGCCCAAACATATTTGGAAAGGGAAATTAAGGAACACATAAAACTTTGTGGCAGCAACAGATGTTGATTATACACCATTTCAGATGTTGAGTTATGCTTTGTGTATAAAGAATTTCAAGTATTGATCTGATCTTTAACTTAGTACAAAAAATTTTTTTTGTCTTCACGTACAAATGTCCTCGTCAACTGCAAAGAAATTCGCAATCAATAATAAAGCAAAAAATTACCGTACCATATGGTTTCCTTGTCAAAAGGTGGAAAATGCAAATTAAGAGTGATTCTCTATAAGGTCTCATTACCCAAACTACTACTTGAGAACGACAAATTCTGAAAAAATTGCAAAAATATAATAAGAATACAGATAGTAGTATACCATGAGACCACTTTCGATTGATCACAATTCTTGATCTTTCGTAGACCAAAATTTATATGGGTCGAATCGTGGCAAAATATAGTACAATGCGTGAAGTAGAGATCGCCAAAGAAAGAAATGAGATAATTCCTTGAATGAGTATTTCATGCCAGTTCACATGAAAAATGAAGACATGACATAAAAGTATATAAATTCAAGGCAAGAAATGTTGTAGGCATTACCGCGCTTAGTTGCACGCTGGACTAAAGGACTAAATAATGTGAACCTAACAAACAAAGGTGAAAGACTATGGAAACTCTTGTTGTCTGCTTCATGTCGGCAACTTCACCTTTGTCCAAAAAACAATAGTTACACCTTTTGCTTTTGACAATTTTAAATATGCATCGTAAGGCTTTTACATCCTCTCATACTATGCACAAACCAAATCACAGTTGGGGAGAAGTTGAAAACAATTCTTACTCTCCCTTTCAGCAAGCAGTATACCATGATGATGATATATAAGCATATAAAGTGAATAAGATCCAAATTTGTAGAGGGAAAATCCAGACTATGAAATTGGACAGTGTATTTATGTATCTTACCAGGAAAAACAAAGCCAGAACGAACACGCTCCTTTTAGCTTTTCAAATGTTTTTATGTATGGTCATCATTGAAATACCTGTATAAAGAGAATAATAAGATCAGAGTCGGTACAATAGAACCTCAAGGTACCTACATATTTACTTATTTCTCTTGCCAAAATCTGTAAGATCTTTAGTCATGAAACCGTAGTAGCCAACCTGTTGGATCAACATCATTGTATTAAGCACCACCTAAATGCCTCTGCACAGAAACAATACATGTTAACCTCCGCGGATGAAATGCCTAAAATAGAAAAGAAGAAAAATAAGATGTAGTACTTCCAATTGTTGTTACTGTAACTGCTACGGTCTCTAAGCCATGCTCATAAGAATCTGAAATATTAGTACCCGAAGCCCTAAATCAGACACATAATAATCAACTTTAATCATAGGAAGAAGAAAAAAAAAATCTCCCATATGAAGCAAGATAATAAGTTTAACTCAAAAGATGAGTAGTTTCTCTGGTTTCTTCAAGGTTTCCAGAAGAAAAAGGAAAGACTTGAGTGACAGTGGAGTTCGAGAAGTCAGTCAATCCTATGGAATCCATAGAGAAAATTCGAATGAAATAGAAAATTATGAGAAAGCAATCAAACAATTGATGTTCATACCTCTTTGTTGATTCTCCGTGTGAAAAAACATGTCTGCGAAGAATAAGAAAAACAAACGATCAAAACAGGGAGTCGAAACAAAAGAAAGCCACCGTAAGTGCCATTGAAAATACAGAAGAAAGAAGGATAATGTTGTGTACATATAAGAAGAAGTTCACCGTATACACGACAACAAAACAATCTATGTTCAGAAACAATCTAGGACTTCCAAAATTATCTAAATATTACTTTATATTTAAGAAGTAATTTTGATATCTCTCACAAAAAATTTAAGAAGTATCGGTACTTTATATATTGACACTTAGAATACAGAATAATTTTAACATGTTTGAAAATTTTCTTTTCCCTTCGAGCAGGGTGAAAAGACGTGAGCTCTGCGTAGCTCATATAGTATATTTCTTTAACCCAAACTCCACGAAACTTCCTTTTCTGTTTCCATTGAATAAATGTACAACTCCGTCACAGTCTGGATGTAAACTTAGTATTAACTGCCAATGATAGAATTTCCCGATCTTAGATTACACGAAAATTCGACCCTGCTACATTAATTGCCGATAAAAAAATCCATGAAAACTTATTTGGGTTGATTTTTCTTCTGATATGGGAATTCTTGGATTTTTTTCTAAAAAGAGAATTGTTTCGACTTTTACCCTGAAGATCTTCTAAGATTTCTTTATTTTTCCCAAAAAAAAAAAATCGTGGGCTCTCCCCAAAAGATATTTGGAGATTTTGTGGCTAATCCGAAGGTTCAGATTTCATATTCTATTAAAAATTAACGGTCACGAAATGTAAGGGGGCTAACTTTGATTTCAGCCAATCAGGAGCGAGGGTTTCGTTCACCGGCCAATGGGAGGGGAGGTTTTTGCAACTCTCAACGTGGTGTGAGAGATGTGATTGGGTGTTTAGATCGTTGATTTCCATTACATAATACATCAATTGTTCAAATATAAAGAAAGAACAGCAAAAAAATCTCGGTGTCAAGGAACTACCGAGTGCCTCCTTAATTTTATGGCCATTGCAGAATCAAACCAGAAGCTCAACAACTTTTAGATAGTTCTTAAATGATACACAAAGAGTTGGGACACATCTGATTGGAATCCACTGTCCAAATATAGTTTCACAAGTGACCATTTTTATTTAAATATAGTACATGACAGATTAACTTTATTTTAATGGATTCTTATTTGTAATTTCAGGGGCAAGCAATAGCCAAGACTAAGATTGAATATGTCTTGGGATCACGGAGTTATTGGCCTGACTGGTGCACTGGAAGCATTTAAAGAGGATTGTAGGCAACTGTTACCACTCCATATACATGGATTCTTCATTTCACTTTTATTTGGGAATTGAATTATTGATACTTCCACGGGCAAGAACATGTTTTGTTACCAGCGATCTCATGGTTCAAACGTTATACATAGTTATGAAACACTCAACACTTTGCAAGATTCAATCAAAAGTGCGTCAAATACAGATTTTTGCTCTTGATAATATTCATAATATATTCTATATTTCAGAAAATTGTAGTTATACCTAATAATTCTAGAAATGAAAAAGCTTCCAATTGCTAACCGTAAAGATGAATCTAATGACATGGTAGAAATGGTGATGAAAACAATCACACATATTGATTGATTCTCAGAGAAAACAATACACAGACAAAAGCTGTTAAGACAGGTTTTTATACAGACAGTTAGTGACAGTAAATGACAGCTAATAAATGCTACACACGTATGAATAACATGTGTGACAGTTGACAGAATAAATCCTTATCCTACACTGCACAACTCCTTAACCTGCACCACTTCATAACTCAGTATCCTGCACCTGTTCATCACACTGTTTTGGTGAACTGTCTTTATCCCCCTCAAACTCATGGGTGCTGAGACTCTGAGTAAGAAATCTAGGACTGTGTAAACCTTTAGTAAAGATATCCGCAAGCTGATCCAAAGTATGGACATAGAACACATCAAGTGATTTGGACTGAACTAGTTCTCTAATAAAATGATAATCCAAGTGAACATGTTTCATCCTTGAGTGCATGACAAGATTAGCTGCAAGAGATATGGAGCTGATATTATCACATCCCAACCTAGGAATATGTGGAATAATGAAATGAAGATCTTGTAAGATGTAACAAATCCAAACCATTTCTGCAGCACTATGTGCAAGAGTCCTGTACTCTGCTTCTGTGCTTGATCTAGCCACTGTGGTCTTGTTTTTGGATGACCAAGAAATAATATTGGGACCTAAGAAAACACAGTAGCCACCTGTGGATCTTCTATCTTCAACATTGCCTGCCCAATCAGCATCAGAGAAGCCTAACAAAAAAGAACTGCCTTTAGTGAAAGAAAGTCCATAATCCAAAGTACCTTTGAGATATCTTAGAATTCTTTTGGCAGCTGCAAAGTGTTCAGTTCTTGGATGTTGCATATACTGGCAAACCAAATTAACTGCAAATGTTATGTCTGGCCTTGTCCATGTAAGATATTGCAGAGCTCCAACTAGAGACCTGTACTCTATAGGATTATCCAGTAAAGTGCCTGAAGTAGTAGTAAGCTTAGTAGAGACTGCAATAGGTGTCTGACAAGGCTTAGCTCCTTCCATATTGAATTTGTGCAGAAGATCAAGTGCATATTTAGTTTGACTAAGGAACAAACTCTCAGAATTTCTTTTGATCTCCAATCCCAGAAAATAGTGCAAGTTTCCTAAATCCTTTATAGGAAAAATCTGTTGTAAGTAAGCAATAACTTGTTGTAGAAATGTTGGAGAAGAGCCTGTGAGTAAGATGTCATTTACATATACAAGTGCAACTGTAATCTGAGTGCCTTCTTTATGAACAAATAGTGAAGCATCAGTTGTTGAATTGATGAACTTTAAGGATTTCAGAGCAGCACTGAGCTTGTCATACCATGCTCTGGGTGCCTGTTTAAGTCCATATATAGCTTTATGTAACAAGCATACATGAGAAGGTTTAGAAGGATCCACAAAACCTGGAGGCTGCACCATAAAGACTTCTTCTTGCAAATCTCCATGGAGAAATGCATTACTCACACCAAGCTGATGAATTTTCCAATCAAATTGAACTGCCATGGAGAGAACAATTATGATTGTTGTGGGCTTAGCAACAGGACTGAAAGTCTCCTCATAGTCCAAACCAGGTTGCTGGTGATACCCTTTTGCAACCAATCCAGCTTTGAATTTGTTGATGCTGTCATCTGGATTGTGTTTGAGTCTAAAGACCCACTTAAAGCCCACTACATTTTGTGCAGCATCTGGTGGTACTAGTGACCAAGTGCCTGCTTGCATGAGTGCATTGTATTCTTCTACAGATCAAATTCTCCATTCTTTGACTTTGTTAGCAGCTACAATAGTCTTTGGAATGTGACACATTAAAGCTGATTGCATAGGATGTTAAGTGGCAAAATAAGACTTTGGTGTATATATTCCATTTTTACCTCTAGTAGTCATGTTATGATCATTCTTGACTATAGGACCAGAGATAGTAGATGGTGATAGATCTGCAGTTGAAGAAGATAAAGTAGGATCAAGACAGGAACCTTCAGGTGTAGGGAATGTAGGAATTGAAGTGATTTGAGAAGCAGATGAAGTAAGATGAGAATATGGAAAGGAAGATTCATTGAATGACACATGTCTGGAGATATAAATTATACCAGTAATTGGCTCTAAGCATATATATCCTTTATGTTGCAGACTATAACCTAGGAAAATACACAATTTACTTATGGGTTCAAGCTTATTTGAAGTGTATGGTTTGAGCCATGGAAAACAGGCACAGCCAAAAACTTTGAGAAAGTTGTAGTTTGGCTGTTTATGAAAAAGAGCTTCAAATGGAGATAGAAAGTCATGAGTTCTTGTAGGTAATCTATTTATAAGATAATTAGTTGTGTGAAGAGCTTCTAACCAATATGTGTTTGGTAAACCAGCTTGAAGTAAAAGAGTTATTGTCACTCCTAACAAGTGTTTGTGCTTAACCTCTGCAACACCATTCTGCTCAGGTGTGTGAGGACAACTTAGTTCATGAGTGATGCCTCTAGATTGACAATATTGTGCAAGAAAAGTATTCAAAAATTTACCTCCATTATCAGTTTTAATTGTGATTACAGAGTGAGTAAGTAATTTCTCAATCACTAGTGGAAAAAGGGATATTTGGGACACAATGAAACGACATAGAAAAAATATTGGGAAACGACTACATATCGAACATGTCTCTGACCAAAGTCAAAGCGTTGTTGTAGCATGACTTTGATTGACTTATATAACGACACGTTCAACATGTACTTGACTAAGTCAAACACATCGTTTTTGTATGACTTTGTTTGACTTCTATAACGACGCGTGAATTGTAACATTTCGTTGGTAGGTATCTTCGAGGAAATAGGAAAAAATAACTCTCTTAAACTCTTTCTCTTTCATTGTCGGTTCTTCTCTCTCATTTTCCTCCCACACCAAAACCTTTTCTTCTCTCATTTTCCTCTTCCGAATCTTTTCCTACCCAAGTTATATTAAAGATCGTTCATGGCTTCAACCAAGATCGTGAGAAGAACTTCGTTTATGTTTGTTCTGAAGAACGGAAACCATTATAGTCACTTCTTCTTTGATCGTTCTTATTCAACTATATTTCGTTGATGTTAGGGTTATAACTAATTGTTCTTGTGAGAATTCCTTGTTTTTAGTTTCTGCAATTTCAGAAGGTAAAATTAACTGCAAATTTATTTATTTATTTTTCCAATTTTTGTCTTTGCTATTTGTTGGTTTATTTGTTGTTAGGGTTTGATAAATCTTTATTTTTGTTGTATGAGCTATTAGAAGACCGATTGATCATTAATGATGGTTCACAAGGTAAATCTCTTTCACCCTAACTTATTTTTTTTAGATCTGTTGGTATATGTTTCTTATGACAGAAATAATGTTAGGGTTTTGGTCTGATTATCGACTTTAGGGGTTTTCATGTTTAATCTGTTGATTTTATTTTTTATTTTTATGTTTTAATTTGATGATTCTTATTCTGATTTGGTAAATTTGGTGATTTTCATTCTAATTTGGGACTTTTTTTGTTCAATTTTTATTTATTTTCTTGTTTGGCGTGTAGGATTCTAAGTATGTCTTCGTTGAGAGGAGGAACTGGAGTTGGAAAACAATACCCTGATATGGTAGTGATGCTTACTTTCTCTGTTTTCCTATCACCTAAGGTATCTGATACCGTTGTTGTGTAAAGCCCCGGCTCCTTTACCCATTTTGTGTGCTACTGGTTCCGGTCTCATTTGATTATGTGAATTATTTGAGTAATGATACAGCCTGCACTTTCAACCCAACTTAATCATGTTTTTTCTGCCATAGCGAGATTTGTTTCCCAACCATTGAATCTTAAGCTCTATAGTGTAATTAATATAGCCTAAACCATTGTTCAGATTGTTGTTGAGCGTAACCTGTTTGTAAAAAGATCCTCGCTTTGTTCTTTTCCTAGTTACAAGGTTTTGAGAAGTTTCTCCTTTAAAGTCTGAAGTTTCTCAGTTAGTTCAAGGCATGTTCTTTTATTTGATATTTCTGGCTTGATGAGTTAGGTGATCTCTAGCACTATTTTTTAAGACCCCTTGTGGCTTATGATGTTAAGCTTTCTTATATCTTTTTAAAAGTGGTTTGATGCCTATTAATGAATCTTAGCGACGTACTGTCACTTGGCTTCAGTTTCCCCTTCATGTTTTTGACATGATTCTTTTGTTAGATGTGTGTGCCAAACATCCCTATTCTGGCCATGGTACTCGTTTTTTTTGGGATTAGTATTGACACTAGGTATACACTAGGTATACCATTTTACTGGTTAGTAAGTTTATGATTTGTAGATCCTTGTAGTTGCACATAGTAGATATATGCAGCATAGCTAAAGCACCACGATTTGTTGTCACTCCGAAGGAAATTGATGAGATTTAATTACTTCTGCAAAAACTACCACACTGGGCAGCTCTTGTTCAAAAATGTAGGCTCTTGAATTCCTGACACCTATATATAAGGGTCATCCACATGTTATGGATTATATTTTTAAGAGTTTTGGAGTCTTACCCTCCTGAAGGAGTCACTTATTGTATGCAAAAACTCCTGCAAGCTACGGTATGATTATGGGGTGAGTTAACTACATTCTCGTCGTCGGTTTATAGATTGAATTTTGTTTGTACTTTTTATATAACATTCACGTGTCTGTTGCATTGCTAGTTACTTGTTATCAATATATATATATATATATAAAGTGACGCTTTGCTCCATTTTGCAGAGATTAGTTGGAAGGCCATTTGCTCGGAGCAGCTCAAAGGAGTGATATATGTTAGTCTCTATGTTGGTTTAGCAACAAAACATGATTTGTATTCCTTTAAAGTAGATTAGTACTAATCCTAATCAATGAGATTAAGGTTTGTTCATGTTAATTATGAATGTTTAAGAGTACATAAATATAAGTATCTCTTATACTATTTGGAATGGCATACTAGTTATAACAATGTTATGTGTGAGGCTGTTTTTCAACTGTTGATGGAAGGTTGAATGACACATGTCTTTCATAGCATGAGGTGGACTCCATTCTAGCTCTTGTTTATTAAGAAATTTTTCATCATTAAAGAATAAGAGAAGATAGAATTGGAAGTGTCTGCCTACAAGTTTTTCTTTCTACTATTTTTGCTAAATCTAAGGTATGCACTTATACTTCCTATCTACTTCATGTCAAGTGTTTTCAGTTGTAGAATATGTGATCCTAGAGCATGCATAGAACTACATATCAGCATAAGGTATTAAGCATGTTCACATAAAAATTGATTACAGCTAATAAGGAATTGCAAAGCATGATTATAGACTGATATTCTAACATTGGTATCAGAGCCTTAGGTATAATATATTATACAGAACTTGATTTATAGATTATGGTGACATATATGAAATTTCAGCAATTCACATATTAGTTTAGGTATGAGTTCCGTAGATTCAAATCATGTAAGATATGTGCTTGTTGTCACCATGTTACAAGGCTGATCTAAAGAATTATTTGAAGCCTTGTAGTAGTCTTGATGTAGCTTTTACCGTTTCTATGTGTCGCCAAAGTGATACTTTTGGAGCTGATAAAATCTGCATATTTTCGTTATGAAAGGACTACGTAAAATTGCGTTTCAGATGTTGTTCGTATGACGATACCCAAAGGTTAATCATACCTATCACATCTGTAATGAAACATGGTAATCTATTTATACATAGTAAATGATAGATTTTTATGACCCAAAGGTTCAAAAGATCCGTTGAGTACTATGTATAAGCTGATTAGCCTTGTTTTTTATTAGACTTTGGTACATCACGAGTTTACCCAAAGGTGGAGTTGTGGTTGTATCGAGTCCGAAATCAGCATGTTAATATCATTATGTTTAAG